>CM029281.1:16395607-16564909 GCA_016920895.1 Vaccinium myrtillus
TCAACATGAATTAAAAACATATTTACATGGTATGAGAAATATAGTTATATGGGCACCAAGGTAATGTGTTTATAAACAATTAGTTGTTTTGCGTGACAGTGAAAAAAAATCATACCACCGATGTAGCTGTTTTGTAGTGGAATATGCACCAATAAATTTGGTACCTTGTAGTAGTTGTTAGATTTCTTGGGGGTCCAACCTAAAACCAATTGGCTATAGGTGGAGTAACCTGTAGATTATATTAATCAAGCTTGGGTGGCTTAGGTGAGTAATGTGGGACAAGTCTTAACACTGCCCCTCACGTGCAACCCGGATGCACGTGGAGGTGACAGACCAAGAGACGAGGAAGCGACTCGGGCGGAAAGATGAGATTGATGAGACTCTCTCACGCGAAGTGAGACCACCCAAGACCTAGCTCTGATACCATGTTAGATTTCTTGGGGGGTTCCAACCTAAAACCAATTGGCTATAGGTGGAGTAACCTCTAGATTATATTAAACAAGCTTGGGTGGCTTAGGTGAGCAATGTGGGACAAGTCTTAACAGTAGTTACATGGCATATCACATCTTTTGCATGCTTCCCGTGACTTGTTGTTTTCCATGTCAACTGTATGCAAAAATGAGCTCTCTTTAACGCAGACGTGTTAGGATGGTTTCTCTTCTTGAGGTGCTGTTGCTTTACCTGCACATTGAATATGTTGACTATTTTCTGGATCTTGTTCTTTTGAATAATTGATTTTGATTGTTGAGCTATAATAGTCTAGTAGTGTCTTTAGGGTGATAATCCATGTTGACAGAGGACACTGGTCATCTTTGCAACAGGAGCAAAGGTCTCCTCATAATACCATATTCCTGAGAGAATCCATTGGCAACTAAGCGGGCTTTATACCGCTCCAAAGAACCATCAGAATGAGTCTTAACTTTGTAAACCCATTTGCAGCCAATAAGATTCTTACCATCCAGTAGTGGAACCAATTCCCAAAGTCTGAGTATTAGCAAGAACAATAAGCTCATCATTCATGGCGTTCACCTAGTTAGGTTCGCTGCAAGCTTCTTTGTAGGACCGAGGTTCAGCATAGGCATGTATCCGAGATAAGAAAGAGTGAAAGGAAGAGGAAAAACATGTATTAATAAAGCCAAGTCTTACCGGTGGGCGATGATCACGAGAAAGATACCGGCGGTCAGGCGAGTCTGTTGAAACAACTGCAGAGCAGGGAGTTGGGTCACGACGTACATAGAATTTTGATAAAGGAGGAATGAGGTGAGAACCAGAAGGAGCAGGGGGCACAACCGGAACATCAGGCACATCGAGGGTACGAACATACTCGTGTTTACCTGGAACTTCTTGCCGATCTACCTTGGCAGAAGGCTAGTGAAGAACTTGAATTGGACTTGAGGGCTGCAAGAGAGCGTCTTGACAGTGACCACTATGGTTTGGTGAAGGTCAAACAACGGATCATTGAATATCTAGCAGTTCGAAAGGTTGACCAATTCTCTAATTCTTATTGCTTTGACTTGGTTTTATTTTGGTTCTTGTATTCAGAGGGTTTGATTTAATCTATGCAAATTGCAGCTCAAACCAGAGGCAAGAGGCCCAGTCTTATGCTTTGTTGGCCCGCCTGGTGTTGGGAAAACATCTTTGGCATCATCTATTGCTGCTGCTCTGGGCAGAAAGTTTGTACGCATATCCCTTGGTGGTGTCAAGGATGAGGCTGATATTAGAGGGCATAGGAGGACATATATTGGAAGCATGCCGGGGCGTCTGATTGATGGATTGAAGGTTGTAAGTTGTAGCTCGTTTTGCTGATGGTTTTTGTTTCATCTGAATTCTGATTAGAAATCATTTGATATTTGCTTCATTACATGATTGCACTGTATTCTTGCTCTGGGAAATTCTTCAAGCTTGTAAGGCGTTT
The DNA here is from genome assembly GCA_016920895.1 of Vaccinium myrtillus. Taxonomy (NCBI): domain Eukaryota; kingdom Viridiplantae; phylum Streptophyta; class Magnoliopsida; order Ericales; family Ericaceae; genus Vaccinium; species Vaccinium myrtillus. The sequence continues at coordinate 16,397,523 of CM029281.1, forward strand.
ACATAGAATGATATTTTGAGCATTTTCGATTGGTCTTGTGGTGGAGTATTGATGTAAAATTTAGAAAGAGATCCGCACCTAAGGAGCACTAGGTATCTGCGCTGGGAGAAGTTATGGGATCTACACTGACACTCAAAACAAATATCAAATCAATCCATCAATTATTGCAAATCCATCAGTAGAGTCCTTGGAAATGGACTCGTCCAAATGATGGCAAAAAGATAGAAAGAAGATAAGCTAGCAAAATTTCTAAGGTTTTTACAATATAAATGTCAACCAAACCAAAGTCTAAAAAGTTAAAAATACCAAAAATGATCATCCTCTAGGTTCAAATACGAGTAGCCCGTCGGGGTTGTCCTTTTGATCCATGTCAAGGTTTTGCTCCACAGGCACACGCTGTATTTTTATTGGGTTCGAGTCCCGGTTGGGACTTGCATATGTGTCAATTAACGACCAGTGATTCAAAATGTGTGATTGATATGTTGTGTGGTATATGATGTTCTGAGACAGATGCGAGTTCCTGCTTGCTGGGGTTTCTCAAACGATGGAATGCATTGTCCAAATTTGAGAACGCTCACTTTGGTTAATTTTGTAGCATCACAATTTGCATTTTTTTCTCTCCCTTTAGTCATTGCTCTGAGCATCTCTTAAAGCAAAGCAATTTACTGCAGTAAATTATTTGTCAATTTGGTTTTTCAATTCATGGTGTCTAATAAAAACACATTGCAGCTAGGCCATGTGAACATTAACTTGGTTGAATGCTTATTCGTTTTAACAATTTAGTTGTGTACTATTGCTCTTTAAAATAGTCACATAATGAGAGGGTTGGCTTTATGAGTGTCGGCGAACATTTGAAGCACATTTTTGTCTTTTTTACTTTTACACCTTTGCTCTTGTTATGTATCAAATTCCAATCTAGTAATGGAGTGTTTAATTCATTCTCTTTGCATTAACACCTTATTTGAGTACTATTCGATAAATGCGTCGAGTTCTTTTTGACTTGCTTATTTACATATATCTTTGTAAAGGTTTTGGCCGCTCATCGATATGGCATCAAGAGAGTTATCCTTCGAGAAAGGAACTTGAAGGACTTGGTTAAAGTACCATCGATTCTTGACAATTTGGAGGTAAATGTTCCTTTTTTCGTTTCTATGCATGTTAACGGTATTCCACTAGGGTATGAGTGCACATGCAAGCTGAAACTGACCCCACCAATAGGCGTTGGCAAAGGCTCTTAGCTACTGCCCTTTATTGTAGTCAGTGAGATAAAAAAAAATAATGAAAGGGAAGGGAAAGAAGCATCTGTTCAACAATGTATCAATATAGAGAAACGAACTGGTGAACCACATTCTTAGGTGTGTTCTATGTCAAATGAACTCCGTACAGGTGTTTGGTGGGCATGCGTTTATCAGATTTATCTGATTATGTCAATGACACGGGGGACAAATATAATGAGTTTCTAAGTTAAATAGTGTTTACAAGTGTGATATATTACTTATAATATGTTGTCTACGCCTAGTTCCTATGTTGTCTACGCCTAGTTCCTATTCTGAAGTTTTCAAACGTATAACTTCGGTGACTTGCAAATGGTAACTTCTTCATTTTGTTAAGTTGGGCACCAAAGTGTTAAACAGTAAAATATCATTAATTGGAACTAGGCGTAGACAACATATTATAAGTAATCTATCACACCTTGTAAACACTATTTAACTTAGAAACTCATTATATTTGTCCCCCGTGTCATTGACATAATCAGATAAATCTGATAAACGCATGCCCACCAAACACCTGTACGGAGTTCATTTGACATAGAACACACCTAAGAATGTGGTTCACCAGTTCGTTTCTCTATATTGATACATTGTTGAACTGATGCTTCTTTCCCTTCCTTTCATTATTTTTTTTTATTTGGCACTGACTACACAATAAGGCAGTAGCTAGAGCCTTTGCCAACGCCTATTGGCGGGTCAAGTGTTTCAGCTTGCATGTGCACTCATACTCTAGTGGAATACTGTTAACATGCATAGAAACGAAAAAAGGAACATTTACCTCCAAATTGCGAAGAACTGCTGATGGTACTTCAACCAAGTCCTTCAAGTTCCTTTCTGGAAGGATAACTCTCTTGATGCCATATCGATGAGCGGCCAAAACCTTTACAACATATATGTAAATAAGCAAGTCAAAAAGAACTCTCGACGCATTTATCGAATAGTACTCAAATAAGGTGTTAATGCAAAGAGAATGAATTGAACACTCCATTACTAGATTGGAATTTGGATACATAACAAGAGCAGTGCAGAAAAGTAAAAGACAAAAATGTGCTTCGAAATATTCTGCCGACACTCATAAAGCCAACCCTGTCATTATGTGACTATTTTAAAGAGCAATAGTACACAACTAAATTGTTAAAACGAATAAGCATTCAACCAAGTTAATGTTCACATGGCCTAGCTGCGATGTGTTTTTATTAGATCTTCCGACCGTTTCAAGTTCAGATCTGGTGTAGCTTGAAGGTTGGCGCTCGGGCTGGAGCTTCTCCGGCGAATAAGTTACTGGAACCGGCGGCGGAACAAATCCTGTACCCAAGTAGATGATAGTCTATGTTGATTGAAAAAATAATTAATGAACAAATTAAGTTTAAAAAAATTTGCAATTTTTCTAGAAAATGGTAAAGACGGCGATGGAGATATTGAACTACTATATACCACAAAGGATCTAGGAACAATCCCAACCAAGATACGATTACTTGAAATGGTTAGGGCAAACCATGAATTGGCTTCTTTACTATCTAATTGCGAGATCGAATGCTCTTGTTACTTCACAACCTATAATAGAGAAACCAACATCCTAAAATATGAGACGACAATCACGACAAATACCTATACAAAATCACAACCAAATAGCACATATCAACTCCTCATTTGTTCCACAACTGAACAAAACCTACGCAATTCGAAAAAAGAACATCAAATCGAATAGAGCAATGAAGGAACTGCTTCTTTCGTCTTCGCTAAGCCAAAATATTAGCCCTACCGGAATAAACAGAGGCAGAAGGAGAGTTTACCGGTAAAACGCTACCAATGCAGAACAGACAATTCATCTCTCAATTCGTCAACATCTGAAATCAAAAAATCTGGAGTATGAATATGGAAATTAGAAGTAATCAATGTCGAGAAAGAGCTTTTACCTGGAGAGAAATACCCAAACGACTAAAGTGCAATGGAACCCTTCAATGTCCATGTGGTGTGCATAAATAGTGTATCCATATCATTTTCCTTTTTTGATCTCGAGAGAAGATTCAATCGGATTTCGTTGATTCTTCTGTACTATCCCCTCGACAACACAATCCACCCGATGTGTATTCTTATGGTATTTCCCCTAATTTTGAAATGCCCAAAATACCCCAACCATTTAAACCTTGCCAAGCCAAAAAGAGTGGGTTATTTTGGTCCAGAAGTGGGAAAATTGGCAAGCCATTCTTCGTTCTTATATATAGAAGGTTAGAAAACCAAAGATACAATATAAGATCGGTTTCATGGGACTTTGATAGTTTTATTTTTTGGAAAGGAGGAAAACGTATCTATGAGAGTAAGCTCTCATTTCATTACCCTAGACTTGAATCGGTGAGGATTCTATATACATCCAGAGCCGGCTTTGGACTAAAGCCCGTAAAGCCACCGCTTTAGGCCCCTAAATTTTGACTAATTTTTTGGGTCTCCAACTTTATAGGTTCATATAGTTATGCTTTCAAATGACTGTAATAACTTATTTATGAAATTTTTTGCTTTCCATAGTATTTTTACCTATGCTATATTGAGAGTTGCGGGCTCGATTTGAAAAAAATTGTTTTATCACGGAAGAAGACTTCGGCTGGGGAGAATTCCAAACGGCTGCACCATCTCGACGTACCGGAGTTCACGGCTAGAGAACAAGATGAGCAAAGGAGGTTTTTGTAAGGTTTTATTTTTTATCTATGTTAGGCTAAAGTTTTGAACTAGGGTTGAGGATGAAACCCCATAACTAGTATTAATTGATTTTATGTATATGATTTTTCCTACATGCGTTTATCGTTTATTGTTCTCAACTCCTTAATTAATATGCATGACCTTTGGATATGTCAAAACTCTTGGTTGAGGAAGGGTGTAGGATTGTTCAGACAAATCTAAGGTGGGGCAATTTGTTCTAAAAATCATTAGGCGCTAATCGGGTGGAAAGGGGACTCTAATTAATGCATATCGACCACTAATTTGAAGCTTGCCCAACATAACATCCGAAGCTATACTTGAAATATTCAAAAATTAATAAAAACACAATTAAAATAAATATGTTAAAAATGTTGCAAGAGTATATATGTTGCATGCTCATATATTCAAATGCTCACAGCAAACAAAAGTATTCAAGGTTGCTAATGAATATGAGAAAAATGATAGAAAAAAATTTGCACATCTAAATGGCAAATTAAAAATGATAAAACAAGTTCCATGTGTATATACGCATCTTACACGCTTAACACTTCTCACAAATAACAGGAGTCATTGATTAAAATGCTCAAAAACTCATGAAACTTGCTTGAAAGCAACAAATTAGCACACATAAATGAATCCTAAATGCAACTGATATCGTCGATCGATGCAAGAGATCTAGCAAGACGGAATATATACTTTTTTACGAGTCAGACATTCTTCATTTTTTTCTTTCTTCTTCTCTTTCTACACTTCCTTCTTTCTCCTCCTTTTTTGTTATCAAGTTGGGATTCGTATCACGTATCATTTTTTTCGTTATGTAATCCGTATTGGGATGCGTATAGCGTATCTTGAGATACATTTGTTGGAACAATAAGTTTCTAATGTTAGTTGGGCAAGATTTTGGAAGAAGAAGAAATATTAAGACAAGAGAGAAGGAGAGTATTTGTATTACAACTTGAACTTTTATTTGGCTTGCACAAAATGGTTGTAACCCATTCCTATTTATGCTATCTATCCGATAGAAAGCTCTAGTCCAAAGATATAGAAAGCTCTGGTCCAAAGATATTATCATATAAGATAATTTTAATTTTAAGATATATTCTAGAATTACACATGTGACTAATTCTCACAGAAAAATCTAAATATTTTACAATGATATTCTATAAATTCTGGAATTTCTAGGAACTAGATATTTATATCTCCTTATTTCTAATCTTTAGGCTTTGTCAATTAGGTTTATTTGACTTTACTTTCTAACACCAAAATAATAAATCTAGCTTACTGTAACGCTCCAATTTTCAGGAGCATTATTAAATCATTTATAAGAAAATAAGTCATTTAATTATAAACGGATCAACTTAATTAAACTTCAAATTAACGTAACATAAGAGAGATCATAATTCAATTACAAACTAATAGAGTAGTTGTTTGGGAGATTAAGTTTCATTGTCCCACAAAAATCAAGGGAGGTGGTGGATCATTAGAGGTTCAGGTTCAGATTCCAATCTGCTAGTAATACATGTTCAGCAGGGAACTCCTTCGTTTGGTAGTACTGCCCTCCTTCTTTTCTTTTAATACCTTTCATAATATGTCAGGGCCAACAATATATAGCATCATTAGCGATGAATCACTCAATAGCTAAATTTTACCCATTAACCATTACATTACAAAATCACAGTTCATATATAAAGAAGTACGAAATGGAAGATCAAATAATTCATTTCATGAATAAAATTTAACTTGCATGATTGTATTACGATCCTTAAAATCCATTTTCCCTTGTTACCCATTCAAATCGTATAACAAACACTGTAACCATGCATGAATCCTGGTTCCGTTGACCATTTTTTCAGGACTACCTACCGGCCGGCCAGACTTGGGTTCATCATTTCGCAATTTCAACATTTCTCACTTTGGATCCGCTAACCATCTTTCAGGATGTACCAACCAGCTAGAGTATGCCATAAACCACGAGCCCTGTTTTCAGGACTTGCCAATTGACCAGTCTTGGGTTTCGCAATTCCACTTCTGGGAATTTCTAGGAATGCCTTCTCCAGATTTTAACATCAATCTTTAACATTTTCAATAATGTTACTGTGATCTCCACAATTGTTTTCCATCCCAGTAATTATGTTTGTCCAATCTAACATTGAGGACCAAATGATTCAACAACGATAACGTTCAAGTAGTTTACACAGATGTTCGAGATTTTTTCGAATGACTTTTGAGTTATTATGATTTCGCACGTATGCATAATTTAACAACTTAACATTCTCCGAGGGTTTTAATGTTATATTCGTGAACCATATGTAAATTCAAACTTCACTAGACTTAGTGTTTAAGTAAAATATAGTAGGTTTCATTACATAAACACATAGGATAGGATTCTAGTATAAAGTTGAAGAAATTTTAGGATTTTTAATGAGATGATAAAATATTGGATTTACAGGATTTAATTTAAATAGTTCTAAGGGCTTAGATAAATGTTGAAAACCTAAGGGTACAATTGCAGTTTTTATATATAGCAAGCTGTATGTGTTAAGTAAAAATAACCTGAGGTTATTAGTTTTTCAAATATTCTTTTTAGTTTACCGTCCTTCAAATTTTCTAACTTTAATTTTTATTACAGACTAACATAAAACTTTCTATTTTAAGTAGGGAACTGATTTTGGGGCTCCCTTTATTGATGTAGGCACTCCAAAATTTAATAAAGTTACAAAACTACCCTTTTCAAAATATAAAAATTACTGAAGGCACTCCATCCCAAAATTATCTCCTCATTTACTTGAGGCACTCCTAATGGAAACTATTTGCACTCCTAACGGAAAAGCTTTCTGAAGTCCCTCACCCTTCAAAGGTATAGGGCCTGCAGGCAACACCAAAAAAAACATTCAATTTCAATTATATAAACATAACTAGAGAGCTCTTCAAAAAAAAAAAAAAAAAAATTTGGAGAACGCAGAAGTTAAAGGATTCAACTTCGACAAGCCATATAAGTCTTTTTTTTTCTTTTCCAGTAGATGCATGATACTAGAGCATCTAAATCAAATTCATGATGAGGGATTCAAACATGGACAACCATAAGAACAACAAAAAGAGAAGCCTATTTGAATCCCTTTGTCCAAGAGGAGCACGACTAAGATTTAACGAAATGCGGACTCAATAGTTTTGCAATCTCCAAAAACCCGACTTTGTCTCTACCATCAAATAATGTAGACACACATAGTGATTTTGAAGATTAAATAAACATGGGGGAATTGAAAAGGTTTTCCTTCTTGTGTTATGTGAATGGAATTAGGCATATTGGTACCCATAACTTCTGCCTCCTGATGTTTATGCCTGACGAGGGTTTGTAAACTAAATAGAAATACTTCTCTTTGATAATCGATTGCCCCCAATGGCTATTGGTTACTAGGTTATAGGACAAAAGTTCCGTTCTTCAGAACATGAATCTCTTTTGTTTTTATTAATTCTCATAGCGGGTGCGAGATGATACTCATATAATTTGCATATATATATCGATCATGCCACATGCAACAAAGAAATATCTAATCAATAACCTGATGGAACAAAATCCAAGCCAGAGATGACGATCGGGAGCAGCTACCGGTGACGAAAGGTAATAGAGAGCGGCGCTTGACGGCTAGGGTTTGGGTGGGCGTCCATTTTTCTTCTTCCGTTAGGTGTTAACAGAGAAGACAGAGGAGAAGAATACGTAAAAAATAAAATAAAATTGGAGTGCCTGAAGTAAAATTGGAACTTGCAAAAGGGTGGTTTTGGAAAACCATTGTAGCTTGGAGTGCCTCCATCAATTTTGGGTGGTTTTGGAAAACCATTGTAGCTTGGAGTGCCTCCATCAATTTTTGGAGCGCGATTATCAATTCCCTTTAAGTATGTCATAGGTTTTATAGCTATTTCTTGATTGTATAGTAATAAGGCAGTCATATAATTATTAAAAATATGTAATTGAAATAAGATCTCATTACCGACTTTAATATTTAGGTAACTTATAAACATATAATAGGCCATTTTCAGTTAAGTTTCTTAAACAGGATGTTCAACAATTTATTAGTCACTAATTTTATATATTTACTAGAGTATAGCTTATAATTAATCTCTTGATAGATTTTAGCAAAATGTTCTATTGAATATGTTTACTTAGTTTAACTTGATAAAATAATCCTTTTTTACCAAGTTTAGTGGTTTCCACCCTTTTAAATTTGCTAATAACTTCCACTAACATTTGTTAAGTCATTAACGAACGAGTTTTATCGCTTTTAACAAAATACGATCCGAGCCAAAGCAAGACTTATTAATACAAGATATATATCACATTTCCGTAGTTGAAAATTGGTCATACCTCATACACGTGTTCACTTTCTTTTTTTTTTTTTTTGCGCGGCAAAAAATATTTCATTGATCACTGAAAAATACAATGACTAATAGGAACCAAAAATGATATGTGCAAGAAAGATTTGCAAGGAATCACAAAAGGAAGACCCTACGGGGCCCAGTTTACGGATCCCGAACGACTGATCTGAGCCGCTCAAAAATTTTAAAAACACATTTCGAGTGGGCTTGCGACAAACCAACTCCATCCGATATGTGTGGATGCTTGATCTAAACTTTCATTTTTGAATGGCTTGGAAGAAAAAAGAAAAAATGAAAGTTTGGATCGAGCATCTAAACATATCGGATGAAACTGGTTTTTAGTGCGTTCACTCAAAATGTGTTTCTAAAATTCTTGAGCGGCTCAGATTAGCCGTTCGTGATCCATACTGGGCCCCGCAAGGCATTCATTGCGTGATTCCCTGTAAATTTTTTCCTTGCATATAGCATTGTTGAATAGGAACAAGGAGAAAGCAATAAAATGCCTAGTCCGAGACCTAAGCATCGATTGGCAAGAAGCCAACCAAAGACACCCATTGGGACAAGCCCACACCTAAATGGCTGAAGCCTACAACCAAAAGGGCGAAGCCCACACTTAAGGCCACAATGCGTAAATTGAAAAAATTGAACCCAAAGAAGCTCAAAGCCGCCACCACCGTCACAGCCTACACAAACAATCCACATTCACCAGAGATCCACCGCTGCCAACACCAACAAAAAGCCTCCGCCACCAACCACCATCCACCTGCAAGACCGAAGTGTCCCTAGCCACAAAACAAGCCCTTGCCCGGAGGTGCCCAACAGCCCAACACCGGCGGCGTGTAAAAAATGGCAGACCCACTAACGCCTCCCACACTCGACCACCACCAAGAAACCCAAAGCCCGAACCACCACACGTGTTCACTGTTGGAATCAAAATACTTAAGGAGGAACAAATGTTAGCAGCCAAAATCAATTTCATGCATGACATAATCACTTTCCACAGGAACGAATTTTCTGCATGTTAACAACTACGGAAAAATGATAGTACAAAAACATTTGCACATCCAAAATGCAAATCAGAAATTCTGAAACGATAGAACAAGTTCCACGTGTACGCATCTTACAAGCTCAACACTTCTCACGGATATAAATGCAACTGATCTAGCAGGCCGGAATACATACCTTTACGAGTCGGATGTTTTTCATCTTTTTCTTCTTCTTTCTCTTTCTCCTCCTCCTTCACTTCTTGCTTATCCGTATCCGTTCCTTCTTTCTCTTCAAGTCAATTGAAAAATAATAAAAAAAAATTAAATTCACAACATTTCGGAAAACACAAAAATAAGTTAAATGGAGAAAAATCTCAGCCATTGCTAACTAACGCAATCGAAAAAAGAATAATAAAAATCCTTACCTCATGCAAAGACCGAAAAAAGAATAATAAAAAAGAGTAGGCCCCATTGCGCAAAAGTTACGCACAACTTCACATACGATGTGGGATGTCTATTGGATGATTTGCAATTTCGCTCTCGTTCGTTTAAAATCTATGCTCACTTGGAGACTGTGATTTTGAAGAATCAGAAATCTTCATCCTGAAAAGAAAGTTTTCCCATTAATCCTGAGAGTTCACGTCTCCAAGTGGCCTTCGTTTGCCAGGGACACTGTCCCTCTACTCTTAATTATTAGGCCCCATTACACCATTAATGGATTGGCAATACTGATCATCATTCATCGTTTTAGTAACCTTATCTTAATGCATACACCTCGATCCCCAGGAATCTACAGGTAAGCCACATTTACCGTGACACCAACGACTGTGTCTATATCATCGTCGCTAATAGAACTAGTCATATCTTCAAGGGAATGAGTGGACAAAAAAAAAAAAAAAAGTGTCATCAAAATGACATATCCACAATTAATTAAGCTAGCAAAATGGCATGTTTAATGTTTTCAACTTTGCTATCTAAATTAGCATTAGATGTTCCAATTGCAGTTCGCTTTTTTAAGCAAAAGGAAAGGCTCTCTCAGAAGGTAATTGAGTCCGATAGATAACACTACATAGCTGATAGATAAGGCCATGCCATCTCCAGCAGCATCTCTATAAGTCCGGCGAAGGCAAGATGGCGAGCCCATCACCCATTTCCGGCGCCCAGCAGCCTCGCCGTCAGCCTCACCAACAAAATCGCAGCTACAGTACCTCGCCATAGTAGGCGAGGTATGGCGAGATTGGAGCGAGATCGCCAACGCCCTTCTCTCTCTCTCTCTCTCTCTCTCTCTCTCTCCGTCGCTTGCCGGAAAAATATACCGTCAGAATAATTGCACTAAAATCGTTTTGAGACACCCACAGTGTAGCCGACGTCGAGACGAGACGATTGGTGCAAGATCCGTCGCCGTCGGAGCTCCGGTGCCGCCGCACGCGCCGGTCAAAGGTGGCGCGTTCCGGTGAGTCAGATCTACTCATGCGCGTGTAGCGCACGCGCACGCCAGGTGGAAGATGATTCTGCCATTTTGGTGAGGCTGTTGGGTGTTGGGGGCTTGCCAAAATGGTTTTTGGCACTCTTTCTAGCCAATACGGTGAAAAAAATGAAGAGGTTGTTGGAGATGCTCTAACACTACATAGCCCAAACTAGAGCATTGAGTTTTGGAAAGTAGGCCTGGGGCATAACTAGATAGGATCCAAACATGGTCCATGGAAGTGGGCTCCTTTTTTTGTCATGGTAACTCCCATGCATGGTAACTCCCATGCAAGGTGGAACAAAATATGTGACAAGTTCGAGTCTTTCTGCGACCATGGCGCCTTTATCGCCTCCTTCGTAGGCCTCATCCTCTTGATGATCATCAACGTCATTTCCGTCCTCAAACTTCGAAATCAACTAAACACCGCAGCCAACTACTCTGCTCTCCCTTGATCAGTGCAGTGCTTGCGGCAGAATCAAATGAATAAATGAACATTCCTAATCACCTAATTCATATTCTGCTTCTTGTGTGACTTATTGTGTGTTTGCTTTTCTTGATTTCTATCTTGTTGGCTTGGAGAAATGTATTACAACACTTTTATTGCACAGATTTGAAAACACAGACCACTTACCTATGGTGAGTCCCACAATATGTGATGTGAACTCCCGTGGAACCCAACTATTGTGTGTGTGACATTTGATTCTACAGTTGGTGTATTTTACAGTGTTAGAAATGAGAAGCTTGTGGTTACAGCTTTTGATTGTAAAACCTTGTGATTCCAGCTCCTTCTTGTGTCTTTAAGAGCTGTTTTACCGCCCTGTTTGTTTGAAGGATATCTATTTGTGTTCCGATTAGGTACTTAACGATATCCGATCAAGTTGATTTTTGGTACACTTATAGTACTCGACGAGGGCTATCCGGTGAACGTCTCGGATCGCCGGAACGTGGCCTTCGCGGCCGCGCCTTGCGTATGCACATATGAGGGGAGAAGTGGGATATAATAAGAGGGGGATATAGAGAGAGATATGATTGAAGGGGGATTATTTTAGAAGGGGAGATAAAAAGTTATTCGGTTTGTTTAAATTTTTTAGAAGGGGGATATGGAGGGGTGGATAATGAATAATGGTGTCAAATTCCTATTTTACCCTTGGATATGTGGTTTTTTATTTTTTCTTCTCAGGGCCAGAAAATCCACCTTTTGATTATCTGAACTACAAACCCACCTTTTTTTTTTTCAGCGGCTTAGTCATCATTTTTTAATGACGAAACGAAAATGGATTTTTTTTTTCATGGCAAAGCCACAGATTAATCATTGTTTGGTGAAAATGAAATGCAAATTTCAATTACCTTTTACACAACAAATTCGGATCCAAACATAGCAATTGTCCTAACTCATTTTGTAATTTTTTTCTAACAGATAAGTATTCAAATGTAAAAAATTGTTAATAATAAACCAACCGTACAATTTTTATTCATGTCCCATGAAAATGATAACAAGTATAACATTTATTATACTCTCAAACAAATATGATTGAAAATAGAGAAAATCTTCGTTATGGATCAAGAGCAAACGGGGTGTTTGCGAGGGCGAGATCCGGAAGCAGCAGATGGTTTTCCATTACCAGCATCAACCAAACAGTCCCAATTCAAAAACAACAAAAAAAATTCCAGATATCTACCATTTGCTTTTCAAAACAAAGATACATAAGTAGTGACGAGAGTTCGATAATCCAAACTTTCAACAAGTTACGAGCATATCATTCATATACAAAAGTGGCAAACACTATGCCAGTAGAGGAGTGATAATACCATGTACCATTCATTTACAAAAGTGGCAAACACCATGCCAGTAGAGGAGTGATAATACCAGTAACAGCCACTGCTACATACACAGAAAACACACCCAGAATTTACCTAGAATTTGAAAATCAATGGCCCAGATTCACTTGGAGTGAATCTGGGCCGTTGATTTACACTTTCGGGGTCAATTGGGGGTTATTTTTCCGGGTTTATAGCATTATTGTACCAGTAAAGGGGGGTAATTTTTTTTCCCGCAGATCGGCTACACCCATAATGAAAGAGCTAAAAAAAGTAGATATTTTGTGCAGAAATTACGATTTCTTTACTGGAGAGTTGAAGAAGTTGCTCGAAGCCTTGCGATTTTTTTCTGCGTCTTCTTCTTCCTCGAACGCCTCTCTCTCTCTTTCTCTCTATATCAGTCTCTCTTCTCTGTGTACTACGCCAAACATAAAAGGAGGGGAAGTGGTGGGCCCAACAGGGGTGTTTGGGTAATTTGGTACCCGGATATAACTTAGATGGGGGGAGGGTGCCTAATTTTAATCCTGGTGCAGAGTGATATACAAATACCAGGAAATATATATCTGGGACACTTTTAACCAAACAAACACCGGATATGGGTCTCCGGATATGTATATCCGGGACAAATTTATATCCCCCTCCATATGCTGCTGCCAAACAGGGCGTAACGATTACGTTTGTATGATCTGATCACTTTATTGATCGGATGTAACTATCCCCTTAGTCAATCAATCAAACATTGGTATGCAAAAATGAAAGGTTAGCATAATTGAAAATCAACTGGGAAATGTAGCTAAGCTTGATTATGTGGTTACTAATGTCTAATTAACAAAATTTTCGTTGCAATTGTAGTGTTCAACAAGCTCTACAAATTGAGATCAAAATGACGAGGGCCCTGTTCGTTTCCCAGTTTAGTTTTAGTTTTGATAACATCATCATTTCTCTCATTTCTCTCTCCACTTATTATACCTGATGACATCATCAAAACTAAACTATACTATCTAACTAAACACAACCAAGATCTCTATTGAACCTACGGAGGTGCACTACTCCTTTTAGACTTTAGTGCAGTAACACTTTATAAGGATCCTTTATTGATCATGTCGTATCGAGTAAAAAATAAATTAATAAGAACTAGGAATTAACCCTGATTCCAGATAATAGTGAACAAGTCCGAGTATCGATCCACAGAGACAATTGGGCTAAGTTACGATGATGCCGATTAATTTCTACATTAATTGTAAGAAAACAATTTGTTGAGGTTCCTATTGCATAACCACTTATTTATAGAATCACTAGGTTTGCAATCCCGACTCAATTGATAGTTTTTTTTTTGCTCAGCAAAAGGAATTTATTAATCATTGGAAACAAATTACAATGATTAAAGGGACCCAAGGCAAGAGGCATCACAACTAACTCGGGCATCCTAACTAGGTTAGCACCCCCGAGCAACGACATTCATTTGCCAACCAAGGACCCAAGGGAAACTAACAAAGCCAAGTTGGAAAGATACCAACCAAAGCCACAAACAGAAAGCAAATTACACAAAAAGAAAACTCCAGCCTAGGTATTTATCACAAACTGATCCTTGGTTTAAAAATGAAAACTCCCATTGGCTCTGAACTTTCCAGTTGGCATCTCCTCAAACAACCTTCTTCGTCACCTGCACTATATACCAATATACTTATATGCCCGGAATCGACCCATTATACTTGGATGTTACATCAACACGAACTCCCAGACCCTTAAAACAGACCCAGGTCTATCAGTCAATTGATAGTTGGCAAGAAGATCCCTACAAGACCGTCTCACTAGAACAGTCAAGCCGCCTACCGGCGCGATCCGTCCACTGATATAACTAATCTCAATCGCCAGCTCTTGTATCAAATCCAAACCCTAATCTACAATCATATCGACTCTTGAACTTTGTGCGAGGCTTTGGAAGTGTCAAGGACTTTCTAATTGACGGGTTCCAAAGAAAATGGCAATCAGGTTTGTAAAGGCAAAACAAACCTCTCTAATTGACGGGTTCCAAAGAAAATGGCTATCCTGTTCGTAAAGGCAAAACAAGCCTTTCACATATGACATACCCAAGTAGCAAGTGGCGGCTAGCTCATGTGGTACAGCTCTTGAATACCCCACACTGCATCCCGGGATTAAGTCTCATTCCCCCCTCTCCATGTAATAGATTAGGAATGACGAATGACAAAATAAATAAAAATAACATACCCAAGTAACCAATTAAAGTGGAGACCACTGCTTTTCACGGGGAATTCAAGTTCTTGATACTCATCAAATCCTTCTTCGGTATCACGAAATATTTTGTAGTGCCTTGTTCTGGTATGTGTAGTACGAATGCATTGCCTAACTATCAAGGGTGGGATATCATTGCAGCGGCTAATGTTTCCGTTGGAACTGAGTGAGTGATTGAGATGGGAGCTGATGAAGGTAGGGCTTGCGATCAGAGAGTTCCAAACTTTGGAGACACACCTGAATCGGATTAGGGATTTGGCTGGAAGTCTGGAGAGGATATCCACTACAATGTCTTCTGGCAGAAAGTTCGACATAGTTGTCCTTCTTCCTCTTCTTCGTAGGAGCAGGTTTTATTAATGTAATCAGCTTGGAGCAGAAACTCAGTCTAAAATGGTGAAGGAAATCCAAGAAGACAGTTACAAGCCACCCCTCTTCTCTTACCCGTTTCCCACTTATACTCTTCCTCTGTTAAGGAAACTAGTGAGATCTCACTAGTGTGTGTGTGTGTGTGTGAGAGAGAGAGAGAGAGAGAATAGTTACAACCCACCCCAACCCACCCCTCTTCTTTTACCCGTTTCCCACTTATACTATTCCTCTATTAAGGAAATTCGTGAGAGTGAGAGAGAGAGAGAGAGAGAGAGAGAGAGAGAGAGAGAGAGAGAGAGAGAGAGAGAGAGAGAGAGAAATATCAAGAACAGTTACAACCGACCCCTCTTCTCTTACCCGTTTCCCACTTATACTCTTCCTCTGTTAAGGAAACTAGTGAGATCTCACTAGTTTGAAATTAGTGAGACCCCTTTACAACAGAAAAACTAGTGAGATTTCACTAGTTTTGAAAATTAGTGAGAGCCCCTTTTACAACAATAAGACTTTTAAAGGATACAAACAAGAATCATACATTCACCCCTCTTACTTGCTAAAATGATACATTGGCCCGCTAGGCTTATCAAAATGTCCTCTTCACCATTGGTGTCTATATGAGTAAGCAAATCTGTTCCAAAAACAAATGAATCTACTTAACCTGGTTTTCTCTTTCTGCAAAAAACAGAAGGGAAAAAAAAAATTCACACACTATGCTTGGTGACATTGCACAAGACTAAAGAACTGTAAACTTTAGTAATTTGATTTGAAGGAGAAACAAATCACAATTTGGCACGCATCAACATCACTGAAGCAAGAATCATACTTAATTGAAGCTTAAAGGTTGTAATGGCACGAATGATCAAAATTAAGAAGTAACCTTTCCTGAACCCAATACCAGTAAAACTCAAAGACTTGCCTCCTTCCTTATGCCTAAAGTAAAACCAATGTATCATAAGATCGACTCATTCTCACGCTCATAAGAAACCAAGCTAAAGGTTGTCATGCTCACATAAGAATCAAGGATCTGTCCTATTCTGAAAGTATTAAACCCCAACCAACGTCAGGGTTTGTCAAAAGAAGGGTAATAAATACAAAGTCAAAAGAAGTCACTTCTTCATTTTTTGGGGGGCTTGAATTTGGTCCCAAAATATTGGCTTTTGGGAGGAAAGACTCAACTGCTCACTTGACACTAAAATTATAGAGCATTTTTTTTTTCAAAATAGAAACAACTAAAAGACCGCCACCCAGAAGCTCACACTAAAATTATAGAGCAGTTTTTTCAGAATAAACTGAAAGACCGCCACCTAGAAGCTCAATAACTGCATCAACCAAAAACATATCCCAAACTTATACAAACTGCAATTGTGCAATTATGCACCCATGTTCGCTCAACATCAAACTAAGGCTGAAGGCTCCATGGTTTGGATGTCGTCGCTGATTGTTGGACATGTAATCAGAGTTTCTAAACCATCTCCATCACTTCACTTAAATCTCTACCTCATCTGAATACAAAATGAGTTAAATCTTCAAATATTTAGTCAATTAAGTTTGCAACAACATTGGAGTAATCGTAGCAGATGACCTAATGATGGATGGGCCGTGGGGGCATAGCATCTATGATCAGCCAAAATTATCACCCTGGACATTGATAGCGCAGAGATCACGTCAATGTTATTTGAAGCTAAGAAAAATACAAAGCCTAAGAGAGAGGCTTATCATAATGTCCTTTTCACCATTGGTGTCTATATAAGTAAGCAAATCTGTTCCAAAAATAAATGAATCTACTTAACCTGGCTTTCCCAATCACTCTTACCACTTCCGAGTGAAACAAGCAGCACCAGAGGTACAATTCCTCGGTTCCTCAACAACCTCGAACGATTTACTCCTCCTTACAAAACAAAACAAAACAAAACCAAAGAGCACAATAATTATAACGAACTGAGAAACTCACAAATTTTTGACACAGAGAGCACAAATGAAAGGAAAGAGAAAATCCCACCAAAACAAGGCATACTCTTCAGGGCTTTTCAACAATAGCTGATTTTATAACGTCTTGCGCCGCAGGAACAGTGGATGGGCCACCGAAGGACAAATACAGCCGTCACTACAGTGCAATACTGGGTGAGCGGCAGAAGATACTCTAGTTTCCTGTGCGCACGCGCGCGCGCGCGAGAGAGAGAGAGAGAGAGAGAGAGAGAGAGAGAGAGAGAGAGAGAGAGAAGAAAAAGTAGAAGAAGAGATTTTACCTGGTACAATTCCTCCCTCAAATCAAGGGATTTTTTCTTCTTCAAAAGCCAATCTTGCTTCCTTCCTAAAAAATTCAAAGACGCTTCGTACAACTCCTCCCTTAAATCAAGGGACGCTTGGTACAATTGTTCTTGAGAAGCAGGTCTTGCCTTTGATGACTGTCACCGTACTTTTGTTCACGCAACAAAGGGTATAATGGTCTTTACGCTGGGAAAACGAAGGGTATAATGGTCTTTCACTCATGGGAACCACACTCATTCCTCGACTTAGGGTATTTACTTTCTGCTCATGAGGCCAACGATCTTTCACTCCAAAGAGCAACTTATTTTTCTTCTATGTGACGAGTAGTCTGTGTATATGTACTAGGAACCACATATCCTTCATCGAGTTAGGGTCAGTACTTTCCGCTAATCCAGCCAACGATTTTCACCACCTAGGAGCCAACTTATGTTTTCTTTATGTGGCAAGTAGTCCATATACCTACAAGGAACCACATTTCTTTGTAGATAAAGGGTGGTTACTTTTTCTTCATGCGACCAATGATCCGTCACCCGTTAGTAATTACTTTCCACGAATGCGGCCAACGATTTTTCACTCACTAGACCTTTTTCTATGTGACCAATAGTCTATATACCTACTAGGAGCCACACTTCTTTGTCGAGTTCTGGTCTTTACTTTTTGCTCATGAGACCAATGATCCTTTATCCGTTAGTCATTACTTTCCGCAAATGCGGACAATGATTTTTCACCAACTAGGAGCGAGCTTACCTTTCCGCTATGTGGTCAATAGTCCATATACCTACTAGGAACCAACTTCTTTGTCAAGTTAGGATCTTTACCTTTCGCTCATGTGACTAATGATTCGTCACCCACTATGAGCCACTTTTGTTTTCAATGTATGCCTAGAAGTCTATGAACCTACTAGGAACCATACTGATTCGTCGACTTAGGGTATTTACTTTTTGCTCATGCAGCCAACAATCTTTCACTCCAACAAAGAACTTTTTTTTTTCAATGTGACAAATAGTTTGTATATCTACTAGGAACCACATAGTCTACATCAAGTGAAAGTTACGCTAATCCGGCCAACTATCTTTCACCAACTAGGAGCCAACCTATGTTTTATTTATGTGGCCAGTAGTCCATATACCTACTAGGAACCACATTTCTTTGTCGATTTAGGGTGGTTACTTTTTGCTTGTGCGGCCAATGATCC
The DNA here is from genome assembly GCA_016920895.1 of Vaccinium myrtillus. Taxonomy (NCBI): domain Eukaryota; kingdom Viridiplantae; phylum Streptophyta; class Magnoliopsida; order Ericales; family Ericaceae; genus Vaccinium; species Vaccinium myrtillus. Next base: position 16,416,210 of record CM029281.1, read on the forward strand.
TTGACCCGTTAGTCATTACTTTCCGTGAGTGCGAGCAATGATTTTTCACCCACTGGAGCTTTCTCTATGTGGCACGTAGTCTATTTACCTACTAGAAGCCACACTTCTTTCTGAGTTATGATCTTTAATTTTTCCTCATGAGACCAATGATCTGTCACCCTATAGTCATTATTTCCGCGAATGTGAACAATGATTTTTCACAAAACTAGGAGCCACCTTACGTTTCCTCTATGTTGTGAGTAGTCCATATACCTACTAGGAACACACTTCTTTGTCAAGTTAGGGTCTTTACCTTTTGCGCATGCGACCAATAATCCGTCACCCACTATGAACTACTTATGTTTTCATTGTGTGGCTAGTAGTCTATGAATTTACTAGGAACGATACTGATTCATCGACTTACGGTATTTACTTTCTGCTCATGAGGCCAACAATCTCACTCCAAAGAGCAACTTTTTTTTCCTATGTGAATAGTAAAAGTCTGTATATATATACTAGGAACCACATATTCTTCATCGAGTTACGGTCATTACCTTCTGCTAATCCAGCCAACAATTTTCACAAACTAGGAGCCAACTTATGTTTTCTTTATGAAATTGAGTATCCTATTAATCCAGGATTTCATTCCCCAAGCCAGTGGTCCATATACCTACTAGGAGCCCCATATCTTTGTAGATTCTATATACCTACTCGGAGCTACACTTCTTTCTCGAGTTATGGTCATTACTTTTTGCTCATGAGACAAATGATCCTTCACCCGTTAGTCTTTACTTTCCGCGAATGCGGACAATGATTTTTCACCGACTAGGAGCCAACTTAAGTTTCCACTACGTGGTCAGTAATCCATATACCTACTAAGAACCAACTTCTTTGCCAAGTTAGGGTCTTTACCTTTCGCTCATGCGGCCAATGATCCATCACCCAATATGAGCTACTTATGTTTTCACCCAATGATCCGTCACCCAATGATCCGTCACCCAATAGTCGTTACTTTCCACGAATGCGGCCAACAATTTATCACCCACTGGAGCTTTCTTTATGTGGCCAGTAGTCTATGTACCAAGTAGAAGCAAAACTTTTTTGTCGAGTTATGGTCTTTACTTTTTGCTTGTGAGGCCAATGATCATTCACCAGTTGGTCATTACTTTCCGCGAATGCGAAAACTGATTTTTCACCAACTAGGAGCCATCTTATGTTTTCACTACGTGGTCAATAGTCCATATACCTACTAAGAACCAACTTCTTTGTCAAGTTAGGGTCTTTACATAAAACTACTAGGAACCAAAGCTTTTTTTTTCAGGTGACGATCATACTGATATATCTACAAGGAACCACATAATCTTCAAGGGTCATTACTTGAATCCTTCTTTCATCAACTAAGAGCCAAATTATGTTTTCTTTATGTGGCTAGTAGTCCATAAAACTACTAGGAACCAAGCTTGTCAAATTGCGAATCGAATCGAGAATCGAATTGATCCTTTTCTGAATCGTGAATCGTAACGATTCGGTCCAACTTTCACAGATACATTGGAAAATATATCTGTCTCTACATAATAAGGATACATTATAAAATTGAAAATTTTAAGCTAAAATACATATTTAAGATTGTTTTGTACTATAAATTGATGATCACATGGCATCATAGCAAAATAAATACTATAGTAACATCGATTTATGCATATAAATGTTAAGAATTCATAATAAAAAGCTTACAAAATAAAGCTTGTATCCTAATAGTTAGGAAACTAGCTTAGATGACAACGTATGTGGGTTAGTCCGAGCCTCAAAGCCGTGCCCTAGTCTATGATTTAGAGGATACAAGAACCAAAAAGATTGATTTGTGAAATTACATATCCATGGTAGATACGTCTCCATTAAATAAGGAATATGATTTCCCGTACTATATGATCTCATATTCTTACTTTTCTATAAGAAAAAACAAGGCAAAATAACAAAAGTGGTTTCATATTGTCGAATGAAAGTTGTGATAAACCTTGATTCACCTAAAGATTCGAATCGTTTTTGCGTGAATCGGGAATCGAATCGCGAATCGAACCGTGAATCGGATGATTCACCTCTGATTCTATATCAACCTTGATTCACCTATAGATTCGTATGGTTTTGACACAGAATCGTGAATCGTGCGATTCTGACAACCATGCTAGGAACCACACTTCTTTGAAGATTTAGGGTGGTTACTATTTGCTCATGTGGCCGATGATCCGTTTTTCACTCACTTGGAGCTTTCTCTATGTGGCCAATACTCTATATACCTACTAGGAGCCACACTTCTTTCTCAAATTATGGTCTTTACTTTTTGCACATGAGGCCAGTGATCCTTCACCCATTAGTCATTAATTTCCGCGAATGCAGACAATGATTTTTCACCAACTAGGATCCAGCTTAATGTGTGGCCAGTAGTCTATGAACCTACTAGGAACCACACTGATTTGTGGACTTAGGGTATTTTCCTTCTCCTCATGCGGCCAACGATCTTTCACTCAAAGAGCATTTCTTTTTCTGTGTGAACATTAGTCATTATATCTACTAGGAACGAAATATTTTCCATCGGGTTAAGGTCATTTCTTTTTCTTTATGTGGCAAGTAGTCCATACAACTACTAGGAACCACACTTCTTTTTAGATTTAGGGTGGTTACTCTTTACTCATGCAACCAATGATCCATCACCCGATAATCATTACTTTCAGTGAACGCGGCCAACGATTTTTCACCCACTTGAGCATTCTTTGTGGCATGCAGTCTATGAATCTAGTAGGAGCCAAACTTCTTGGTCGAGTTATGATCTATACCTTCCTTTCATGCGGCCAAAGATCCGTCACCCATCAAGAACTACTTACGTTTTAAATATGTGGCAAGTAGTCTATGTACCCACTAAGAACCACATTGATTCATGGACTTACGGTATTTACTTTCAGCTCAAACGACCAACGATCTCTAACTCCAAAGTGCATTCTTTTGTCTATGTGACCAGTATTCATTATATCTACTAGGAACCACAATTCTTTGAAGATTTAGGGTGGTTCCTCTTTGCTCGTGCCGCCAACGATTTTTCACCCACTCAAGCTTTCTCATCGTGGCCAGCAGTCTATGTTCCTACTAGGAGCCACACTTCTTTCTCGAGTTATGGTGTTTACTTTTTCCTCGTGAGACTAATTATCCATCAACCGTTAGCATTAATTAATGAGAATGCAGACAGCGATTTTTCACCAATTAGGAGCCAGTTTATGTTCTCTCTCTGTGGTCAGTAGTCCATATACCTACAAGGAACCAACTTCTTTGTGAAGTTAGGATCAATACCTTTCTTTCGTGAGGCCAAAGATCCGCCACCCATCAAGAGCTACTTACGTTTTCAATGTGTGGCCAATAGTCTATGAACCTATTAGGAACCACACTGATTCGTGGACTTAGGGTATTTACTTTCAGCTCATGCGGCCAACAATCTCTGACTCCAAAGTGCATTCTTTTGTCTATGTGACCAGTAGTCATTATATCTACTAAGAATCACATTCTTCATCGACTTAGGGTCATTACTTTCTACTCAGTCGACCTACGATCTTTCACCAACTAGGAGTCAAATTATGTTCTCTTTATACGGTCAGTAGTTCACATAACTACTACGAACCACAATTCGTTGAAGATTTAGGGTGGTTCCTCTTTGCCCGTGCTGCCAACGATTTTTCACCCACTCGAGCTTTCTCCGTGTGGCCAGCAGTCTATGTTCCTACTAGGAGCCACACTTCTTTCTCGAGTTATACATTCTTTTGTGTATGTGACCAGTAGTCATTATATCTACTAGGAACCACATTCTTCATCGAGTTAGGGTCATTACTTTCTCCCCAGCCGGCCAACGATCTTTCAACAACTAGGAGTCAAATTATGTTCTCTTTATGTGGCCAGTAGTTCACATAACTACTAGGAACCATAATTCTTTGAAGATTTAGGGTGCTTCCACTTTGCTCGTGTTGCCAATGATTTTTGACCCACTCGAGCTTTCTCTATGCGGCCAGCAGTCTATGTTCCTTCTAGGAGCCACACTTCTTTCTCGTGTGTTGGTGTTTACTTTTTGCTCATGAGACCAATGATCCATCAACCGATAGCATTACTTTACGCGAATGCAGACAACGATTTTTCACCAATTAGGAGCCAGTTTATGTTCTCTTTTCTGTGGTCGGTAGTCCATATACCTACTAGGAACCAACTTCGTTGTAAAGTTAGGATCTAAACCTTCCTTTCATCCGGCCAAAGATCCGTCACCCATCATGAGCAACTTACGTTTTCAATGTGTGGCCAGTAGTCTATGAATCAACTAGGAACCACACTGATTCGTGGACTTAGGGTATTTACTTTCAGCTCATGCGGCCAACAATCTCTGACTACAAAGTGCATTCTTTTGTCTATGTGACCAATAGTCATTATATCAACTAGGAACCACATTCTTCATCGAGTTAGGGTCATTACTTTCCGCTCAGCTGACCAACGATCTTTCACCAACTAGGAGTAAAATTATGCTCTCTTTATGCGACCAGTAGTTCACATAACTACTAGGAACCACAATTCGTAGAAGATTTAGGGTGGTTCCTCTTTGCTCGTGCTGCCAACGATTTTTCACCCTCTCGAGTTTTCTCTGTGTAGTCAACAGTCTATGTTCCTACTAGGAGCCACATTTCTTTATCGAGTTATGCATTCTTTTGTCTATGTGACCAATAGTAATTATATCTACTAGGAACCACATTCTTCATCGAATTAGGGTCATTATTTTCTCCTCAGCCAGCCAACGATCTTTCACCAACTAGGAATCAAATTATATTCTCTTTTTGTGGCCAATAGTTCACATAATTAGGAACCACAATTCGTTGAAGATTTAGGGTGGCTCCTCTTTGCTCGTGCTGCCAACGATTTTTCACCCACTCGGGCTTTCTCTATGTGGCCAGCAGTCTATGTTCCTACTAGGAGTCACACTTCTTTCTCTAGTCATGCATTCTTTTGTCTATGTGACCAGTAGTCATTATATCTACTAGGAACCACATTCTTCATTGAGTTAGGGTTATTACTTTCTCCTCGGTCAGCCAACGATCTTTCACCAACTAGTAGTCAAATTATGTTCTTTTTATGTGGCTAGTAGTTCACATAACTACTAGGAACCACATTTCTTTGAAGATTTTGGGTAGTTCCTCTTTCCTCGTGTTGCCAACGATTTTTCACCCACTCGAGCTTTCTCTGTAGCCAGCAATCTATGTTCCTACTAGGAGCCACACTTCTTTCTCGTGTTATGGTGTTTACATTTTGCTCATGAGACCAATTATCCATCAACCGTTAGCATTACTTTACATAAATTCAGAAAAACGATTTTTCACCAATTAGGAGCCAGTTTATGTTCTCTCTCTGTGGTCAGTAGTCTATATACCTACAAGGAACAAACTTCGTTGTCAAGGTAGGATCTATACCTGCCTTTCATCCGGCCAAAGATCCGTCACCCATCATGAGCAACTTACGTTTTCAATGTGTGGCCAGTAGTCTATTAACCAACTAGAAACCACACTGATTCGTGGACTTTGTGTATTTACTTTTAGCTTATGCGGCCAACGATCTCTAACTCCAAAGTGCATTCTTTTGTCTCTGTGACCAGGAGTAATTATATCTACTAGGAACCACATTCTTCATCGAGTTAGGGTCATTACTTTCCGCTCAACCGGCCAACGATTTTTCATCAACAAGGAGTCAAATTATGTTCTCCCTATGCGGCCAGTAGTTCACATAACTACTAAGAGCCACAATTCGTTGCAGATTTGGGTGGTTCCTCTTTGCTCGTGCTGCCAACGATTTTTCACCGCTCGAGCTTTCTTTATGTGGCCAGCAGTCTATGTTCCTACTAGGAGGCGCACATCTTTCTCGAGTTATGCATTCTTTTGTCAATGTGACCAGTAGTCATTATATCTACTAAGAAGCACACTCTTCATCGAGTTAGGGTCATTACTTTCTCCTCGGCCGGCCAACGATTTTTCACCAACTAGGAGTCAAATTATGTTCTCTCTATGTGGCCAGTAGTTCACATAACTACTAGGAACCACAATTCTTTGAAGATTTAGGGTGGTTCCATTTTGCTCGTTTTGCCAACGATTTTTCACCCACACGAGCTTTCTCTATGTGGCCAACAGTCTATGTTACTACTAGGAGCCACACTTCTTTCTCGTGTTATGGTGATTACTTTTTGCTCATGAGACCAATGATCCATCAACCGTTAGCATTACTTTACGCGAATGCAGACAACGATTTTTCATCAATTAGTAGCCAGTTTATGTTCTCGATCTGTGCTCAGTAGTCCATATACCTACTAGGAACCAACTTCGTTGTCAAGTTAGGATCTATACCTTCCTTTCATCCAGCCAAAGATCCGTCACCCATCATGATCAACTTACGTTTTCAAGGTGTGGCCAGTAGTCTATGAACCAACTAGAAACCACACGGATTCATGGACTTAGGGTATTACTTTCAGCTCATGCGGCCAACGATCTCTAACTACAAAGTGCATTCTTTTGTCTATGTGACCAGTAGTAATTATATCTACTAGGAACCACATTCTTCATCGAGTTAGGGTCATTACTTTCCGCTCAACCGGCCAACGATCTTTCACCAACAAGGAGTCAAATTATGTTCTCCTCATGGGGCCAGTAGTTCACATAACTACTAGGAACCACAATTCGTTGAAGATTTAGGGTGGTTCCTCTTTGCTCGTGCAACCAACGATTTTCACCCACATAAGCTTTCTCTGTGTGGCCAGCAGTCTATGTTCCTACTAGGAGCCACACTTTTTTTTCTAGTTATGCATTCTTTTGTCTATGTGACCAGTAGTCATTATATCTACTAGGAATCACATTGTTCATCGAATTAGGGTCATTACTTTCTCCTTTTTCTGGAGTTATGCATTCTTTTGCTCAGCCGGCCAATGATCTTTCACCAACTAGGAGTCAAATTTTGTTTTCTTTATGTGGCCAGTAGTTCACATAACTACTAGGAACCACAATTCTTTGAAGATTTAGGGTGGTTCCTCTTTGATCGTGCTGCCAACGATTTTTCACTCACTCGAGCTTTCTCTATGTGGCCAGCAGTCTATGTTTTTACTAGGAGTCACTTTTTTCTCGTGTTATGGTGTTTACTTTTTGCTCATGAGACCAATGATCCATCAACCGTTAGCATTACATTTACGCGAATGCGATACAACGATTTTTCACAAATTAGGAGCCAGTTTATGTTCTCTCTCTCGTGGTTTTTTGTAGTCCATATACCTACTAGGAACCAACCTTCGTTGTCAAGTTTCCTTTCATCCGGGATCTATACCTTCCTTTCCATCCGGCCAAAGAAGATCCTCTTTCCTGTCACCCATCATGAACAACTTACATTTTTTGTCTATGTGTGGCCGTATTATATCTACTAGAACCAATTCTTCATCGGAACCAACCACACTTTCACCAATTTCAATGTGTGGCCGATGGTCTAACTGAACCAACTAGCAACCACCCACTGAGCAACTTGATTCGTGGACTTAGGGTTTTTTCTATGTGACTTTTATATCAACTAGGAACTCATGCGGTCAACAATCATTGACTCCAAAGTTTATTCTTTTGTCTATGTGACAAGTAGTCATTATATCTACTAGGAATCACATTCTTCATCGAGTTAGGGTCGTTACTTTCCGCTCAGCCGGCCAACGATCTTTCACCAACTAGGAGTCAAATTATGTTCTCTTTATGCAGCCAGTAGTTCACATAACTACTAGGAACCACAATTTGTTGAAGATTTAGGGTGGTTCCTCTTTGCTTGTTACTTTACGCCAAACGATTTTTTATGTTCTCTCTCTCGAGCTTTCTCCAACCCATTTGTGGTTAGCAGTCTATGTTCCTACTAGGAGCCACACTTCTTTCTCGAGTTAGGCATTCTTTTGTCTATGTGACCAGTAGTCATTATATCTACTAGGAACCACATTCTTCATCGAGTTAGGGTAATTACTTTCTCCTCAATCGGCCAACGATCTTTCACCAACTAGGAGCCAAATTACGTTCTCTTTATGTGGCCAGTAGTTCACATAATTACTAGGAACCACAATTCTTCGAAGATTTAGGGTGGTTCCTCTTTGCTCAAATCTTTTCCTACTAGGAGCGATTTTTCACCCACTCGAGCTTTCTCTGTGGGTGGCCAGCAGTCTATGTTCCTACTAGGAGCCACACTTTTTTCTCGAGTTATGCATTTTTTTGTCTATGTGACTAGTAGTCATTATATCTACTAGGAACCACATTCTTCATCGAATTGGGGTCATTATTTTCTCCTCAGCCGGCCAACGATCATTCACCAACTAGAAGTCAAATTATGTTCTCTTTTTGTGGCCAGTAGTTCACATAACTATTAGGAACCACAATTCTTTGAAGATTTAGGGTGGTTCCTCTTTACTCGTGTTGCCAACGATTTTTCACCCACTCGAGCTTGCTCTATGTGGCCAACAGTCTATGTTCCTACTAGGAGCCACACTTCTTTCTCGCGTTATGGTGTTTAGTTTTTGCTCATGAGACCAATGATCTTTCAACCTTTAGCATTAATTTACGCGAATGCAGACAACGATTTTTCACCAATTAGGAGCCAGTTAATGTTCTCTCTCTGTGGTCAGTAGTCCATATACCTACTAGAAACCAACTTCGTTGTCAAGTTAGGATCTATACCTTCCTTTCATCCGGCCAAAGATCCGTCACCCATCATGAGCAACTTACGTTTTCAATGTGTGGACAGTAGTCTATGAACCAACTAGGAACCACACTGATTCGTGGACTTGGGGTATTTACTTTCAACTCATGCGGCTAACGATCTCTGATTTCAAAGTGCATTCTTTTGTCTATTTGACTAGTAGTCTTTATATCTACTAGGAACCACATTCTTCATCGAGTTAGGGTCATTACTTTCTCGTAAGCCGGCCAACGATCTTTCACCAACTAAGAGTCAAATTATGTTCTCTTTATGTGGCCAGTAGTTCACATAACTTTTAGGAACCACAATTCTTTGAAGATTTACGGTGGTTCCTTCTTGCTCGTGTTGCCAACGATTTTTCACCCACTCGAAGTTTCTCTCTGTGGCCAGCAGTCTATGTTCCTACTAGGAGCCACACTTTTTTCTCGAGTTATGCATTCTTTTGTCTATGTGACCAGTAGTCATTATATCTTCTAGGAACCACATTCTTCATCGAATTAGGGTCATTACTTTCCGCTCAGCCGGCCAATGATCTTTCACCAACTAGGAGTCAAATTATGTTCTCTTTATGTGGCCAGTAGTTCACATAACTACTAGGAAGCACAATTCTTTGAAGATTTAGGGTGGTTCCTCTTTGCTCGTGCTGCCAACGATTTTTCACCCACTTGAGCTTTCCCTATGTGGCCAGCAGTCTATGTTTTTACTAGGAGTCACATTTTTTTCTCGTGTTATGGTGTTTTCTTTTTGCTCATGAGACCAATGATCCATCAACCGTTAGCATTACATTACAGGAATGCAGGCAACGATTTTTGACAAATTAGGAGTCAGTTTATGTTCTCTCTCTGTGGTTAGTAGTCCATATACCTACTAGGAACCAACTTCGTTGTCAAGTTAGGATCTATACCTTCCTTTCATCCGGCCAAAGATCCGTCACCCATCATGAGCAACTTACGTTTTCAATGTGTGGCCAGTAGTCTATGAACCAACTAGGAACCACATTGATTTCAATGTGTGGCTAGTAGTCTATGAACCAACTAGGAACCACACTGATTCGTGGACTTAGGGTATTTACTTTCAGCTCATGCGGCCAACAATCATTGACTCCAAAGTGTATTCTTGTCTATGTGACCAGTAGTCATTATATCTACTAGGAATCACATTCTTCATCGAGTTAGGGTCGTTACTTTCCGCTCAGCCGGCCAACGATCTTTCACCAACTAGGAGTCAAATTATGTTCTCTTTATGCGGCCAGTAGTTCACATAACTACTAGGAGCCACAATTTTTTGAAGATTTAGGGTGGTTCCTCTTTGCTCGTCCTGCCAACGATTTTTCACCCACTCGAGCTTTCTCTATGTGGCCAGCAGTCTATGTTCCTACTAGGAGCCACACTTTTTACTCGAGTTATGCATTCTTTTGTCTATGTGACCAGTAGTCATTATATCTACTAGGAACCACATTCTTCATCGAGTTAGGGTCATTACTTTCCGCTCAGCCGGCCAACGATCTTTCACCAACTAGGAGTTAAATTATTTTCTCTTTATATGACCAGTAGTTCTCATAACTAATAGGAACCACAATTCTTTGAAGATTTAGGGTGGCTCCTCTTTGCTCGTGCTGCCAACGATTTTTCACCCACTCGAGCTTTCTCTTTGTGGCCAGCAGCCTATGTTCCTACTAGGAACCACACTTCTTTCTCGAGTTATGGTATTTACTTTTTGCTCATGTGACCAATGATCCATCAATCGTTAGCATTACTTTACGCGAATGCAGACAATGATTTTTCACCAATTAGGAGTCAGTTTATGTTCTCTCTCTGTGGTCAGTAGTCCATATACCTACTAGGAACCAACTTCTTTGTCAAGTTAGGATCTATACCTTTCTTTCATCCGGCCAAAGATCCGTCACCCATCATGAGCAACTTACATTTTCAATGTGTGGCCAGTAGTCTTTCACTCCAAAGAGCAACTTTTTTTTCTATGTGACCAATAATCAGTATATCTACTAGGAACCACATATTTTTCATCCATGTAGGGTCATTACTATCAGCTAATCCAGCCAACGGTTTTTCACCAACTATGGGCCGAGTGCCAACTTATGTCTTCTTTATGTGACCAATAGTCGATATATCTTCTAGGAACCACACTTCTATGTAGATTTAGGGTGGTTGTTTTTTGCTCATGCGTGCAATGATCCGTCACCCGTTAGTTATTACTTTCCGCGAATGGGGCCAACGATTTTTCACCCGCTGGAGCTTTCTCTATGTGTCCAACTTTTTTTCCCTAGTAGGCTTTCAGTGGAATGAGCTACCGAAAAAAAAATACGGCCCTCTATGTTTGCAGTATTAAGATTCTATTTTCTCAAGTAATGTTCGATTATTTTTTTGCCGAAAAGCACTTTAGAAAATGATATAAAAACTATAATTAGAGTCCAAGCAATTTTTATGAAAATGAAAGATTCAACTCGATTCAACAGAGCATGGATCTAAATTGTTTAGGAAGCTATACGACAACGAAGAGAACACTAAGTGTTGCAAAAAAATCTTACCTCAGATAGTTGCCGAAGAAAATTTAATAAGGCGCTTAACACCATCCTTCAATGCTTGGATTTCAGCTTCTTCCCCTTAAGCTTTGATTGGGCTCGAAGACTACCATATGGCTCTAGAGATGAGTCTATTATTCCTTCTGATAGATTGAGTATCTAGATAGGTAGACCAATCAGCCCAGTAAACTGGGCGGGATTAAATAGGATTCAGCCTCCACCTGTCCAGTTCTTCATGCCCGCAATCTATGCGGAACTTCTACTTGCTATCGAAAGCCTAACATCAGACCCCCTGATCATTGAAATGCACAGTAGAAAACAGAGACAAACAAATCACTATAAATACTCATATGAATAAATCTCAAATAAACTACATATCAAGCTCAGAAATCTCCAAACAATTGCAAACTAAACTAAGATAGAGCAATTAGTATAAAAACAAACAACCAAATGTAACTTAGGGTCCATTTGGTATGCAAGTCTAAAAAGAAAGAAATGATGGTGTTTCTCACCAAATCCCACCACTTTCGGTGAGAAATGGAATGAGCCTTTTATGTCATTTCTCCACAATTTATCACAATTCAAATGAGTAAATTCTGTTTTCCCTCCATCTGTTATCATTTCACACCAAATCCATCAAACCAAACAGGCTTTTATTCTTGTTGTTTACAATGAATCTCGCCTATTTACAACGTAAAAGATGGCCATTGAGCTACTGCAACATTTACAAAACCAAGAGAATGAAAGGACCTTGAAAAGCAAATTTCAGCATGAAAATATGTGCAAAGAAATGGAAGTTCTTATGATCTTTAGGAGCATCAAGGAATGTTATAGGATAGAAGTGGAAATAAAAGCAACTATACCTACCCGGTTGTATTGGATCTTGCTGATGTCTAACGCAGATTGCGGAATTCCAGGAAATCGTTGTTTAATAATTAGCAAAATGGTCTCTGCTCTATCTTCAAACATTTCTCTATTGTCCATTCTCACAGTTGAACCCCAAGCTGACTTTCCATCTTTGGCATTCATCTTCCTCTTCCAAATTACAACGGATGCATCAAATCCTTTTCTTAAGGTCAAGGATCTTATGCTTTGATGACGAATACATCGGTGAAAGAAAATGATCAGGATCAAAGTAGTCCCAAGACGTTATACTTTTGTAGATAGAGTCTCCAAGGCTAGCCCAACCGTTCTGTCATAGTGACAACAAAACAAAAACAGTCAATGTAACAAAAAAACTGACAAATGTACTAAACTTTGCAGAGGGGCGAAGGGGCAAAGAGGGTCCAAGTAGCTACACCTAAGGTCAAAATTTAAAAATATTAGAGTGCTGGCTCCGTCAAAGGGACGAAGAAGATTCAAGTACCTGAAGGGTTGGTAATGTCATTGGACAATGCCAAGGGAAATAACACCCTTTCCTCCACTTCACAAATCCTCACACATAAGCAACTTTGAAAACCTTTCCATTCATCAGTTCCACATCTACACGTAAAACCCACCTAAAATTAAGAACCCAATGGAGAAAAACCTTAAAAAAAGGTATGTTCAACAAAATCCTATGGTCACTACAAGACAAATGGTTTTTTTGTGACGAAACGATTTCTTCGCTAAATTATCCAATTTGGTGGCCAAAAGTATTTAGTGATGAAATTTTTCGTCACCTAAAGTTCGTTCCGGGAAATAATTTCGTTGCCAAATTAGCATTTTGGCCATGACAATTTCTCGCAAAAAGTATGTTGTTGCAACAAAAATTGTACTCGCTAAATGTAATCTTTTTTTGAAATTTTTTTCGTTGCTCGAAAAATCTAGAAAAATAGATTCAACTTTTTTGTTGCTCCTATTCAAACTGAGGACCTCCAATTCCTAAACTTATGACCACCCCTATTAAGCCAACTAACAATTTGTTAATAATTTTGTAAAATTTAATAGATGTAAACTTTTATTCAATAATTTTCAAATTAATCTATATAGAAATATGTATACATAAATGTCTTTACTTGAAATAATATATGAACTTTTTGAAAGCACAAAATTAATTAGTCTTAGATTTGGGGACGAAAAAGAAATTTCGTCGGCAATGGGTACTTTTTGGCGATGAAATCAAAGTTTTGTCACAAAAAGCTATCTTTCGGCGACGAAATTTGAATTTATTCGCCAAATGGTCATTTTTTGTGCGGAAAAATGATTCCATCGCGAAAAGATGACAAAAAGATACCTTTTGGCAAGAAAACTCAAATTTCATTGCCAAAAGTACCCCTTTGTAGACAAAAACTAATTTCGTCACCAAAAAAAGTTCCATTTGATGACAAAATCCGATTTCCTCACCAAAAGATACCATTTGGCAAGGGAATCCAAGTTCGTCACTAGTTTTTTGTCACTAAAATTCATTTTTCTTCTAGTGCCTAATAGTTAATTTGTTTAACCATGTTATTAGGAATCTTAGCAATTTCAATCAATTTTGTTGGTTGGTTAAGAGACTATCATAAGAACAATTCTGAGTTAACAACTCTTCAAGCCCATATTTGCAAGAAATAGAAAGCGAAAAATCTCACCCACACTTTTGGATAGAGGGATTCAGACCTGTAACTGATTGCATACTGAAATGGTTAATTTCTTCCTTTTCGCTGGCCTATATTTGGGAAGAAAAAAAAACATGAGAAATTTCCAACCAAACCCATGGTCTCATTTTCTGTGCGAAAACAAATCTTAAAAACTCAGAACAACTTTTAGAGTGTTTCCTAAAACCAGATATCCTAGACAAAACAGAGATCGACAAACAAAATATCAGACTTGTGGGTACCCAAATTGCACCATAGACGCAATAAGCAAAATAAATATGGGAGTTGGATAAATCCAGTTAATGAAGAGTAAACTCATAGCCTCAAGATGGAGCCTCACCGTACATGTCCTTAACACTACCCTAGCCACCGAATTTTGGGTCCACGTCCACTGCCGAGCCACTGACCCTCGTGTCCTTCAATGTTGACACAAGAGCTTAGCCTTGATGATGTGGCAACTATGTGGCAATCGTGCGGATGATGTGTGTCCTTAGTCTATGAGTCTTTTTGGTTTCCAGTCAATGTCTTTTTATTTCTAGTCAAAGTATTTTAGAGCCAGTCATTAACGTGGCACATATATGCATGTAGTTAGTTACATTAAACACATTGTTTCTAGTTTCATATAAATTATTGTTCATGCATGTAGTCCAAGGGTTGTCTAGTTATTTGAAGAGTCGTGTTGGAAATTATCTAGCATTTGATATTAGTTTTGAAGAGTCATTTTGTAATGCCTATTTATAGGTGATCAAGTGAAATGGAAAAGAGAGTTTGAGATTATTGAAATATTTGCAAGTGCTTCTTGCTTGGAGTTGAGTAATTCCTCCTACAATCAAGCGTGTGGCTTGGTCGCGTCGAGTGGCATCCGTGATTAATAGAGTCGAGTGCCATCCCGGGACTATCCTACCCTCGCACGTCTCGACCTGCATTTAATGTACTCTTAAAGTAACCCCAGAATTTCTCTTTCCTCCACCGCCATCGCTTCTATAACCGCTCGAGCTCAGAGGACACTCTTTGTTTCCTCTTGTCCTGCGCATGAATATATAACCTATATCACAAAACTGAAAATGCAAATCACAAAAAACGCATGTGTGTCCTCCTTTTGTGTACCGGCTTTTGCGACGGCGATCATCTAGTCGTGCCACAAGACGGAGAAGTGAGCCAGGCCAAGGCCGATCTCCATATGAAACTGCTTTAGAAACAAGAAACCCTTGAATCCGACATTTCTCATGGAGTAGTGAAGAAGAATAGCAAGTGAGATAGAGGGGGGTATTACGTGTGGGGTGAACCAGTGACCTAGAACCCAGAACTTGCCCCAATACATAATGTGAAAAGACCTAAATCCCTAGTTGCCCTATACTGCATCTCCTCCAACTAAGGGGCAAAATCGAACAAAAATGGCAAGCCACTGAATTGAGCCTACTCTCTCTTTTATATACGCGGTATAGATATGTGGTCAGTAGTTTGTATACCTACTAGGAACCAAAGTTCATTATTGTTTTATGGTTTTTACTTTACGCTCATGCGGCCAAGGATCTTTCACCCGCTAAGAGCCACTTCTGTTTTCTCTATGTGGCCAGTAGCCTATATGTCTGCTACTAACCACACTTCTCTGTCAAGTTAGGGTCTTTACCTATTATTATTGTTTGGCAATGGATGAGGGTGCTCTAGTTGAGCATATTGCTTGCCTGCTTGTGCTAAAGAGGGAGGTATGGCGTGGGACTCTACCTATGCAAGGAGGTCCAAGACTAGGAGCTGAGAGACCTAATGGACCTCTTGTAAAGCCTTCATGGCTAGCCAATCTTCGACAAATCTGAAGCTAGAAATGGGGCTTGATGAAAGGGATTATCACAAGTGAAGTCATTCTGCACAGCTCTTTGCGCAAACATATAGTATCATTATTAGATTAGAAAGCTATTTCAATGTGTCACCCCAAATCTTGTTTATGCTGCACACTATCCGAAGACACATTCTTACAGTGGAGAATCTAATACGGCAAAGAAAAATCATTGTTGCTTGGTCGTTCATAGTTGCATGTGAAAGAGGCATGGGGAGCATGTTTCACATCTATTTGTTCACTGCTCACAGGCTTGGGATATTTGGACTTCAGTGTTTCTTCACTTGGAATGTGCTTCGGTTTCTTTTGGAAGGAGTGACAAATCTCCTTCATACTGGAAAGGGCTGAGAGTTCGTCGAAGGAGGAGGAAGATTTGGGAGATGGTTCCATTATGCTTGACTTGGCTGATTCACAGAAGGGAATTGGCAGCATTAAAGTTCTAAATTGTTACTTGCATAAGATAAACAAAGCTTTGTTAGTATTTTGTATCGCTGGGAGACTAGATCTTCAACGATGTTGTTTGGTTTTTGTCTGGCTTCTTCTCATACACGATGGTGTGTATTTGGGGTTGTAACACTTTCTTGTACACTATGGGTTGCATCCCCCCAGATCCGACATTTCACCATACATTCTAGACTTTTAGCAACCCAAAAAAAAAAAAAGAACTCTTAGAGCAACTCCAACCTTGGCTTCAAATTTGGAGATGTCAAATTTATTCATGCGAATGTTGCAATTGGATATCTCCAAATTTGGCATCCATAAAACCCTCTGCAACCATAGCATCAAATTGTACTACTAATATTATTCTTAACCTCCAACAGTACTCGTGCTATTTGTGGCTTTATCACTTGGATCATGTGATACATCACTATAAACTTGAGACTGTCGTGCAGGAAAAAAGAAAATTGGGAGTATTGAGAGTCTATACTGTGAATGAGAAAAACAAATTTCTCAATTTTAATTTCTGGGCAAAAAAAAACTTCCAAATGACTTATTTTTTAACTGAAAACGGCTACTTTTGTATTTTGCAGTTGCATTAGAAGGCTAAATTGGAGGGACTGAAGAAGCCAATTCAGATTGTAGAAGCCTCCAACGAGGGATTTGACTCCCGTCACTACCCCACACCATTGGAGATGTTGTTAGGCATATGCTTTAGGGGGCTAGGTTACGCCCTGGAGCCCAAAAAGTACATGCTCCATGAATGAGGCACACAACCAATCGGAGTGTGGAATTGGCCTCTATTACTAAATAATCATTTACCATTGTTTGGTAGTCACCATCAGAGTGAAATTGGCCTCTATTACCAAGTAATCATTTACTAGTGTTGGGTAATTACCATCAGAGATCTCTGAACATTGGTTTTGAATGTTCTTCTTTTCTGCCCTTTTGATGAGGAACCAAAAAATAATAACAATAATATTAACAGCATAAAGAAAGTATAAGAGAGTAGCTTTGAGTGTCCTTTTACTACCCAATCCTATTTTGTGGTTCTAGTTGGCATAAAGAAATCCTGAAACGTTTTTCCTTTAAAGTGCAAGATAAGAAACCTTCCCAACCCTACAATCCCGCATGGATTGGTTTAACAAGGAAGATAAAAGAGATTAAAACAGAAAACCACAACATTATCTAAGACCAAATATTTGGTACAAACACACATGTGAATTATTGGAGTATAATTGCCAAGTCCACATGATTATGTTTACAAATTCCAGTGTCGGAGAATCTGGTTACTACAGTGCTCCTGTAACACACTCTTTATTGGCAAGTGTTATTCCTCATTAAAGATAGCAAACCAGACCAGGGATGAAAAGGAGTGTTGGTAGTGCAAAAAACTAGGCGCAAGATATTCTAACATATTTAGCTAATGTAAGTTTGAGTAGGTGTTGATGGACTAATACATATTCACATTAGGCAAACAAGCTCTAGTTTGAGAACCAGAACATGTCAATTGCAAACTCCAATGTGGCAGTGACAATATCTTTGAAACACATTCATAGATAAAACCTTCATAAAGGAAATTGTGGAAATAGATAACGTTAAGCTACAGGAAAACAGTATATCAATTTTCTCTGTCCGCTTATATGTACAGTTAACTGAGAAACAACTTACAAATCTGGATTGCTCGCAGTTTTTTCAGAGAAGCTTCCTCTGAATGGAATAAGCGAATCCTTAGTCCTCTCCATAACATCTGGTGTGTCAACATCAAATTAAGGCTTGTAATAAGCAAGTGAGAATACTTGAAACCAACCACTTGACTGCAGCTCATCAGAACCCAATATGGGGTTTGAGGATGTATCTGCACCAATTTATACACCAATGGGTAACATTTTGCTCTTCTTATAAGAAAAGACAGTTAAATTGAAAAGGGACGAATTTGTGCATCAACAAGATGAGATTTGACAAAAAAAATAAGGGGTGGCAACAAAAGACTCAAACCCTTTCTATAAACTACAAATGAAATAACCTACAGCAGGCGCATTATAATTCCACTTATATTCTCCAAGGTTCTCTCCAATTTCAACTAAACCAATTACCTCAAAGATCGAAAGGCATAATTAAGTATTAGAGTGGTATTCAACTTCCAAGATGAACCAACTTATTTCAACAAACAAGAAATTCATCAAGATCCCCTATATGTAGGGGAGTTTGGGGGTATGTTAGACCGAAATCGATCGGTTCGCGATGGAAATTTTGTCTACCGACCCGACCGGACTCATCAAGGAACCGATACCAGTTTGGAGGAGATTGGGTCGGTCGGGTTTTCGGGTGAACCGGAAATATGAGCCTAAACGAACATAAAAATAAAAAAAAACAAATCCCCAAATTAGCACCGCAGCAACAACAAACAAGAACAAAAAGAGCAGTGAAAATAAAAACCACAACCTCTTCAGATTTATTATGCAAATAGTCTCAAGATTACATAAAAATTGCCACAAAACCCTTATATTTATGTCTGCGTTCGGATTTTATGTTGACCTAACCTCAACAGCAGTATCAATCACTCGAATCGCAATGAACTGCAGCAATGGCCACCAACAATAGAACTCTTTCTTCCCTACATCTTTATTCACCTGAATCATCGGCGGCGGCGACGTTGCTTCTGCTGCTTCTTCCTTTCGAAGAAGAAAGTTCGGGGTTCGAGGAGGAAGCGTAGGGTTGCGAACGAGAAGGTAGTGGGGATCCAATGAACTCGGCGGCGGCGGCGATGGTAGGAGGGAAGCCAACGAAGTCGGCGAGTGGGGAAGGGCAGCGCCGCAGAAGACAACTATTTTCTCCTTGGGTTTTGTTTTGAATATTTCGATTGTGTTTTGGGTAAGGCATCTCTAATTCTAATGTATTACCTAAAAAATACTCACTAGTTAGGGCACTTTAGGTAGTGATTTTAGATAGTGCACTAGAGATGTCTTTATGTTTGAATAGCTATCGCCTATGGGTCTGGTGCAAAGGGTTTTTTTTTTTTTTTTCCCTGTTTAGCTGGGCTCTAATTTTGAGTAATAGAGAAAAGGTACTGCCAATTTCTATCTACAACCCTTTTTTCACCATATCCAACCCATTCACAAAAAACAACCCCATCCAATTTTGTACTGCTTAAAACAAATGACTAAATACAACCCCAAAAAGTAGTAAAGTTACCAATCACCACTACTCTCATGTGTATTCAAATCGTCTCTGTTCCAACCGTAATTTGGAAAACCTTAAACATAGTAAAGTTTTATTTTGCAACCGAATGATGTCACCTAAGATATCTTGGATATCCAGTACTAAACAATAGATTATAAAAAGTACATTGAACCAATTCAGATTCTAAAATATGATTGATATATATTAGTTTTCGAATCCTTTCCTTATTGGGAAAACCCCATGTTTGGGAGATACGGAGAAGTCCTTTCCATTTTGGACGACCTCCGCCCTTTCCTATAAATAGGAGGGCCCTCTCACTCACTCAAGACAGCGAATTCATCCTGAAATTTCACCCACTTTGTCTCAAAACACCCTTAACCACAAATTTCATATCCAACCCTATGTCCAAACTCAACGAGAGTCAAGCCAAGTACAAAAGACCTCGATCAAAACTGAGGGACAATGTGGTAATGGCTTCGCAATCCCCAGGATCGCATTTCTAAACCTTTTTTTTTCTCAAACTGTCTTTTCTTCAATCGTTTCGGGAATTCTGGTGTAATATATGAAAACCAAGGCCATTTCTTCATAGGCTCGACCGTGGTATTGTTTTTGTTATAGATGCATGGCATACTCAATTATAGTACTGCAAAGGTATCTTAGTTAGCTTTCCTCTTTTCTCCTATCTCTTACGTGTTTACTACTTTTGTCACTCATATTTTCTAAACAAGACCGAAAATAATTTGCTTATGGTGTTGTTGGTAGTCTTAGGACAATTGTTTTTGTTATTATTATCAATATTTTTGTTGGTCATATTTTTTAAATTTTTGTCGTTTCAAGCAAGGTTATTAATCCCGTTCCGTACCGGCCGGTGCATACCGGATTTGACAAAAACCGATAACCTTGCCCCCAATACGTACCAGTTAGGAAAATCCAAAACCTAATAAATAAAATGGTAGCCGTAGATAACATATAGGGGTAGGAATGGGGTCTAACACTTTCTTGTGGCTTGATAATTGGCATTCATTAGGCCCTTTGTACTAGAAATTTGGGGAGCACGTGGTGCATCACTTGCGAAAATCTTTGATTGCCAACTAACAAGGTCAGTTTCATTATCCACTTGGGAAGACGGTGTTGGCCAAGGCAGAGGAATCCTATTATTATGGAGATATGAATGAGACCCCAAAGAATTTTACTCCCTATTCCCAATTCTTCTGATTTGATTATATTAAGCTTAACAGCTGGAGGGGAGTATACAGCAAGATCTGCTTGGCAAGCCTTTAGGGTTCCTAATCCTCCTTTCCCTTGAAACAAGGTTATACGGTTTAAGCATCATACTACAAAAGTGGGCTTTAATTCAGTGGTTCCTCTTGGAGTATATCCTCAATGTAATCTCGGCATTAGGGAAAATGAATCCCACTCCCATCTTATCTTTCTTGTAGCTATCCCAACAAGTTTGGACCTCTCTATCCTAGAGTGTAATGAGATTACCAGTGGTCCTGTGGGTTTGTCTAGGGCTTTGAGTTGAGCAAGACAAAGTACAGAGGTGGTTATTTGATGACTCACAATTTTTTCAGATTGTCCTTGGGAGCAACAATTTACTGGTCGTGGAAGGAAAGAAATGGGAGAGTTTTTTCAGCACCGAAGTATAGACTGTTCTTCTTTGCATAGCCTTATCACTTTATACATTCGAGCATGCATCAGTTCTTGGAGAGGGATTAAAATCTCTTCCCTACTATCCATTAGTGCAGTTTCAAGAATTCAGAATTCATACGAAGTTCTTTTTACCCTAATTGTTTTGGGGTTAGTAGATATTTTTGGTGGTGGTGTTTTCTCCTAGATGTGTTGTGGTTTGTGAGACTGTTCAAGGACTAGTTCCTTTTTGTTCGTGGATTGTTTGCTTTAACAAGATCACAATTTACCATTAAAAATAAAACTTAATTAAGAGCCATCCTTTTTAACTTAACCAAGGCTCATTCATTTACAAAGATGTGTACTGGGAAATTATCATTTTATTGTTGTGTGGGTAAATATTGCCCCTCTCCCAAGAGCATTGTTATCCGCTTTTTTGATATGATTTTTTGAAACAATGAAAGTTCCTGCATTGCTACGCCATATATATAACGATGGTGGATATAAAATTCAGACAATTGTACAAAGGATGAAACACGAAAATGCAAAAAAAAAAAAAAAAGAGGGAAAAACTTATCGATATCTGTCTATTTTTTTATAGAAAGCTCCTCGTTTTCGATAAATAAGACAACCAGAAAACAATAGAAATGAAAATAGATGGGGAGTACACCGTGACGGTGGGGACGGGCGCCAATGGTGATCGAGAGAAAAAGAGAGCGTCAAGATAGGGCATAAGTGGTGAGGGAAAAAGAGAGCGTCAACAATAGAATTTTCGGGTCTTTACATTTGAGTTGTTCATATTTTTTAATTTATAACGTATTTTATGTGCAATATAAATCTTATTTAATAAATCTCAATTAGCTCCATTGAAATCCGAACAGGGCCAACAATTTGAGAGGGATGGAGTATTATTCTTTCGGCCTCTTTGTTAGTTGGATATGTTTTAGAGGATAGGAGTGGATATAATAAGAGGAGATAAAAAGGTGAATATATATAGTTGAAGGGATTATTGAAGAAGGAGATAAAAAGTTACTTGGTTTGTTTACATTTTTTAGAAGGGGATATGTATATGCTTGATTTGTTTTGTAGTTAAAAATGACGGAATAATATATAATGGTGTCAAATTCCATTTTTGTCCTTCTCCATTTTTACCACTCCCTTGTAAATATTTTATTTTTTGTTTTGTTTCACCTTAATTGTTCGAGAGTTTTTTTCATTTCCAAATGATAACATCAATATTTACTAAAATCAACGGTTAATTTTAGCAAATCTTTACTTTATCGTTCGGAAAACTCACCCCAAATTTTCAAAACTTTTGTAACTCTCCTAGATTTTTTTTTTTTTTTTTTTATCTTTCGGAAAATAACAAATTGTAGTATTTAACAGAAAAGGATGACAAATTGTTATACATTAGTTAAGATATTAAACAAAATAAAAAAACTAAAATTTGTAGAGTCTACTTAAGTGCACTCTCCTAACTTATCATTGAAATCATGTACAAACCTAACAAAGTGCAATTTTAAAGCTAACTTTTATAAATTCCGCTGGACATGCTCTTATGGAGGAAAAATCTCAACCCCTTTCGCTTTGTTATGTTGTATGGAATTAATGAGAAATGATGGAAAAATCAATGGCTATCTTTGGTTAGATAGTTTAGTTTAGTTTTGATGATGTCTGATAGGCGCGCAATGTCATAGACATAAGCGCCTAAGTAGGGCGAATTAGCGCATTAGAGGCGCGATTTATTCCATTTTCCACTTGATGCGGTGTTATCTGTTGTTTGGTATTGTTATATTCGTTTTGTAGGGAACAGGCCAAAAGGAGCACGGAAAGTAGACACAAGGCATCGGGTATGGTGGGAACCGGTGGGACCCAAGCAAGGACGACCAAACAAGCTGAAAAGTCATTTTAGAGGGCTCGGTATCGATACAGGGATTCTCCTGTATCGATACCCAGGCGACATGGAGCGAACAGAACCTACGGGTATCGATACAGGACTTCTCCTGTATCGATACCGAGGGCTGTAAATTGGCAGTTTGACTTTGCCACGTGTTTTGACTTTGGGAGAGGGATAAATACCTCGTTTTGAGGCCGAATTAGGGTTTGAACTTTGCTTAGTTTTTCTTCCACTTAGTAGCCGACTTTTCTCTTGGGAGATTCGACTTTTCGGGAATTATTTTCATTGAAGTTTTGCAGTTTCGTTGGAGATTCAAGTATTGCTTCGGTAATTTCTGCTTATTTACATTAATCTCAGTTCACGGGAGTTTGTCCGTGATCTGATTGTCGAATCTTGTGTTTTAATTCATACTCAGTATAATAGCATGTTTTGTTTCAGAATTTTCTTGTTCGTTCTAGTTCATATGAGTGAGTAGTTCCATAGGTATGGTCGCGGGGTGATTAACACGCCGTGGCCAGAGCCATGCTAACTTAGGAACCCGAGTTTTTAGTAAGCACTCTCCACCTTCTCTGTGGATTCGATTCCGGTCTTACCGGGTATTGTGCTACACCGGTCTCAGCCCTACGCTTGGGGCAACCCATTAATTTAGGTCTAGGATTTCGGTCAAGCAATGTCAGCAGGTGTAATGAGTGGAGAGAGATAGAGAGAGAAATGAGGGAAATGATGATGTCATCAAAACTAAAACTAAAACTAAACAGGGAAACGAACAAGACCAATATCTCTAGAATCTTCTTGATGTCCAGTTACCAAGAAAGTTGTGAGATCTAAAACCTCAACTTTTTCACTATGAAATACTTTCCGACAAAATTAGATCAGCAGAAGAAATTGTAGTCTTCTTGCATAATCTCTCACCGAAAGCACAAAAAAATAAATTTTCTTTTCCTTTGCGTCACTTTTGCTAAGAATACATTTCCCCATACCATTCCTAACAAATTAATGGAGGTTTCACCCCAATTTGTTTATGTAATAAAAGAAAAATAAATAAATGAGAAAGAAGAAGAAGTGGAGCAAAAGATAAAAATGGGAAAAACAAAAGTGCACACGCTAATATTGTCATTGGTTTCCTTGATCCATCATCTGAAGAGAAATCTTTTAATTGCTAGCTCAAAAAACCTACATCATGGATCTCCAATGTGTAAGAAACCATGCCACTATCAAACTCCAAATTCTTTTGATAAGAGAATAGAAGAGAGTATTATTATAAATTAAGTCACGCAATGTGCACACATTAGTGGGTAGAAGCACGAGTGCAAGCTGAAATCGTCTCTCAAAAATATTTCAAACTACTAAAATTTGCAACAACAAGGACTAAGAGAAAATGCATAGAGTGAGATTTGAGAGTAGGAGTGGAGGGTCTTAGATATATAACTTTATACACTATTGCTATGGGAGCAGGTACAATTACAGGGATTGATCAACTTAGAGAAGGCCATCCTTAACTTCTTGTTATTGTCTTTGATAGCTTTCTGTATGCTTATCCTTCTCGGAAATAGAGTTAATTTTGCTTTCATCCCCTAAACTATGCACATTGTTTCTATGTCATCCCTAAAATAAAAATTGTGTCTACGTCCTCCTCAAACTATTCGATTTCTTCTCATGTGGTCCAATTGATGACATTTCGTTTGTTTTTGGACGGAAATACCACCACATGAATGCCACATGCGATCATGCCCTAAATGAAAGGGGCAAAAATGGGACTTTGTTTGTGTGACGTGAAATCCCATTTTTGCTCTTTCATTGGGGGCATGATCGCATGTGATAGTCACGTGGTGTAATCTTCGTCCAAAAAGAGACAGAATGTTAGCAATTGGACCACATGGGAAGAAATTGAATAGTTTGAGGACGACATAGACGCAATTTTTAGTTTATGGATTACATAGAAAAAATGTACATAATTTAGGGGATAAAAGCAAAATTAACTCTCAGAAATATGATCCCCTTCGAAATCCTTCATGACTAAGATGATGACCGGAACTGAAACTATAAGAATGAAATCCATTTTGCATAAACATAATTATTCAACACTTTAACTGATTTAGTGATGAATGTTGACTGCTGCGTATCTAATGACTTTGTCTTTATCCTATTTATAAGCAATTAATACTGATTATTTATTTTTGACTCCCACATGATCCTAGCAATGCCACCACAATCAAAGCCATCTATAATGCATGCTGGAACCGGGTCCCTATGGTGCCTTTGGTGTAATGCCAATCTGAATATTCGTTCGGTAATCAATGGTTCAGGTTATTTTACATGTAAGGTAAGTATCTTTGTTTGGCAGTCAATGGTCCACATTATTTTATATGTAAGATAAGTATCATACATGTAGGATACAATTTGAAATCTTAACCATTGAAAACACTTTTGGAAGGCTCAGATTGGGCACTACATGGTGTAGGGCCTTATGCCACATACACCGAACGATAGTCCAAGCAAGGAAATCCCCCATGCAACAATTATTGACTCGATTAGTTGAGTTTAACTACATTGAGTGGCATCGAACTAATGAGGCCACAAGTTGTGTCGCAGAATTATTTTGGTCTCATCCTTGCAGTAGTACTTGTTAGTACGTGTTTTCCCTCAGTGCCTTGATAATGGATTGCACACAAGACCAACAATGTGTAAGGGTATCCCAGCGGCGGTGGCGGTGGCATTCAACGATGGTAGCGGAGTTGTTGGTGGTGGTGTGCGCTCGTGGTGGTAGATGTGGGAGAATAGAGAGAGTGAAGGAGAGGACAAGGGAAAAAGAGTGTTGGGGAATTAAAAAATTGAGAATTTCAAATGCCCTTTCTTTTTTAATTGCCGAGAGTATTTTGGGACATAATTTTCGGTTTTAAGATGGGAAGAGTATGTTGGGAAGTTTTTGGGTTGTACTCCCTCCATCTCTACTTTTTGGTCTCAAATAACCTTTTTTTATCCCAACGAAAAGTAATAGGTTGAGTCACTCTCTTCGTGAGAGTTAGAATCGCCCTATCTCTTGCATTTTTGGTTTGACCATCACCAATCTGTGATGGATCTTGGGATCCGGCTTCTATGGCATCTGCTGGAGGTTGTGGTGGGTGGTTCTCAGGCGGCAGCAAGAGCGACGGCGGTGGCGGCAGCAGGTAAGACCCCGACGTCGGTGGAAGTTGGATGCAGATCTTTCTTCTCTGGAACCCAATCATGTTGATTTGGGTTGATCATTCTTGTTGCTGATTTATCGTTCTTGTTGTTGTCTTTGTTTCTGTTTGTTCTGTTCTGTTTCTCTTTTCCGATGTACCAAAAAAAAAAAAAAAGGCAAAAAGTGATGAATTTACTCTTTTATCTTTACTTTTTGAAAGTAATTACATACAATGATGATGTTTTGAAGAGTAAAATAAAGAACGAAAAAATATGACAACTATATTGATGATTGTCCATAACAAGTGAGAATCCCCAAAAGAGACCAATAATTTGGGATGGAGGGAATATTTACAAAATTAAGTGAAGGTAAAAAAAAATGAAATAAGATTGGGGTTGTATTTAGAGTTGTTTTGGCTTAATAATCTTGTTGAATTATTTTGTTTTATTCAAATAATTTTCGCTCTTGTTAGTTTTGTGTCAATTTTTTTTGAATTATTGATTCATCTCAACAATAGAAATAAAAAGAATAAAAAAAATATGAACCAAATTAATTTTTTGAATAAGACAAAAATAATTTAAAAAGTCTATTTTGAATTCTTTTTGTTTTAAGTGGAACTTTATTTTTAATCGTAAATTGTACTTTTTAGATTCGAAGAGATGAACTATATGATAATAATAACGCGAGGTTTCCCATAAGATGGAAATCCCATAAAACCAACTGAATAATTTTATGGAATTTCCCATTTTAACATGTTCATCTTATGACAAAACAACCTAATGATAAAAAGATGTAATTAGATTAAAGACAAAAAAAATAATCCAATAGCATTATTGGGCCAAAAAATGAAATACTAATGGGTTCTACGTAGAATTTGCCAAATCCCTTTCCCTTGGCTGTCCGATTGGCTATCAATAATCCGGATCATTTTACATTTTAAAAAAGGGAAAATTAGGCATAAATATTTTTATCTTTTCGAAGGGGAGGACAAGAAACTTTGGAATGTAAAATAAGGATATTGCTTTTAATATCAATTTAGCAAAAGGACAACACACACTCATTCTCTTTATTTTCGTCAGAAATACCGTCTTTCCATCAATTGTCTCACTCCTCCCGAAACCTAACCCTGGAATGTAAAATAAGGATATTGCTTTTAATATCAATTTAGCAAAAGAACAACACACACCCATTCTCTTTATTTTCGTCAGAAATACCGTCTTTCCAAAAGAACAAAAAAGTAAATAAAAAAAAAAAGAGTGATCCAGGGGGTTAGCATCTTCGTGGTCCAATTTTGGAGTCAACTGAGAACATCGTTGAACACTTCGAGCCTCTCTCTGCTGTGTTGATTTTTGCTTCGGCAACTACGCCGAATCTGCTGCTCTACTGCCGCAACTATTCGTTGTCTTCTTCCGTCGCCATTAATTAACCCAAGGAAAAAGAAACCGAAGTCAAACTGAATTCAAAACGATTTAATTCCGAATTCTTTCAAGATGGATTCCAGGGAGCAATTGCGAGAGAGAGAGATAGAGAGAGATTGCTTTGGTTCACTTTTTTGTAATTCTTTTTGGATATTGATTTTTGAATTTTTGTTAAATTCATATATCATTCTCGTTTTTTTAAGATTAGTGAGATTTCACTATTGATACTTATGTTTTTATACTTTTATGATGATTAGTGAGATTTCACTAACTATGAAATTTGTTAGATTATCATACATTTTAGGATGATTAATGAACTTTCACAAGTTTCAAAAGTTGGTAGTGGAGTTGGTCGATTTTTTTTTTTAATTTTCTGTACGAAATTAGAACCATTAAAAATTAGTGCTTTTTTAAGCAATAGGAAAGGCTCTCTCAGAAGGTAATTGAGTCCGATAGATAACACTACATAGCCGATAGATAAGGCCATGCCATCTCCAGCAGCATCTCTATAAGTCCGGCGAAGGCAAGATGGCGAGCCCATCACCCATTTCCGGCGCCCAGCAGCCTCGCCATCAGCCTCGCCAACAAAATCGCAGCTACAGTACCTCGCCATAGCAGGCGAGGTATGGCGAGATTGGAGCGAGATCGCCAACGCCCCTCTCTCTCTCTCTCTCTCTCTCTCTCCGTCGCTCGCCGGAAAAATATACCGTCGGAATTATTGCGCTAAAATCGTTTTGAGACACCCACAGTGTAGCCGACGTCGAGACGAGACGATTGGTGCAAGATCCGTCGCCGTCGGAGCTCCTGTGCCGCCGCACGCGCCGATCAAAGGTGGCGCTTTCCGGTGAGTCAGATCTACTCGCGCGCGTGTAGCGCACGCGCACGCCAAGTGGAAGATGATTCTGCAATTTTGGTGAGGCTGTTGGGGGCTTGCCAAAATAGTTTTTGGCACTTTTTCTAGCCAATACGGTGAAAAAAATGAAGAGGTTGTTGGAGATGCTCTAACACTACATAGCCCAAACTAGAGCATTGAGTTTTGGAAAGTAGGCCTGGGGCATAGCTAGATAGGATCCAAACATGGTCCATGGAAGTGGGCTCCTTTTTTTGTTGACGTAGCAATTGTATGTTAGGTAGCGTATGGAATATGGAACACCCTGAGAGTGAGAGCCCGTTTGGATGAGGGGGAAGAGGCCTCCAAAAACTTGGGTCTGGATTAATTATCCCAAGCCCACAACAATCTATTGTTTGGGAGAGTTTTCATGAGCCCGGATGAAATAAGCCCAACAATATTTTTGGCACCCAAGCCCCTCTTAAATGTGGACAAGATCGATTCTATCCAAAAATAATCCCGGCCTTCGAAAGACCACCCTACCCCAGAGCCCCCCCAAGGCCCCAATACCGCCTTCTGCCTTCCAGAAGTACTTTGTAATTTCCTTCAGATCAAAAAATAAAATACTTCAGAGTTTTTTTTTTTTTTTTGCACTAAATTAAACAACTAATAGAAATCTTTAATTCAATGCAAAAAAAAAAAAAATTGAAAAAATGTAGAGAAAGTATTTTACATTGTTGGCTTGTTGGCTTAACTTTGCAATATCATTCGGATAAAAAAATAAAGTACTTCTGCACATAATTTTTTATTTTCTTTTGCACCAAATTAAACTACTATTAATAGAGATCTTTAATTTGATGCGAATTTTAAAAAAAATTATGTACGAAAGTATTTTAATGCACGTTTATTATATGTATTCTTCTACTTAATTTCGCTAAAAGGCCCAGGTTGAATAACAATGTTTGCCCATATTACATTACAACTATGTTCTGTTCTTGAAGTAGTAGTTGTGTTTTTTGTAAGCCTATATACTGGTATCTCAATTAAATTAATACATTTATTTAATATGCAAATTTATTAAACATTATTAATTAAAAAATTAATATATGAAATTATAAATATATAACATTATAGTTGGTTGTTAAGTTATTAGAAAATTAAATGTTTAGAATTATATAATTGATTTAATGCATAATTCAATATGGGCATGCACAAGGGTAATGTTGCATATTAAGCATGACATCACTTTGTGGTGGGACCCACACCAATTCAACCAATAAGAGAGAGGGTAAATTACACCTTGCGATAACATGAGTTGCAAAGTTTCAATGGGTTTGAACTGGAAATGGTAAATTACAAAGTTCCACAATGAAAATTGGGATTAAGACAACATACTGCTAATACACTCGTTCTCATTTGGTGCAATATTTTTTTATTTAAGGAGCAATGTTTTTTTTTTTTTTAAAGTTTGATTAAGGAGCAATGGTTATTCTCAAAGGGAGTAATGTTAATTCACTCAAGGTGCAACTTTTTACGTTTAAGAAGCAATTGCTATTATTTTCAAAATAAAAAATTTGATTTAAGGAGCAATGGTTATTCTCAAAGGGTGCAATGTTAATTAAGTCAAGATGCAACTCTCTTTCATTTATGGAGCAATGACTATCTTTTCGAAATAAAATTTTTGATTAAGGAGCAATGGTTATTCTCAATGACTATTTTTTTCAAAATGAAAATTTTGATTAAGAAGCAATGGTTACTCTCAAAGGGTGTAATGTTAATTCACTCATGGGGCAACTTTCTTTTGTTTATGGAGCAATGACTATTTTTTTAAAATAAAAATTTTGATTAAGGAGCAATGGTTACTCTTAAAGGGTGCAATATTAATTCCCTCAAGGTGCAACTTTTTTTTCTTTTAAGGAGCAATGGTTATTCTCAAAGGGTGCAATGTTAATTTACTCAAGGTGCAATATTTTCTCGTTTAAGGAGCAATGATTATTCTCGAAGGGTGCAAAGTTAATTCTCTCAAGGTGCAACGTATTTTCATTTAAGGAGCAGTGGCTATTTTTTTTTTTTCAAAATAAGAAGTTTGATTTAAGGATGAGCAATGGTGATTCTCAAAAGGTGTACTGTTGATTCACCCAAGGTGAAATGTAGTTCATTTTTCAACATCTTACTCACTTCTCTCTCCGATGACTAAAATTGATTGCAATTGGGTGGGTCTCAATTCGCACATGTTTTTTATTTAAATATATATCTCACATGTTTGCAGTTGTGGCTATACCACTCCTGGCGCTACAAATTTAGACCGTGTTTTGGCATTGAGATTAAGGTTTTGTTTCTTCTAATTCCACTGGAATTCTCTGCACTTCGTCAATTAAGAATTGTTTCTTTTGATTCCACGTTTCTTTGTCATTCTCTGCACTTCGTCGGTGCCGCCACAGAGGTGGCGTGGTTGTTGTCCGTGCATCGCTGGGAAGGAAGAAAGGGGACGGCTTTTGAGAGAGAGAGAGAGAGAGAGAGAGGACGGTATATGTGAGGGAAGAGGAAGGTTGTAATTACGATTTACACCCTGAGGGGTAATGTTGTCCATGTCAATTGTGGTGCCGTTTATGTGAAATTATTTTTTCCCTTGCCATGGCCGCTGCCATTGCCAATAAGTGTGTCATCAAAGTGTATTATTTTGCCCCTTCCTCCTCTGATGCGTCATTTCCCCAACATTTGTAGCCACTAGCCAGAGTTATATAATTGCTAATTTGTCAGTAGTGAAAGGTTCAATCCGCAAAAGGAATGACTAGATGTACAATTCCATTAGGCCCCTACTCCGACTCCACACTAGAATCTGATATTGGAATATTGCCATCCCTTTTAGGTCATCATCGATCAAGATCATAATCATGTTGTGTAAATTTGTATTGTCTTCATCACTGATGTTGTAAGTTTGAGCCACAACTAATAAAGCATGAGTATGGTACAGCTCATGCGCACTAAACAAAATAGTGACATGTTAACATGCCAAAAACATCAATTCCAGGCCATGAACTTCCAAAAGTAATCAACACAAGGAAAGATGCACATTTTACCATCTCCGGTGCTGGTGATTCATGCTAATAATTGTACTATTGTAAGTATGGAAGGAAGTATAATGGAGTAACAGTATGGTACTTCGATTCCAATTTTAGAAATGTGACAATTTTGTCCCCATAAAATGCCAAGTGAAAGTGTTACTTTTATTATGTGTACCACACATCAAATGAAAAGGCTATTTTTTTCCCCCCGACAACGAAAAAGCTTTTTGGACATCCATCCAATCATGACAAACATTGAGAGAGAGCTTCCCGAAAATACTCTTCAATTCCAGAACACCACACCGAATTTCCAGACAAAGTTAAGCTCTATTTTGTACAAGAGCAAGAGTTGAATTTTGATTAGGCATTGTCAAATTTAGCGAGATTACCTTTTTTTAAATTTAAAAAAAAAAAACTGTTTAAAACTAGTGAATCAAAGTAGTGGATTGTTAAAGCTTTCATTTGAAAACTTACTTGGTTTAAGCAAATACATTGTAGCACAAGTTCATTTGCATGTGAAACAAGGGGCTCCTTTGGCAAATAATCCATAATTCGAATTATTGGCTTATTTACCTTTTTGGTCTCCAAAATATTGATCGCGTCTCAATTAAGTCCCCTTTTTGGCCATCCCACTCCCTCCTTGGCGGTTTGTGCTAGGGAGGTAGTTATTTTGTTGTTTTTGCCTTTTCTTTTCTTTTGTTTTGTCCTCCTGGGGTATGCCCCTTGTAGGCTGTAAATTCGGTTAGCCTCGTTTTATTTTCACGCTTATTTACCCAAAAAAAAAAAACTTGGGCGGCAGCCATGGCCACCACCGGTCGCCGGTTGCCCCTGCCATCCTCTTCCTCTCCTCTTCTCCCTCTCCTCCCTTCTTCCTTCTTCCTTTGGGACTAAATTGTTTCTCCCCTTCTCTCTTTGGAAAAACATTACTGTAAATTATCCACCACCCTAACCCCCTCCGCCACCGCCGTCGATGACTGCAACTCTGCTTTCGACCACATTTGAGAGAGATATAGAGGTGAGAAAAACAGAGCAACGCCCAACTATTAAAAGTTTAAAACCCCAACCTACTCTCTTCAAATTTCACAAAAAATAAACCGACCATTTACACGGACCAACAACCATGGAGAGATCCACCAGCATCGGAAAACCCAATCACCCCGCCGCTGAGAACAGCGTCACTGTTCTCGACAGCGGCAACAACTGAAAGAAGAAGAAGAAGAAGAACCAAGACAAAGTTGAATTTGACGATGGGGATTATTACTTCGCTCAACATTTTGGTTGATT
This sequence comes from Vaccinium myrtillus, assembly GCA_016920895.1. NCBI lineage: Eukaryota > Viridiplantae > Streptophyta > Magnoliopsida > Ericales > Ericaceae > Vaccinium > Vaccinium myrtillus. Next base: position 16,448,798 of record CM029281.1, read on the forward strand.
TGCTAGGGTTTTTCTTCGTCAAGTCGAGGATAAAGTTTCTGGAGAAATCAGGGTTGCTTAATCAGCTGTTTAGGAGGTAGGAGAATACCTTGTGATTCAGACCTCCTTAATCAGCTGGTGTGCTCTATTTCAGAAGCTGTTGAATTGCATTTGTTTCATCTTTCCAAAAAAAAAAAAGTTTAAAACCCCAACCCACTCTCTTCAAATTTCTCAAAAAATCGACCAACCATTTACATGGACCAACAACCATGGAGAGATCCACCAACATCGGAAAACCCAATCACCCCGTCGTTGAGAACAACGTCACTGTTCTCAACAGCGGCAACAATCGAAAGAAGAAGAAGAAGAACCAAGACAAAGTTGAATTTGACGACGGGGATTATTACTTCGCTCAACATTTTGGTTGATTTGCTAGGGTTTTTCTTCGTCAAGGTGAGGATAAAGTTTCTGGAGAAATCAGGGTTGCTTAATCAGCTGTTTAGGAGGTAGGAGAATACCTTGTGATTCAGACCTCCTTCGTTGTTTTGATCAAAAAAAAAAAAAAGACCTCCTTCGTTGCCACTTCCGGCGTCGCCTTCAGTGGTGTGCTCTATTTCAGAAGCTGTTGAATTGCATTTGTTTCATCTTTCCAAAAAAAAAAAATGCAATTGCTCTCTCTTTTTTTTATTATAAAGAAACTGTTTTTGAATTTCTTTTTAAAAATTAATTTTTTTGAAAACGGTTTAAAGAATGATTTTTGCAAAACTGTTTTTTAACATAAAAACTATTTTTGTAAAAAAAAATTAAAAAAAAACTATTCTGAAAACTTTTTTTTTTTTTTTCAAAAAAACATTTTTACATTAGTGTTTGAGAGAGAGAAGAAGAAGAAGAAGAAGAAGAAGAAGAAGAAGAAGAGGAATAAAGCAAAAACCTAAAATACCCCTCATTTTAATGGATGGGTTTAACGGATTTAGCGTTGAGGACTTGATTGGTATAAAATTGAAATGTTAGGGACTAAATGTTAGCAATTTATACATTGGGTACCAAATTGAGACGCGGTCAATACATTGGGGACCAAAAAGGTAAATAAGCCCCGGAATATTGGATTATTCCATTTTTTCTTTATTCAATTTTTTTTTGCATTTGTTAGTTTTTTGTCAAGATTTTGTGATTTTTGGATTTCTCTCAACGAGAGAAATCTAAGTAAGTAAGTAAAAATTACGGTCAAAACTCAATTTTTTTAATAAAGTATTTTAATCCAAAAAAATATTTTCGATTTACCATCAAAAAAATATTTTAAATTGACAAATTTATACTTGTTAGATTAGATTCTCCGGTTTGAAAAATGAAAACCCAAAAACCGAATTAATAAGTTTTTTTTGCCAAAGGATTTTAAACGAAAACACAGGTTGAACCTATAAGTAGCTTTGTTTATTCAATTGTTTATTCAATTGTTGCTATATGTCAGTGTCACAATCCTCCTGCAGGATTCTCCGTTACCGCTCTCAAATATTGCTCTCCGCCTGCTCTCAATTTTCATTTTCACTAATTTTAATAATTTACGAAATTTTCACACTCACAGGCGCACATTATGCAACTAAAAGTCAACAACCGTTTCTCTCCGGCTTCAAATGGACCCGTTCGTGGACGCCACGGTGGGATTAGTCCCGCAATTAATCGGCACGATGCTTTAAAGTCAAGATGGGTTAATTAAAAAAAATTTTTCAAGTCCAACAAGCAAAAAATTCAGAGTAGCCGTGCTAGGTGAGGCACATGAAAATTAAAAACAAGCACAGGAAGGAAATGAAATTCCCATAAAAGTGGAAATCACATTTCCAGGAAGGAAATGAAATTCCCATAAAAGTGGAAATCACTTTTCCATATCCCCACTAGAAGGCCACTACTGTCTCCAGCTTACCAGGAAATTTCCTTCCCTAAAAATTCATTGGTTTTCCATGACCGGAAAGCCACACATCACTCTCAAAGAAAAGAGAAACAACGAAAATTACTAAGAACTCAAAAAATTACATAAAAAAAAAAAAGAGAGTAGAAAATGACTCATCGGTGGGAAGAAATTCCTTCTTGTTACTATATATTCTATTACATCACCATGAATGGAATACCCGAAAGGGGAATAGAGAAAAGTAGAAAACACATCAAAAGAAGCTATTCTGTTGGAGCATCTACATCTCACTCTTTATATTTCATCCTTAACCAAATTGAGGAGGAATTTTTTTAAAAAAAGTTTTTAATTAGCTTCATTAATACGTATTAAATTGTTAAGCTTTTAGATGAATTGATGACTAACATTTTAATATGGTATAAGAGCAGTCAATAGATCTTATTTTCGAACTTCACTGTCCACCTAACAGCTACATTACTGACTCAAAAATGAGGAAGCGTTATTCATTCGCAACTTTTGTTTTGTGGTATGTCTCTCTCTTCAATTATATCAATCACTATTTAGAAGAAGAAGATTTTCAAACTTCACTGTCCACCTAATGTTCAAAAACACGCCTGTTCGCTTATGTAGAAGAGTTTGGCTACATGTGACTAACAGCTACATTACTGACTCAAAAATGAGGAAGCGTTATTCATTCGCAAATTTTGTTTTGTGGTATGTCTCTCTCTTCAATTATATCAACCACTATTTAGAAGAAGAAGAAAAAAATTGCAAAATAACATATGAAGATTATTTTACTTAAGTAGAAGAGCTTGGCTACACGTGATTAACATTTACATTACTGACTCAAAAAATAAGGAAGCACTATTCATACGCTAACTTTTGTTTTGTGGTATTTCTCTCTCTTCAATTATATCAATCACTATTTTCAAGAAGAAACAAAAGCAAATGAACATATGAAGATTATTTTACTTGGATGGAGACATTTTTTATCCAAAATCAGAGAGACTAAATGTGAATGCTCTTATGATTCTAGCATTGTATAACACACCCAATAAAGGGGCAGGCCTCATCAAATGTGTAATTTATAGTGGGAAAAATCTCAATGACATGTTCAGGGAGATTTTCTTTTGTTTTTCTTAATTAGCTTGGTTGTAATTTGTGAGGTGAGGGGTAACCAAAATCAGAATGGACGGCCGAGATTCACTCACCACAGGGTGTAGTGACTACAGGGCTTCCGCTCCTGGGTAACTATTTCCTCACACATGACTTCAAATCAAAAGCAAAAAACCAAGCAATAATAAGAGCCACAAGAAATAAGTAACAAAATGAAAATTTAAAAAAGGATTCATTGAATTCAAGCCCTTCCACTATTTAGCTTTTTTACATCACCATGAACAGAAATACCCAAAAAAGAAAACTTCAAAACACAACTAAAAAGGGCTATTCAAATATATTTATAGCCACCCAGTATAAAACAGGCATCATCATATAAGCTCTGTCATTTATACTGATCTTGGGGGGAAAAAAATAATTCCCAAATGGGTTTTCTTTTCTTATTTATGAGAAAATTCTTTTTTTTTTTTTTCTTGAAATGTATTGGTGGGTGATAGGGAGTGATGAACTCAGGCAGCTGCAACTGTACTGGTAGGGAAAGGGTAGTTCTTTTGGTGCTTGTTTGGGGAATTTGTGGTGGAATTGGAATTGGAATTCATCTTCTGGTCTTTCCTCAAGGCCTTGAGTGAAACAGAGCGGTTCAACTTGTTCTCTTTGGCTTCATCTTTCTCAATCTGCTCTCTTCTGCAATCTTCACTACAGAATGGTGTGTCCCCTCTGTAAAAAACCATCAACCGTAGAAGCAGCGTAAGAATCGGCACAAAAATGACAAAAGAATAATAATAAGTGGAAAATTCGTCGTGATCGATAAGCTACCGGAGAGAGAAGTTGTATCTGTTTGGATGGTGAGAAAAATGGGGAAAAGGGTGAGAAAAATAAGGTAAAGGCAAAAAAAAAATTACTGCTCCTATTTGGAAACCTATAGACCTTTTTAATTTGGCCGGATGCAATTAGTTTATTTTCTTTATTTTACTGTATTTTTTAAATTAGGCGAGATCTTGATTTCAGGAAACCCAAATGACTAAACTGAAAAATGCTGATTTACCACCGTGAAATTACTGCTCCTATTTGGAAACCTATAGACCTTTTTTATTTGGCCGGATGCAATTAGTTTATTTTCTTTATTTTATTTTTTAAATTAGCCGAGATCTTGATTTCAGGAAACCCAAATGACTAAATGACTAAACTGAAAAATGCTGATTTACCACCGTGAAATTACCGGCCCCTTTTTGGGGCCAGTTTAATCATCGGACTCGTTTATTTTAATTCTTGTTTTGGGGCCAATTCAGATAGCTTTTTAGTTTATGTGTATTGAGAGAATGACTCATCTCGTAAAGCATAATAAGTTAATTTTAAGTTAGTATGGGAATAGGTCAGTTTTTGAAACAACTACTAAAATTTCGTCGGGTTAAACAATTAGCAAAATAATCGTGTTGATCGAATACAAATCATCAAATTACATTTAACTTGAAAATTTTGGGTTGAGCCCTTTGAGTTACAATTTTGAATTAACTCATTATGTTGGTAGATAAATGTGCACCGATCAAGTATTGAGCGGTATCCGATCTACAAGAATTTTTTTGCGTGTCAATCTCATTAGGAGTATGTTGGTACATAACGCGCAACAATTAGATATTGAGCAATGTTCGATCAACAAGATTTTGTACATGGTTGTTCCAAACTTGCGACAATCCGATCTCAAAACGTAGACGTTTCGAGCAAAACAGGGTTACTTTTCCCCTACGATTGAATTAAACTTGTCTACACACAAAATTTTGTTGGACTATGAGATCATGAGATTTTCTTGACACTGTTAGCTCATGTTATCATTGGGAAAGGCTTAGTTGGTTTGCGGTCCAGTCTTTGGACGGATCATCTGCCGTCTTGATTACTCGGTCCTTTGTTGAAGGACGAGTTGTCATCTTGATGTATCCTTTTGTTGTTGGAGTTATAATATCACCGGTTATCGTTTTGGCAAGAAAAAAAAGAAAAAAGAAAAGGGATTTCTTTAAATTCATCTGTCACAAACGGGGAGGAAATTAAATGAATTGATTGAGGAGAAAAAGATACAAACCTGTACATGAAAATGTCTTTGTTATCACTGAGGGGCTTCTTGCAAAGAAAACAAGCGTCTAAGAAATGGGGCTGATTCATTTCCTCAAATCTATTGACGTCGTAGAAATAGCCAGATCTTGGGGAATTAGCGGTGGTGAGGGAGATGAATGACAGATTCCTCAAGCTACCTCTTGATTGCAAGGCACTGGTGTGATAGAGAGGCCTAGTTGATAGGAGAGGAGGAGGAGGGTGGTGGTGGTGGTGGCCGGAGAATCCAGCCTCCGCCGTGCCGGCAATTGAGGCAAGGCCATCGTCTTCTTCTGTGAAACAAGGCCTTCTGATGGGTTTAGAGTCCATGGTTGTGGGATCAGTGATGTGGGTTTGTAGAGAGAGAGAGAGAGGAGATGGTGGAAGTGGAGGTGGGTGGTTGTTATAAAGAGCGGTTGGTGAGGAATACAAGAGAGAGAGAGAGAGAGAGAGAGAGAGAGAGAGAGAGATGAAAAGTGCAAACCACGGCTGGGTTTGAGAATCCGTGAGAGTGAATCTATTGGCCTTGAATTTTTTTTTTTAATAACGTGAGGTGTCCCGAACCAGCTTGTGCTTACCTCAGACAGCCTTTGAATACCTGTATCTCTATCTTTTTGTTCAACAAATTATTGGGTTTGGTTTGGAGGCTTATTAGTTTTTTGTTTACAATTTTAGTAATGAATTTGGACGCAATTGTATCCAAATTCATCAATTTTTTTAAGTAATCGAACTAATAATACTCCTTCCGTTCCAAAATAATAGTCACTTTTGGGTAGTCGTGTCACTCAAAAAATTGCCTATATTTCACAATTTATAACATTTTTTACAATTTCAAAAATTTTGTTCGATAAAACTAATAGAGATCTATCAAACAAGATCCATATTAGATATAAAAAACATTATAAATTAGAAACTATAGACAATATTTGAGAGATTCTAAATAAGAAAAGATGACCAACAATTTGGAACAGAGAGAGTAAGATATTGTATCGATTGGAACCTGGGGGCCTGTTTTTCCCCATTTTGACGTCTTTGTCCGGCATTTTTTCGACGATCGGAGACGTTCACCGTGTAGACCTCGTCGAATACTACAAGTGTGCCAAAAATCAACTTGATCGGATATCTTTTAGTGCCTCATCGGAACACAAATAACATGAAAAAGTTTTTTTTATCCAGTGTTTGTGTCCATATGTGTTCCATGTGTTTTCAAAGTATTTGTGTTCCGATAACCTACTTAAAGATATCCGATCAAGTTAATTTTTTGCATACTTGTAGTACTCGACGAGGTCTACGCGGTGAACGTCTCCGATCGTCGAAAAAATGCCGGAGCGGGGTTTGTATTTGAAATTCGGTGCTGTGCATCCCATGCACAGCACCCCCCCTCAGTTCGTATCGATTAAAATGTTTGTATGCCGTACACTTTTGGTTCCTCGTGACAGCTAATTGAACTGATCACGAGTTGAATATGAATAATTTCCTAAACAACACAAGGCATAGAGTCCAGTGGTATATTGGTTATCGTATATTTGTATCGTTTAAAAGTCTAGCGAGTTTTTAAATATTTATTTATCTTGATTTATTTAGGCAACGTGTCGACATGTCTACTTACAACGCGTTTTTAAAAACTTTAACTTGATTTATTTATGCGACAAGTTTACGTTCAACGCGCTTTAACGTAACAATCAAACTTTAGTAATTTCATTTATTTTGCAATGTTAAGAGAAAGGCACCTCATGTTGTTTTGTTTAAGTTGAGCTCGAGCTACGTGTCGACAAATTCAACTCATTATAGAGCCTCAGGTAACACTCTGAGAGAATTTGAACTCGAGTTCAAATATTTAGGCTCGATTCTAGCTCTCTACATGATCTTGAATTTTGAACAAGTCGAGCTCAAAACATATTTCAAAATTCAATTCGGCTGGTTTTGCATTATAAATAAATGGATAAATAAATTTTTTCAAAAATGATCATGGTCCTTTGGAGGTAGGCCCAGGTGATGAGCTAACTGCACATGACATGCTTGCCTTTCTTCCCATTCAAAAAAGCGACCAAAAAGATTCTAAAACGGTCGATATTTTGTGTGGGCCCACGATTCCTCCTCTAGGACCGTCGCTTTTTTCAAATGTCACCCTCCACTTCTCCGCACTGGGGGTCCCATTTTAACCATAAAAATATAACGAAAATTTATATGTCCACTCAATTCCTTTGATTTGGGAAATTGTTTTTGGTTGGTTGACTATGGAACAAATTCTGGTAAATTTCAAAGAATGGCTCACGGACATCAAAATATTGATACATTTTTTTGCATGTTTTTTTGTGGTTAGCAATTTTTTCTTTTTCCCCGTTCACTTTGGTGATCAAAATCGAACCCGGGGGCCTGCTGTCCCCAAGGATCGGTAGGCCTTGTCAACCCACATCTGAGCCATCCAAACGTATTTTGGATATTTAACACGATAATTACCCAACATCAAATCTGGGTCATCCAAAACACATTTGGACGGCTCGGATGGGGTTGGCAGGGCCTGCCGACCCATGGGGATAGCATGCCCCCGACGTTCTCAAAATCGTTTAATTATCCAAATTATATTGATCGGATATCGATTCTTATACTTTCAACCGATATTGCGAACAAGCTAGGGTTCCACTCAGCTATTTCAAACTTTGATATTTTCATTTTACTAATTAAGGGGGTGTTTGAGAGCTCTTTTTCAACTTCTCATTTTCACATTTTTGGGTTTTGGATGTTTGGGAGCCTTGGGCCAAAATGATTTCTAAGAAAATGAGTTTTCCATTTTTTACTTTAGAGAGGAGAAGTGAAAAAGAGGTGGGGAGGAGCTTTTTGATTTCTCATTTTCCACTTTTCTCATTTTCATTAACAAAAAGTCCCACAAAATGGATTCTGTACATATCTCTCAAACACTACTCCTGTTATAAAATGCATTCTGCACATTCCTCCCAAACACTCCTACCAAATTCAAAATACATTCTGACCATAATCCAAAAAGTTGAAAAGCCAAAAACTTAAAAACAAAAAACTGAAAATGAGGTTCCCAAACACCCCCTAAATGTACATCGGCCTAAGTAAATAATAATAATACGCGCGTAAAGGACAAAGAAAACGCATTGAAGTATGTAACAAACGTAAATATAACACAAATCTGAGTCAATTTTATGCAATAAACCAGTCTAATAATAGAAAATTCCAGAATTCATTAATTCACGACTTTCTTTTTTACCATCTATAATATTCTTTCTATTTTCTATTTATTTGTATGAATTTTCGCCGTTACTCTTTCATAGTTTCATTAATGCGTGAAAAAAAATTATAAAAAGGTTATATCATATATTCAAACTCATAAAGGAAAAAAGTGCATGCACAAAAAAGGATAGTGCTAAAGTTAGCATCCAAAGTTTTAATTTGAAATAACGCGTTACTAGAAGATTAGTTACTTAAATAAGGTACTGTAATTAATTAAAGTGTACACTAATTCATTAAGGACTTGGAATTTAAGAAATGCCGAAACTTCACTTGTATTTCCCCTCATTCAAGTGTTTTCTTAGGAGGTAAGGAAGAGGATTCTTAGTGTGTGCAATCTTGTATATAAGTTTGTCCTCAATTTAATGGGACACGGGGTTGCTGCTGTGCAGCACCCGCACAGCACCTTGTATATAAGTTTGTCCTCATGGATTTAATGCATCATCTATCTTTTCTTTTATTTTCATCCGGGTATCCCATTGTATCTTGTCATCCAGCAACCCCAAATCCAATTTAATGCATCACTATCTTTTCTTTTATTTTTCATGGGTATCCCATTGTATCTTGTCATCTCCTCCCAAAGTTTTAGTTTTTCACTTGTAAAATAAATAATCAGAACATGCATCAATAGGAATGGAGCCAGTAGGGGTGGTCGTCCCTACAAGGGAAAAAAAAAACTTGTAGTATTATATAGAAAAAAATAAATTTTCCTATAAATTATATTGGCCCCCCCTGCAAATTATTTTTTAAAAATTCGCTCCTGTGTAGTGAAATTCCAGGCTGTGTCCCTGTGCATCAAGATGATCCTCAAATAGAGAAGAAAATACCATTTTTTACCTCTCTTAAATGCATTTATATAAACCAACTTTTTGTACTAATGAACTTCCATTAATTGTGAATGGGCAATTTTGCTGCAAATTAACAGGGCATTTATATAAAATTCCCGTACCTGAATCTTTCTAGTCCTTGCATTTCACATTAAAAGACCAATATTATTGCCTAAAAATTGAGAAATACGACGTCTTAATACCGTTCTTCGTAGTTTTATTTTTATTTTTAAAGTAGTATTTAAACTTTATTTTCCTTCACAGAAAGAAGCACAAAGGCATGTGGGTTTAATTTCTTTTAAAAGGACGGTTGAGATTACTAGAGCTCTTGAGCGCGACAGCCATGAATGAGCCAACGACCCCGGAACTCTGGAAGGTGCAAAAACAATCATTGAAGAAAACCCACCAGCAATCTAGCTAGTCACCCAAACCAAGAGGTGTATAACTTGAGTCGGACCGACACGGCATGACACATTTAGAAGGTGGCGTGATACAACATGGTATGAAAACTCCACTAGAGCGGGTCTGGCTGGGGTTCATTTTGTGTCCCATGGCACACAGGGGCAGAGGGATTAAGAGACAAGTGGGGTTCCTTGACCTTACTCACTTTAATTTAGTTTTCTAAAACAAAAGGTTTGTCCCATTTCTAAAAAAAGACTGAAACCTTTATCCCACAAAACCTTTTAGTGAGCTTGCGAATTAAAGACTAAAAGGGTTTATATTAAAAACCTGAAGGGTTTAATTACCAAACCTTTTAGTGAGTTAACAGGTCATGTGGCCAGACTAAAGTAATCTGGTCTTGTGCACTTATAAAAGCCCAATGTTGTACTTTAATTCAAAAACTATTTTTTAAAGTCAAAACTGAATCCTTTCTTGTAAAGTTTTGATTTCTGATCAAGAAAACCATGCGCTTAATTAGCGAGCTATTTTTTATTCAGTTTTCAAAACCTCAATTTTCCCGTTCTAATCTTTGCTAAAAAAGGAGCCCACTGATCAAAACCATTTGGGGAACCTTATGTGAAATTAGTTATTAGTTAAAAACCTACACGTTCTAGTTTTTGCATAACCTCGTTTATAAAGGAAAAATGCAAATCTGCCAATTTGGATCTTGCGCCCCCATTAAGATCGAACACATAAAGCCCAATGTTTTACTTTAATTCAAAACCTATTTTTTGAAGTCAAAACTGAATCTTTTCTTAATGGAAAGTTTTTTGATTTCTGATCAAGGAAACCATGCGCTTAATTAGCGAGCTAATTGACACCGATTGATTTTATTCACTTTTCAAAAACCTTTCTTATTTTCCCGTTCTAGTTTTTGCTATAAAAAGTAAAAAATGAAACCCATCTACATGTTTTATATACAGAAAAATGCATTTTTCATATACCGATTTCTAAGAGCAAGGAGGTCGATTTCGTGTTTTGAAACTAATCTTCAAACTTCTTCCGTGCATGGAGGATTCAAAATTTTCAACGAGTTGGTTTTCAAGACAAAAGCAATTGATTATATCACAAAGTATCATCAGATGGTGTTGTCTCTTCAACAAGGTTTATTGCATCATTCAATAGAAGGTTATCACACAAACACTGAATTAAAACCTCATAAATGTTTGAAAAAAGAATCTCTTCATCAAGGTTTATTGCATCATTCAAAGCAAGCATTCAACCCAACTCAACCTCCCAAATTCAAACACAAGCAAGCAATGCAATGCATCCCATTTCAACCCAATAGGTATTTTCATTCAGTTTGCACTTCTGAGGTAATCTGTTCCATATTTACCATAATTGTTCCAACATTAGTTCATACAAGGATTTTTTATAATTAGGTTTGCAAATAAATTTGCAAATTTGACCCCACTAGAATTTCTAAATTGCCCCCACTTGCTTCAAATGCATAGAATTCTCAAATTTTGTTTTCTTTTTGAAATTTGATAGTATAAAAAATGAAACTATCTACATTGTTTCGGAATATAATGTCATTGAGACAAATTATAAAGCAAAAATACATGTATTATGATATATCTACCTAATAATTAACCTCTAAATTTAGTTATTTCTTTGTAAGAGCAAATAGAAAAAATAATTTGCATATAAATCTAATTTTTTACCCTTCTAACCTAAAATCTTGGCTCCGCCCATGGCAGCATGTGCACGGGAATCAGCAAGCCATGGCAGTGGATACGGATTGTGGCATGCCCTTCGCCCAGGCTACAATATTCTAATATGGCATAACACGGTAGGAGACAACTAAAGTAATAAACAGGCTGGCTTAGGCACGACATCAAACATATTAACCACAATAATAAATGAGACAAGGCCTTAAAAAAAAAGGAAAATAAAAAATGAGACAGCGCCGGCACAACACTGCTTATTTCAGCCAACGACATCAAACAAGTGCAATATGTTTCACTTTTATTATTTTTTATTTCATTACATACACATGAGAAAAGATTCATTCCAACTTTTACCTCATATAATTTTCTCTAATTATGGAACGAATTACAAATATTCAACTTTTTTTTTTTGAACTGAAATATTCAACTAATTCGTGACATAAACTATAACAAAAACCCGACAAAATAAAGCATTTTAAGTAAATTATACTATTATTAGTGCGGGCCGTAGAGCTCATATGAATTTTCAGTTGAGGATCCGAATTTAAGCACACGTTCACATTATAGACTTCAAATCTTCAATATGTACATCACTTACTACACTCACATGATCCGCTATCGTAACCTGGGATTTTATTATACTTTCTTTGAATATAAAATGGACAGTACAATTTAGGAATAGACAATTTGAATTTTTCTTACAAAAGTGCATTAAATCATGTAATACGAATATCAAATTAAAATTAAATTAAATTAAATCCCATTACCGAGGAGATTAATAAAATAAATAGTCCATTGGTACCAAATTTCTTGTCCATTTTCATTATTCATGACATATCAAAAAATTATTTATATTTTTGTAGGATAATTGGAAGACTATCGCGACTTCTCTATTATGGACCTACGAGATGCAATTGATGAACACTGGCACCTTGAGGGTGAAATCACAGTTCTGAAAAGAGCAGGACCTTATAGTTTTCCAAAAGATTTTAGCAACCCAGTTGCTAAAATCATCATGGTATTTCAAAAATCATGGTATTTCAAATCATAAAATTAAGTGTTTTCGTGTATTAATTTTTGAATTTTTTTACACCGAATTAAAGTACACGAGGAGTACTTTAATTTGGTGTGAAAAAAATTGAAAAACGATACACGGAACCACTTCATTTTTTGATTTCAAAAAATTGATTTTAGCACCTGCTGAACTCATTTGCTAAAATCATGGTTGATTTTAGCAACTGGGTTGCTAAAATCTCCAAATCTGGGTAACCCGCCAGGTATATCGAACTCCCATGATTTCCCTACTATTGTTGTTTTTCTCTAGCATTTTTAATTCCACTTATGCTGCTTCACCACTATCTTCAAATGGGATTCGGATCCTCTATGAGGATTTCTCTGTGAGGATCTTGTGAGAGTTTTGTTGCGGGTTTGACAACACACCAAAAAGGAGATCTAATGGCTCACAGGCCCCTTCCTTGTTTCTAAATCAAAACGGTGCCGTTTTATAGGGAAAAAATCTAACGGAATGGCAAGCCCACAAACGGTAGTTCTTCTTCTCAGTTAGTGTTACCTCAAATTTCAAGTGGCTTATTTTTTTCCTTCATTCAATTTTTTCCCAGATTTATTCTTCTCTTTTACCTCAATTTTCAATTGGCTTAATTTTTTTTTTCCTTTATTCAATTTTTTCCCAGATTGTTAGATTCTCTCTTACCTCATTTTTTTGGGGTAGTCTTATAAAAAATCGTTTGAATTAGATAACTATAAACAATCAATCTAATTTTCAAAATTTTCATTCAAAATTTAGGATCCTGAATACTAAATGAATTTTGGAAAAAAAATCAAACCAAATGAAATTTGAGGTAAAAGATAAGAACAAATCTGGGAAAAAACTGAATAAAGGAAGAAAAAAAATAAGCCACTTGAAATTTGAGGAAACACTAACAGAGAATAAGAAACTGTCGCTTGTGGGCTTCACCGATTTTTGAAACAAGGAAGGGGGCTTTGAGCCATTGGATCTCATTTTTGGTGTGTTGTTAAGCCCACAACAAAACTTTCACAAGATCCTTACAGAGAAATCCTCATAGAGGATCTGGATCCCTTCAAATGCAACAAGCTCACTTGCTATGTTTTTGCTTTCTGGTCGTTGTTCCACCCTCTCCTTTGGAGATTCCCTCTCCCTTGCTATTGTGGCTACTAAGGTTTAGCTACGGCAGCAGCAATGATTCTTTTAAGCTAGAACTATAGGGGACTTGGCCACCCTCTATCAATTCACACTCTTGGATGATTGATCCAATATAGACGACCTAGTTTCCTCTTTTTGATGGAAACAAAAACTACTGTTAGCTCCGTAAACCATATCCTTCGCTATAAGGGTTATACTAATTCTATAGGTTTTGATGCGGAATGGCGTTAGTGGAGGTCTTTGGGTGGGCTGGAAATCCAAATTCTCAATCAGCATTCTCCACTAGTCGAGTAACATTATCCTTCTCTCTGGCACTTAAGAATTCAACCACTCTTGGCGTTTAGCCCATATTTATGGATTCCCCTGCCTCCAACATTGAGCCTATGTCTGGGACTACATTCGTTAAGTTCTGAGGCAACAATCTAGACTGCTTTATGTATTGGAGACTTTAATCAGACACTAATCCCTTCTGACAAACTTGGACCCTCCAACACTTATATCCATGGTGCCTCGTGTTTCCAAGAATTTTTATTTGATTTGGACTTGACCAAAATTCCATCTGAGGGACCTCATTTCATTTGGACAAGGAATCGTAAGAGCGATGACTGTACTTTTGAAAGGTTGGATAGAGCCTTTCGCAATGGTTATTGGACACCTGTGGACCTAACCACTTCTATCTCGAACTTGCCTATCCATGGTTCATACCACTCGCCAATTCTGTTATTCACTAGCAAAACTGGTGTCTTTAGAAGGCGTCGCTTTAAATTTGAATAGTTCTGGACAGCATATGAGGAATGCCGTTCTATTGTTCACTCCTCTTGGCAAGAAGATTTCAGTTGTTTCCCCCTTTTTCAAGTTGTCAAAAAACTCCATTATGTTCGTCACAACCTTATCTGATGGTCCACATCAGGCATTGGTAATCTTGCGCAATGTATCTCCTTGACCAGATCTTTCTTGAGTGATATTCAGGAGGCCTTAGTCATAAATAGAGACATTGTTCAGGTGGTTGCGGCCAGAAACCAACTTGAGAATCTTCTTGCTTAAGAAAAGGTGTATTGGGCCCAAAGAGACTTGCGCTCTTGCTCTTGGTGAAAGGAACACTTCCTATTTTCATTAAGTCTCTGAGATTAGAAAGCAAGGATCATGCATTAAAGGTATCCATAGACCTGATGGCACGCAGACTGATAATGAAGAGGAGACTTTTTCCATCTTAATGGACCACTTCCGAAATATCTACCAAAATCATAACCCTTCTTTGAATATTGAGGATTGGAACGGTTGGGACCTTTTTGACAAACGCCTCTCAGCAACTAACATCGCTTGGATTAGCAGACCCTTCACTGCTAGTGAAATCCATAAACTTGTTTTTCAGATTAGGGATACAAAGGCCCTGGGCCAGATTGTTTCTCGGGAGGTTTCTTCCACTCCGTTGGGGTATTATTGGACCTTCAGTTATCACTGTTGCTCTATCTTTTCTCAACTCAAGTAGACTGCTCAAGGAAATCAAGTATACCCTCATTGCTTTTATCCATAAAGTCCCCTCCCCAAAAACCCCAGGAGATTTCAAACCTATTAGCCTTTGCAATGTGACCTATAAGATTATCTCCAAAACTCTGGCTAATTGAATCGAACGTATCTTGCCACGCTAAATATCCCAATCGCAGAACGCCTTTGTCCCTAGACGTTTGATCTCTTACAACTCCTTGTTAGCTTATGAATTTTTTAATCTTATTCAGGATACAAAGGAAGGGAAAAAATTCATGGCAGCCCTCAAATTGGATATGAGTAAGGCATTCGATAGAGCAAGTTGGCAATTCTTGGACTTCACTCTCTGTAAAATGGGATTTCTGGATAGATGGGTCCACCTATTTCACCAATGTTATTCCACTGTCTCCTTTTCCCTGCTTGTTAACAGAGGGCCATCAGATAAATTCAACCCTCAAAGAGGCCTGTGCCAAGGCAACCCGCTTTCCCCATACGTATTCATCATTTTTCTGGAAACCCTCTCCCGTGTTCTTAATTGCTTGGATGAAAACGGAAAATATAAAGGTCTTAAACTTGCCAGAAATAGTGTTTGCCTTTCACATCTGTTCTTTGCAGATGACTACTTAATCTTTTTTAAGCCTTCTCTTAAGAATTGTGGAGCTCTGAAGAATTTCTATCACTTCTCTGGACAGGGAACCAACCATCAGAAATCCCATATTATCTTTAGCCCTAATATTCCATGCACATTCACCAGAAGATTCAGAAGCTCTTTCCATGTTCCTATTAACTCTGAGCCAGCTCCTTACTTGGGCCTCCCTCTCATTGTTATAGCTAAAAAGCGGCTTTGCTTCAATTTCATTGTGGAAAAGACTTAAAAATCCCTTGCGGGATGGAAGTCGGATATCTCTCAGGCTGAAAAATTATCATTGATCAAATCAATCCCTTGTGGGGGAACGTAAGCCCATCCACTGGCTCTCGTGGGAAAAAAATCAGCACTTACAAGAATGAATGAGGTTGGGCATTAGGGATATGAGGCTTTTGAATCAGGTTTTGCTTTCTAACAAGTGTTGGCATCTCCTAAATAACCCTTCTCTCCTTACTTCCAAGATCCTATATTACTAAGATATTGCTCCCAAGTAGATCTTCTTAAGTTCAAACCTCATTTTAACTCTTCTTGGGCTTGGAAAAGCATCTTGTATGTTCAAGATATAATTGCTAAACACATCACTTGGTCAGTTGGTAATGGTGAATCTATTAACCTTTTCCATGACAAGTGGATCCCCAACTGGAACACACCGTTGAGCCACTTGATTCCCTAAGTAGGCCCAAACAATCTTAATGTCTCATTTCTCCTTAGATCCTCTCCCCGAGGCCTGGAATGGAACATAGAAAAGGTTCATGACATTATTCCTCACTTTCTGATCTCTAAGGTCCTCGCGATCAATCTCCCAGCTTTCAACTGTCTGGATCGGCATATTTGGCCTTGCACTTCTTCAGGGAATTATAGTACTCTTAAATCGGGATACAGATCTCTTAATGATAAGCAAACGAGGAACTATCCCTTTGCCCCTTGGTTTCATGGAGGACACAATGCTTGGAATCTAGTTTGGAACTTGGAGTTGCCCGAGCGAATTAAGATATTCATATGCAAATGTCTCAAGGGCATCTTATTGGTTCGCAGCGGTCTTAACATCCGTATGCAGAAGTTACCCCCAGTTTGTCCGCTTTGTGGCATTGAGAATGAAACTATTGACCATTTGTTCTGCTTCTACAACCTGACAAGAAATGTTTGATTTCCCTATTCCTCTCTAGGTATATCTCCGACTTTGGCTTTTAAGGACTTGTTCATGGACCGTATTGTTTGCCTTCAGAAGCATAACAAAAACTTTTGCTCTTCATCTCTATTCTTTAGGCTAGCTGAAAGCACAAAAACCAATTTGTTTTCTCGAACGTCCAGTTCAATCCTCTTGCTGATTTGGCTATGGCAAAAGATAATACCCAGTGGTTTAACATGGCCTCTCTTTGGCTCAAACTCAAATCATGAGCCTTCTTCACGGCCCAACCATCACCCATTCTTCATCATCTAACCCTACCCTTCTTCAGCCTCGATTAAGAATCCATTAATCCTGCATGTTGATGGGGCTTGGAAAGAAGGCATTCCGTGGTGTGGGATGGGCTTCACTGCTACTTTGCCTGATGGGTCCCTGCTCACCCAAGCTACAATATCTTTTTATAGAACCAGTCCCTCCAAATAGAGCTTCTCGCTCTCCGGGAAGCAATTGCATGGTCTTTAACAAATGCAGTTAGCAGGGAGACATGAGAGTCACCATAGAGATACATTTTTGATTGACAACCTCATCTTGGAGATCAACCACCTTACTTTTTGTAGGATCTCAAAAAGTCTTATGCAAAGAGGTTGAGAGAGCACACTTCCGTGCTAAGCAAACTCTTGTTATTTTCATTTTCCATCCAGATATAGGGGACGGAGACCGGCTTGCTCAGGACGCTAGCTACCTGACCTTTTGTTGTTTCAGTCTTTTATTATTTTTGCAATCCTTTCTTTACTTTTTAAGGAACTGTATGTTGTTATTTTAATACTTTCTCCCTTGTATCTGTGTTTTGATCAATGGAAATTCTCTGTTCTGGCTAAAAAAAATGTATAATACTATTATACCTATGTTTGTGTACGTGTACCATATAGATTTTATTTAATAGATCTTAACTATTTCTATTAAACAAAATTTTCCAAAATTATATAGAACATTATAGATTGAAAAATATAAGTAATTTAAAAATGACACGCATGTCGAAAAATGGACAAGAAATTTGGGACGAAAGGAATAACTATACGAGACACTTGGTAGATGATGAAGCAATTTATATCACTCCTGGACCAACGACCTACAAAACAGAATAAAACCTAGGACACCGGTGTGGTGCCGGCCGAATAGCCTCCAATGCCTAAGTCAGTCGTTTGTTGGTTGAACAATTGAGTGAAAAATACTGAATGGGTTTAGTCACGTACCTTCCTCGGATTTCATCAGTTGCTTTTATAGGCAATCGGAGTAGTAGAGTCCTAATAGGACATGGAGTCGTGTTTCTCGGTGGATTAAGTTTATCCCTTAGAATTTATAAGGCTTTAGGACTCTCGTTCAAGATGAGTTCCATCCTTTTACATTCGGATAAATCCTTTAAACCCCTTGGGGTTATCCATTTAATCACAAGATCTCCTTGCGTTAGGTTTGAGGAGACTCATGATTCTCCGTTGAACAGCTCGGGCATTCTGTGTCCGAGCTGCGTTATGCTGACGAGCTAACTTGATGGTCCGAGCTAAAGAAGAGATCAGTTTGGACCCAACAGTAGGGAAAGCCGAAGATCCCATTTCCCATAGAGCATGCTAATAAGTAGAGCCGACTTTGACTTTTAGGCTTGAAGTTAGTAATTAGTAGGCCGGCTTTGACATTTAATCTTAAAGTTAATTAGTAGGGCGCGGCTTTGACTTTTTGTTTGAAGCGAATAAAAAATGAAATTTTGTATGGTTAGTCAACTTTAAAACAATGTCATTTAGTTTAGGCCTAGAAGATCCAAAGCCACTGGAGTATATAATTTGCGGAAAACATATGGGCACCAACTGGATTGTCCAGAAAATGTACCGAGCATGTTCAGGGACCCACACGAGTGATCCGAACCGTTCATTATTCTTAAAATATTTTTCCGAGGGGCCCCACAAAATTTCAACTCAATCGGACGGTTAGAAGTGCTTGAACCAAAGTCCCACCGTTTCAATAAAAAAAAGGATCACTCGTGTGGGACCCAAAAGTGAGTTCCCGAACATACTCGGTACATTTTCTGGATAATCCAGTTGGTACCCGTAGTCAGGTCCATATAATTTGCCCATTTTTCATTGTAATTGGAAATCTCACCTCAAATTATTATTATTTTTTCGAAATTGGTTTTTGGAAATTGGTTGAACCTCATGACCTCTCCAAGGACCAAGGACCAAGGACCACCAACTACCCACCACCAAACGCCCCATCCCTCATAACCTTCCAAGCGGGGCCCCGGGGTTTGTTTTAGAATAGTGTTGTTTGAGTGAGACTGACAACCAAAATAGCATAAATTAAACCACAAATACCAATTTTGTAAATTTTTAATATACCAAATACTCCAATCTCATATCATTGTCATCCCAATAATTCAATAAACGGACTCGTTTATTTGGAAAAATTATTACTGGAAGGATAAATAAATTCATACAATTTTGTTAATCTAATAAATTAATTGTGACCAGATTAATAGTACCACACCGAGTCCATGATTCTAACCATAAAATATTACATATTCCGCAATTTGGAAAACTATGCATGCCGAGTGCTTGATTCTAACCATAAAATCCTAACCACACGCAGAATAATTAACAATTTATAGTTTTGCAGCATTTTAAACTGACAAGTTAATAACATAAAAACGCTCTTTAATTACCAATTTATAACTATGAAATTGATAATAGTTGGCAGTTGGATTTTAAAATGTCTGGTGGGAGAGCAGGTTTGCTCGTGCTTATGTTAGGTGTTTTTGTTTTCTTATTTCAGCAATCAGTGTTTGTTCAACCAAACCTCCTTAAAAAAAACAAAATACCATAACGTCAGGTGTAGTTACATGGGCTGAAATTATTTGTAACAAATAAATTAAACGTTTAAGCATTAAGAATGTTTCCGAGGTTTTTGTTCCCCAACCAGCAAGCGTCTACCCGAGAATCGAGGGCAGCCATGTCCGGCCAAGCTGCCACTTGTGCGCATCTTTGTCCCTGGGGGGCTGTTTGTATGATGATTTAAGGTTTTTTTTTTCATTCATTCCTAATTTATTCAAGAGTTCTACTGCATGAGCTAGCCACCACTTGCGATGGGATGAGTTTTCACTATTATATTTTGGGTATTTTCGCGAGTTAGAATAGAATGTCAGTGTGAGAATACCGAAAGAGTAAAAAATATTGAAAGTATTTTCAGTAGAAATTCAGCCTTAATAATGTAATTTTTTTTGTGACGCTTTAGAATGTCCGAATCAGCTTATACACATCTCAACCATATTAAACAATAATATGTTTAGGTCAGCTTACGCGCAACTGAATGAATATGATATTAAGACTTTTATCTATGACTGGACATTGAATGAGCATGCCGGATTCGGCCGGGCAGTCACTATATAATTGAGAAAATTATCTCCATCAAGTCTGGTCGATTAATGAATGAGACAGTGTAGAATTCCTTTTTTAAGGCTGTCCGATTTATTTATTTATTTATTGTAATTAAAAATAATTTCAGTAAATGTGTAATAAATAAAATCCAATTGATTTAGTATTTAATTTTAATTACACATAATTTCAGAAATTGTATAATAAATACAGTTTAAAGCATCTAAATTACCCTCATATATTACTTCGTCATAGCAAGATCTTCGAAACTAGAACAAAATACTGTAGATATTTTTGTTTCTTGAGTTTTTAAAATTCAGAACATATGTGGGATAGGCCTAGTTGAACTGGGCTTCATTAAACATTTTCGCGTTATCCTATTTATTAAACGGAATTAAAAACTCAACACAGCCCAACCCCATGGACCTAAGTACCTATCCCGAATTTCTATAAAACGGGATGTATTAAACAAACTGGGCAGGTTAGCAGGCTCGTGCACACCCTACTTTTATGACATATAAAAAATGACAAGAAGATAATTTTGTCAAAGTGAAACATAAAGCTATAACCTAAATCCTAAAATGTATTTATGATAACAAAGTCATGCATTGTTGACATGGACGGTCGGATGGTGTCACTATACACATAGGCAGACCCAGGGGCTGCAAGGAGGGTGTTGGGCCCCTGCACCCCCTCCCCAATTTTCTTCCTATTTGTGGTACACTTTTGGATTTTTTTTTTGTAAAATTACTGAAGAGTAGTCCCCGCAAATCAGGCAAAATTGATAATCTTGCGTCCGTCACTAACTATACAGTGTAGTGCTTGGAAACACTACAGGGTTCCCGAATTCACAGTTAAATACTTGTGGAAGAGTTACCCAAAGTTTTTCTCTTCCCGACAAATGTAGTGTTTGAGAATATCTCATAGCTTCGAGTTCTAATTCACGTATGATAAATGCTGCAACTGCCAAGGTCATTCATACATGGAATTTTATTTTCAATTTCTTTGGCTTAGACCATCTCCGCCAGTGAATTCCTAAATGACTCATAGTAAGGCTCCTAGGTGACATGTACAAGGTTAATGAATATTTCTTCACTTTCATGCTTCAGTGGACTCTCTACAGTAGCTCCTAAGGTACGCTCTCAAGGTTGGTTTGGTAAGTTTGGAGAGGGAGTTGAGAGTGATGAAGAGAGAGAGAGAGAGAGAGAGAGAAAAAGAGAGAGAGAAGGAGAAGAGAGAGGGGGAAATAGGGGACCACTTATATTTTATTTTTTTTGTACATAAATAAGAGTAAAATCTAGGACATATTTTAGGAGTCAATTTTGGAGAGCTCGTTGGAGTTTCATGTCGCTCCTAAATTAGCAAATCCGTAGCACATAAAATTGCACCCCACTTTTGGTTAGGCGTCAACTTTAGGAGCTTTTTATGAGCCAATTTTAAGGAGTACACTGGAGACGTTGGTGATGGCATCAGTGTTGGATCTCATTATTAATACCTATAATGTACAAGTGTTGTTTTGAAAATAGAATGTCAGTGTAGCATAGATGGATCTTCGAGTGAACATTCAAATATCTGTCCTACCGGCTTACTCTCGCTCATCCATGCTCCTACTATCTACTCAATACTATCGCTTTTTGGAGATTTGAAATCTCAATATGACATCTTTTGTAGGACTGAAACCAATTCTATGGCTATTTTACGTAAGGAGAATCTTGCGTAAAAGTTTTGAGAAGATCTTTATACCCTAAGTCTTGTTTTAGGCCGTTCTAGAGCCTTTCTGTAACCTTATTCAGTTGTTCTTTATACCCCTCCGGGGGGGGGGGCCCTCTTCTCTGTCTCACTTCCCCTGGGGTATGGAAAAAACCACCGAAAAAAACCAAAAATATTGAAAGTAATTTTTAGTAGAAATGCAGTCTCAATGTAATTTTTTTTCGACGCTTGAGAATATTCGAGTCAGGTTATACACATCTCAATCCCATTAAACCATAACATGGTTTGGCCAACTTACGCGCAACTGAATATGATATTAAGACTTCTTAGGTGGACATTGAAAGGACATGCCGGATTCGGCCGGGCTGTCACTATATAATTGAGAAAATTATGTTCATTCAAGTCCGGTCAATTAATGAATGAGACCGTGTAGAATTTGTTTTTTTAGGCCTGTCCAATTGATTTATTTGTTTTTACTTCGCGATAACAAGATCTTCGAAACTACAACAAAATACTATAAATATTTTTGTTTCTTGAGTTTTTAATTAGTAATATGTTAAATTCAAAACATATGCGGGTCAGGAATAGTTGGACTGGGCTTCATCAAACATTTTCACATCTATCCTATTTATTAAACGAGATTTAGGCCTCCTTTGGGTAAAAAACTTAATCCAGATTATTGGTTTTTTGTCAAATAATCCAAAAAACCGGTTTGGTTTTTTCTTAAACTTAATCCAGATTATTCCCTCCTTTGGCTAATAATCCAGATTATGGATTATTGGATTATTCATTTTTCCTTATTCAAATTTTTTTTGCATAAGCAGGAATCCAGAAACCAAAAAATCTTGATGCAAAACTAACGAATGCAAAAAAAATTTGAATAAGGACAAACGAATAATCCGGATTATTGGATTATTGGATTATTACCCAAAGCACTCTGGTTTTTTGGATTAAGATTATTACCCAAAGCACTCGGGTTTTTTGTACCCCAAAAAACCAAAAATCTGGATTAAGTTTTTTACCCAAAAACTCAACACAGTCCAACCCCATGGACCTACTACCTATCCCGAATTTCTAAAAAATGGGATGAGTTAGACAGGCTGGGCAGGTTAGCGGGCAATGAGCATGTGCCCACTCTACTTTTATGATATAAAAAATGACAAGAAGATAATTTTGTCAAAGTAAAACATAAGCTATAACCTAAAATATAGTTATGATAATAAAGTGAAATCTTGCTACAATTATGGGGAACAATGGTTAATTAGTTACGTCTCTATTTTTCTTAAGTTAGCATACAATTAAATTCGAGTCGTGCATTGTCAAAATGGACGGTCAGACGGGGGCACTACAAGGTGTAGCACTTGTGAGCACTGCAGAGTCCCCAAGTTCACAATTAAATACTAGTCGAAGAGTTACCCAAAGTTTTTCTCTTCCCAACAAATTAATGTAGTGTTTGTGTTAGAAGTGTCGATGTTGGTATATGTAAGAAAGGTTCTTTGTATAGTCAATATTCAAGAATAAGAATATGAGCTAGAAGAGGTGAAGAATGGTTAGTGTTTAGAGTAAGAGAATGGAGGATTGATTTGGTGGGGTGGAGAAGAAGGCAAACAGTATGGAAGAGACCTGGGCAGAATCTCTCTAGGTTATCTCTTGTGGGATGCCCTCACTTTCAGACTTTCTCTCTCTCTCTCAGAGATGGACTCTCTCTCTCTCTATAGAAAATAAGTCTTTCATGCTCTCTCTCTCTCTCTCTCTCTCTCTCTCTCTCTCTCTCTCTCTCTCTCTCTCTCTCTGTTGGGCCCGGAGTGCCCCCATGGATTTGGTTACACAATGCCACTCCCTGCGACCGCTCTAAAAACAGACTTGCGGGTGCGATGTCGAATGCCATAAAAGACTTAATTGAAACCCTTCCTACAACCAATTGGTTTTAGGAGAGTTGGTGGAAAAGCAGTCCGACAAGTGGTATCAGAGCAAGGCGCTATATATATTGAAACTTCGTTTCTAAGCGGATCCGTGGTTATCTACTGCAATGGAATTGAGTTCCAATCGTCCCCCGGTACTGGATCGAACAAACTTCGATCATTGGAAAGCCAAGATGGAGGCATATTTGAAGGCCATTGACGAAGATGTTTGGAGCGCATGTGAGGTAAAATACACTCCTCCAACCGTAAGTGTTGAAGGAAAAGTTGTTCCGAAGGAAAGCGCAGATTACACGCAAGCTGAGAAAACAAAACGTGCTGCAAATAGCCGAGCACTGAATGTCCTGTTTACTTACGTAGACACTAAGGAATTTCATCGTATTTCAACATGCAAAATTGCAAAGGAAGCTTGGGATATCCTTGTAACCACACATGAGGGAACTAATACAGTGAAGCAAGGAAAATTGCAGCGAGTGACCACTGAATTCGAGATGATACGCATGAAGGAGGACGAGAGCTTTGATGAGTTCTATGCGAAACTGAATCATATAGTCAATACCAGTTATACTCTCGGTGAGCCTATCTCTAATTTTCGTGTTGTTAAGAAAATTTTAAGATCTTTACCCAAGCGTTTTCAAACCAAAGTCGATATTCTTGAAAGCAAGAAAAAACTTCCCGAATTGTCTGTTGAAGAGATTGTAGGTCTATTTCAGGATTATGAGATTACTCACTTTAAACCGGTTGAAAAAAATATTGCTTTTTCTAGCTCTCGTAACAGTACCAATGATTCTGATAGTGATGATGTGTATGACATGGAGGCTATTGATTTGTTCACTAAAAACTTTAAACGCTTCTTTAAAAAGAAAAAGTCTATGGGAAATAATGACTGTCAAAAGAATAAGGGTAAGTTCGATTCCACTAGTTTTAGAGAACGAAAAGGAGTAAAGGGGCCTCCTTTGGGGCCTAAGTGTTATGAGTGCCATGGTTACGGACACCTTGCACAAGACTTTGCTAATAAGAAAATGAAGCAAAAGTTTACAATGTAAAAACTTGGGATGATGACACCGATGAAGAAAAATCTAGTAGTGAGGAGGATGACACTAGTAATGAAAAGAATTTTATGGCTTTCGCTTCTAGACATCAAGAAAACTCTGTTTTAAAGTCAAAAAGTGATCGTTCTATAGATGGTGATAATATAGAAGAGGTAGTGGATTTTGATGAACTAAAAGAGGCCTATGATAAATTGTTTGAAGAGAGCTTGAAAATCACGAAACAAAACTCAAAATTGGTTAGCAAAAATGATGTTCTTTGAATGCAGGTTGGCAAAAGCCTTATCTTGACAAGAGAATTGTCGAGTCTTTGGATTATATCACCCAAGAGAGAAATCAACTGAAAGATGAAGTGGATCATCTTCATAAAAAGTTAAAGAGCTTGAGTGTCTAAATGCGGTAAATGGAGGTAAGATAAATGAGTTGTCTAAAGAATTGGAAAATGCTAATGGTATTTTTGGCGTCTTAATGCGGGGTCAAAGATTCTTGATGACATACTTGACATTCAAAGACCAACCAATGATAAGTCGGGACTTGGATACCATGCCTCATCGTCAAACATGATTGATGGAAAGAAGACGAGTATGTCCACTGTGAAAAACCTTGAGAGGTCTACAACTCTTCTAAATCAAAACAAGGAGGTAAATTCTAAAGCTAGTGTAAAAACAGTTATGCCCCAAGCTTTTGCTAAAATGACTAAATCTATACAAAAACCTATTATTGATAAATTTATTCCTATTTGCCATCAATGTGGTGTTCAAGGTCACATTAGACCGCAATGTAGGAAATTACACGCTACTCGTACTTCATGCACGCACTTGGCACATTCGCATGAGTATAACAAATTTATTCCTACATGTCATTTCTGTGGTGTTAGGGGTCACATACGACCTAATTGTTTTCGACTCTATGGGTACCCCATTGCTCATTCTCAATATAGCAATGCTAGTTTTTATGGAGGTAGAACTCAAAGACCTAATAAAAATAGTACTACTTCTCATGCAAACAATAGCGTTTTGAGTCATAAACATGCTTCTAATTGTACTGGGCTAGATGAAACAATCAAAGTTAGACCCACTTGGAAGATTATCTCAGACTTGAGAACTAGTGCTGATTTAGTTACCAACCCTCCTGATGACATTGTATCATCTGGAGCAGTTGACTTAGCCTTTTAAGGCTTGGTCTCATATCATGGTCTAGGTTGATTTTCATTGACTTTCTTGTACCTAGATCTTAGGTTTGTGTTGTTTTATCTATTTTTGTTGCGTAGTAATTAACCTTCCCTGATTATTATAAAAAATAAAAAAAAATTAAATTTTTTTTTTTCATGTGATCGGGGTGTGCCTTTTTTAAGTTCTCTCTACTCACTCCTGCTATTCATCTCTCATCTTGTGTGTTTTTGGTGCGTCTTTAAGTTGTCTTTTCATGTTCTTTATTTGTTAAGTTTGTCTTTAGTTTCACTTATATATATCTTCTTGTCTTTCTTAAAAAAATATATATATAATAGTTATAATTAAATTATTATATGTTATTATTGATCGTTTTGCTGAGTAGATTGATTGTTGTTGGTTTTCATGAGCATCGTCATATTATATATGCATGTGCATTCCTTTATCTCTATTGCTTGAATGATATTTCAGAAATCAAATGTATCATGGGTCATGTTTCTCTGACTTACACATCATTCACGTCAGTTATAGCCAGCTCCGTAACTCCTAACCGACATTTCTCATGTAGCTGGCATGTGTCTTGTGCAACTCCTAAGAGATTGACCGCTATGCAGTTATGATATTATCAAGGCTGTTTATGTATATGCATTTTTAAAAAAAAATGTGGGAGTTTAGTTAAAAAAAAAAAAAAAAAAAAGGATGCAATTGGCTTTCTTTTCTCTGCATTTTCGGGTTTTTCACTTAGTAACCGGGCCTCTTGCCTCAGTAAGCAGTGAGTGTTCGCGTCAAACGGTGGAGAATTTCGGGATTGTATTTTATGGTTTGCTAAGGTTCGTAGCCTTTTTGACTCGAGTAATTAAGTCCGTTGGGGTATCCTATATACCTAGTGCCCTAAGGCCTTTTGGTTTGGGTGTCACTGGCCTAAAGCTCGCTACACGGGTCAACTAGAAAGCTTAAGGAACTTAGGCATTGCACAACCATATTGTGAGAATTGGACTTAGATAAGGGGGTTCTTTGAATTAAAAAAAAAATGCATTGGAGTCAGGTGGAAATTCACTTAGTATTCGGTGAGGGGGAGTTTTGGCTCATTGATAAATCCAAAAAATTGCTTGGTTTGACTTCTCGAGGGGGAGTTTATCTCGACAATCTGTGAATACATGAGAAACAAAGTTTTTGGTTGAGTTGAACTCCATATAAATTGACGTGAGTCACACACACTCACTTTTGTCATCAGTTCTTGACTTGTGATACATCTGGGGTCTTTATATCTACTTGCTATATGAATTAAGGATGTGTCCATGCATTATATTCTTTGAGTATGTTCATCGAATTCCATAAACATTAGTCTGCATCACATATGATTGATCATGAGTGACATATATACATCTATAACTTTTTTTTTGGAATAAATCCTTGAATTCATTTTTTTTTTTTTTAAAAAAACATATAATGAACATAACTAAATTGAGTGTTTTCATTTCACTTCATTTTTATTGGTATGCGTCTTGTCTTTTTCGATTTTCGCCTAGGTGCCCAAAATGTCACACAAGCGATTACTCAGGCGAGGCTTTCTGGATCCCTCTCTCTCTGTTTGGTTGTATTCTGCTCGAGCAACTCTAATTTGGCTCCAGTGACTAATGTCTGCTTATATATTTATGGATCACATAAGTTAGGGTTTTTATCTATCATCTTGGCATCGTGTCTGCATTCCCTCCTGCGCGACCTTTGTTCTCCATCAGTCTTATGGATGAAATTATTAGTTTAAGGAATCTATTAGTTGTTTATGTGCCACTCTCTTGGTTACCATCATTTTCCTTGCATACGGTAGAAAAAATAAAAAATATTATTGTTTTTTGGCTATGCTTCTCAGTTGCGAGTGCTACTGTTTCTGTCCCTTTGTCCTTCTGTGACAAAAAGGGGAAGAAGTATTATTGTGTGCTAATGCTGACTGTTTGTGAGTTTCTTTGTGGTGGTACAGCTTTTTCAAGTTATCTCTCACAGTCAATTAGTTAGGGAAATAGGGTGTTTCCTTTTAAGTGTGTTTTGTCATAGAAGTGACAAAGGGGGAGATTGTAGGCTCCATCAGCCGAGATCTTTTATTGGTTGTCACATTTATGACCAAGACACATATTTTTATGTATTTCCCTTTATCGAGTTGTACTTTTATTTTTCTTTTATTCTAGAGTGTCTATATAGGTAAGGCAAGGAATCATATTTAGTCATTTTACTTTTTTGAGTGCGATAGTCGTATAAGGTAGTTTTGAGAACATTGAGAAATTTGTGCAAATTTTGTTTCCATTGAAGACCGGGGATATTGTGAAGTTTTGGGAAGATTCGGTTGGTGAAGATTGAGGCATTGGTGAAGATTTTGTTTTCGTCAAATATGGCTAGATTGCTATGCTGAAAAAGTAGAAAAGGAAGGTGTCAAATTGGAAAGAGATCATAAGAGATACAGTAAATTATTGGGCGACTGTCTGCTCGAGCGGATTCTGATGTTGCTCGAGCATGTGTAGCTGTTTCTCATTTTTCCTTATAAATATGAAGGCTTGCGGGTTTCAGAAGATGATTGAGAGAAGCTAATATTTTCTGAGGTGATTTCTACTCTCTTAAACATTACGGAAGTCAGTGTGTTTATTGCATCTTGAAGAACTTTGGAGGATCATGAAATCCAAGTGCTAACCACCCAACTTCAAGAGGTTCATTCCATCAACTTTCATTGTCGAGTTAAAACCCTTTCGTGGAGTTCGAAAGGTATTTCTGGAAGGCTTGAGGATTCAAGACGTGGCGATCATGCAAGGGTACGATGTGCGTGGATTCGGCAGGTAGTTCTTAGGACTCGTGGTGAGGATACACGGTCAGGTGATAAGAATACTTGTAATCGTACAATAATTTTAGTGCATGATTCCTTCCCGTGGTTTTTCCCATTTAGGGTTTCCACGTAAATTTTCGTGTTGTGCGTTTACTCATATTTTTGTGTGATCGATTATCCTTGTTTGGGCTAACTTTTAATCCTTGCAGTAGTACAAAATTTTCACTCTCTCTCTCTCTCTCTCTCTCTCTCTCTCTAAATCTGAGAGGAATTGTGAGAGGGGTGCCTCATATTTATAGAATACTAGGGCTAGTACTGAGGCGCCAAATGGCCTAGTAAATATTCGACACATGTCCCCTTCGTACTGTACGGCCGCGGGGGGCGATTTTCTCGCGACCCCCATCTGCAATGATCCCTTTTCCTCAATCCACCGAGCCACTAAATCCCCCTCCATTCCCGTGAGGGCAAGGTCATAGCTTGTTCAGCCATGCCAATACCTCGAACCGAGCCACTGAGGGCGCCTCAAGTCCTGCCTTTCGACTTGAGCAGGCACAAATGTCTGGGTTGATCTTTTGCGCTTCGCCTTGTTCGTACTCGCGCCATCTGTCCTGTTCGGACTCATGCTGACTCTTATCTGAGTCACTGTTTCGCGTTACTCGTCCTATTCGGACTAGCGTTATTTGTGAGACTGAGCTACTCATCCTGTTCAGACTAGCGCTGTGTGCCTTGTTCGGACTAATGCTAACTCTTATTCGAGTTGCTCTATCGCGTTACTTGTCCAATTCGGACTCACGCTAATCTTCTCGGGCTCGGGAAGCTCTCCCACCCTCGAATGCAACTTATCTTGGAGTGTGTACACTTTTTGCCGCTGTTCGAGGGGGATGACATGTGCGAGGCTCTCTCGAGGGGGTAGCTCTCGCGGGGCCACTTGTGACTCTGCCACGTGTTGCTAATCTGTAAATATCGCGTGTCTTCTTCTGATAGGGTGGTCAAAATTCTGACTTTGTCAACTATAAATATATTAACCTTTCCTACAGTCTACCAACTCGAACACAAAATCTCATATCTTCAAGTTCTATTTCATGTATGATTATTGCTACAACTGCCAAGGTCTTTCATATATGGAATTCTGTTTTCATTTTTTTGGGCTTAGGACATCTTTAGTGGGCTCCTAAATGACTCGTAGTAAGGCGCCTAGGTGGCATGGACAAGGTTAACAAATTTTTTTTTTTATCATTTTCGTGCTTCAACAGACTCTCTATAGGAGCTGCTAGGGCTCCCAAGGTCTAGGACACACTTTAGAAGCCAATTCTAGGGAGCCCGTTTGTCACCCCTAAATTATCAAATCCTTAGCACATAAAATTGGATCCCACTTTTACTTAGGTGTCAACTTTTAGGAATTATTTTTGGGCCAATTTTAAAGAGTGCACTAGAGTTGCTCTTAGGTTGGTGATGGCATCATTGCCGGTAATTCCTTTTGCATCGACTATGGTGCACCGACCACGTACCGAGGACGCCGGGGACGCCGTTGTGGGTCCCAAACGATCGATCCAAGCATTTTTTTAATGAAATGGGGGTGATTTTGGATCGAGCTCATACAGCCGTCCGATTGCCTCGATTCCCACGTGGACCCACTCGGAATTCGATTTTGAGAAGGTTGAACGGCTCGGATCGATCGTTTGGGACCCACAACGGCGTCCCCGACGCCGTCGGTACATGATCAGTGCACCACAGTCGGTGCAGGTAGAAGGGTTCCATCATTGCTAGATCTCATTATTAATATAGACAACGTACACATGTTATTTGAAAATAAATTCTCTGTTCTTTGGGAAAAAAAAAAAAAATTAAATGTCATTTGGAGACTTGTAGTCCCCGTTGGGTCATTACACCACTACACCCTCGTAATGATCTCAATTGTGAGTCTTCTAAAATTTTTATTTGAGATCAGAACAGTTCATTTTTTTTTCAGAAAATGTTGAGCACATGGTTTGTACAATATCGGAGATTGGTAGACACACAGTTGAGACAAATTTGTCTTACAATTTATTCTCTAAATGATATTGACCATCCATTTTCGTAAAATAAATTGTATCCGACCATATGGTTACTAATATCCAATTAATTTAATATTTTGCATGAATAATCTACTCAACATTCCCAACAAATTAAACGGTTCCGATCCCAAATACAAATTATAAATAACCCACAATTTATATAACTACTCCAAGGTTCAGTGATTTGAGTCACTAAGTGAACATAAATCCGTCATTTGGAGGTACTGATTTCTGATAAACTAATTTTCACGTGATAGGTATGTTTCAAGACTTATAACAGGAGTAATTTTTACAATAATGGAACCAGCATGGACCCGGATTTGGGAACCTTCGAGGACGCCCCTGTAGGGCGGTCCTGTAGAACGTTTTTCAAGCCGTTCGATGTGTTTTTAACGATCTTAATTGTACTCGGCAGCACTTTGTTGATCTAAGTCGTTCATTGCCTAGGTGAAATCTAAGACGATGATTGCCGAGATCAACAACCCGAGAGCCGCCCTCTAAAACCCTGGGTCCGACCCGGACCCACATCCCACAAATTTTACTCCAAAGTACTTTGTCACCTTGTTCAGTTGGGTTTTCGAAACTCGGTTTTGAGAACCTAAATTTGAAAATCGTTTCAAAGTTGTCCCAAAATCTGGTATTGGGTCCCTCTCAACTTTAAGCCTAGAAAGAAAAAAAAAAAAAGGGCAGAGGACGGGTTGAGGAAACCGAACAAGGGTCAGGTTCTCAACCAATTGGAAAACCCCAACCGAACAAGGCCGTGAATCTTGGACAATCCCAGTTCTTTGGTAAAATGCCAATATTAACAAAAGTGAAGATAAAAGCGGTCACATAGTGGCCAACATAGCAGAGGGAAAGTCATTTGGGAGATTTATAGCACACAGAAAGGGAATTGACGTGGGGCCCTGACATGACAATATATACTGATTAGTTCTTTTCCTAAACGCAAAAACTATGCGCACAAACAAATTGTTTTGTGGAGTCCACTTTGGTGTTTTACAAATAATTTTAAAATATGTTGTGGCCTTAGAAAAATCATCAACTCAGAATACTTGATTTAATCTTTTAATTTTTGATAACTCTAAATACTGAATTAAAAATAAAATGTTTGGATCAAATACTTAAAATTATCTTATTGAGCTGATTTTCAAATGTTTTTTGAAATTAATAAATGGTTAGAATTATTTTTAGGAGACCAAAGTGGATCCCACAGAGCAATTTGTACGCGATTTGTGCGCAAAGCAAACCTCCTAAACAGAATAACTATACACGCGCAAGATACTCCAAAGTATTTATAGTAAATAATAAACACGGAATTAAAAATAAAATGTTTGGATCAAGTATATTGAGTTATCTGATTGAGCAAATTCTTCACAATATATCACTAGAAAACAGATTTTTTGAAATTAATGAACGGTTAGAATTATTTTTCCGAGACCCGAAGTGAACCCCATAGAGCTATTTGTACGCGATTTGTGCACATAGCAAATCTCCTAAACGGAATAACTACGTGCACGAGATATTACTCCAAAGTATTTATAGTAAATAGTATATAATTTGAATCACCCTCAATTTTAAACCTTGATGCCCCAGAATTGATATTTATCACGTAAATATTTTCATCAACTTATCGATCTTGATTAGTTTCATACAATATATGAGAAATGCTACGACGGTAAACAGCTTAAAACACTTTGACATCTCCAAATTTGAAAACTCAAAAGTTGGAAATGCTCTTAGCTCATAAAAATGTATTAGAAAGTACAAAAGTGTATTGGAGGTTGTGTTTTTTTTTTTTCCTGTGCTTAATGAAAGTTCTGTGGGCTCCTGTAGACTCCTGAATGGGCTCTAAGTATTACAGTTCAACATGGTAAAACTAGAGGTGGAGAGATGTGTGCATAATAGGTTTTGTAACAGAGTAGTGTTTGAGAGTAGTCATCAAAATTGATTATGAATTGATTTTTTACATAGAATGTGAAAGTATCTCCGATACTAATTATCAAATTGTGTCCTTATTCTGTGGTTTTGAAAATGTCTATTGGGCCAACTTTCTGCCAAACACCCACAAAACAAAAAATTTAAATGTAGAATTCACAATAAAGACTGCCAAACGTGTTCTTAGTTCAAAAAGAAACCAGTAGCAATTATGGAAGTTAATTTTCTTTTAGAATACTAGGGGATTCCGCTAAGGGCATTTTTAGAATAAATTGACTTTTGCAATTTTTTATGTGATGTATTATGAGAGAATGACTTGTCTTTATTTTTGGAAAAAAAACTGTTTTTTTTGTTGTTAGTGGAACACCCCCTACTTTTGACATCGAAAAAGTTACATTCCCAAGAAATGAACAAATTCAGGACGATGGGAGTACTTTGTTTTAATAATAAGAAAAGACTCAAAAATCTTATATATGTAGGTTACGGGTAATATTCTTGTATATGTAGGATACATTTCCATCATACTGGCTAATTCAGTCGGTTATTTTTTGATGATATTCTTGTCTCATATCCTGTAGGTTACATTATTAACCAATCTTAAAATTTGTGAATAAGGATAAACCATGTGATTGTAATAATCAACTAAGTTAGATGATTTTTGTCTTTAGTTAGACTTTTTGTATCGATGACCATATTTTTACTTGAAGCTCTAAAATCGGTAGAGAAACAAATTCTAAAGAGATGTAACAGTGGCTATTGAAAGAAATTGTAGAGGAGAATCCCAAAAGCGACACAAATATGTGTAATCGCCCATTATTTTAACAGCGTCCATAAAATAGGCATGCATGCAGGAAGGAAGAACAAATATAGAAGAAGCAGCAAATCCATGTCATAAATAATAAGCATAAAATCAACCCTGGAGGTCCTTCCATGTCATAAATAATTTTCATCTGATGATGTGTTTTACATTGTGTGAAAAGAGAGAGAATGGCCATGAATCAAAACATGACCACCTCTTTTTGGTTGCCAATATGCTTCTAAAATCTCATTTTCTTCATCTCAACATTTAACCATCATATGGGCTCAAATTCGGAAAGACCACTCTGGAGGTTCTAGTATGAAAAAACACCATCTACAAACTGGCTGGTGTATAATATTTGGCGTGAGAGAAATGGAAGGACTTTCAAGGGGCGGAGTCTTGGTCATGATGCTTATTTCAAGGATTACAAATTGTGTAGAGCCTATTTTATCTCTAAAATAGGCATGCAAGGAAGTTAGAAAAAATATAGAGAAAGCAGCATGTGAATCCGTTCCACCCGAGGAGTGAAAAACAGAAGAAGAAATTATGATTAAGAAAAATAAGTAAAAAATTGCAAATTAGGGCATAATAAACAGAAATGCAGGAAAAATTACTTCAAAAGGGCAAAGGGCATACAGAAATGCACAAAAATTACTTCAACCACATTTGTGAAACAGTCGACCAAACGGGGAAGATTGAAAACCTGAGACATTAAGTACTATAAAAGGGCATACGGAGATGCATATTAAAGTATTACCTCAACCATAATCGTGAAGTGATTGGAACGGACGGGGACAATTGAGGAGGGAAAACAGAAGGGGAATGTAAGATTCAGACAAAAGAAGTACTGTGAAAGGGCATACGGAAATGCACATTAATGTGTAACCTCAACCACAATCGTGAAACGTTTCTAATCAGAAAAAATTACGTTTTATGCATGAAAGTGTTTTATTTTTTATTCAAAAAATAACACAATTTATTTTTGATCGGCTTCAAAATTTAAGTTATACAATGAATGGAGTACTTAATTACACTTTCAATGTGTATTCCCACAACAAAAGTCATGAAAACACAAAGCGAAAATAGGTTGCAAACGAGCCGAATCGAATCGAGTTTTGTATGTTTTCTAATCTTGTTGAGCATTGGTTATGTTATTTTTTTGGTAATTTAGGTCCACTGGTTTTGTTACATTGGTTCTTGGAAAGAGTTATTTTGTCTATTTATGTTCCTTCTAACAGAATGAACCAGTTTGACTCCAAAATTGGTAAATACCGAACCGAACCGAACCAGTTTGACTCCAAAATTGGTAAATACCGAACCGAACCGAACCGAACCAAATCAAACCAAATCAATTTCATTCCTAGGCAGATAAAATTAAAAAGATTGTACATCTATCGAGCGAGGTTAGATTTAAGTGACTTACTGTATATAGTAGCAGAATTTATGTGTACCTAAGTTCGTTCAACTAAAACAAATGGCCTTCGGTTCATATTTCCAAGCGCATCAATGTGAACCGCACACGTGTTTTCCCCAATAACCGGGCATGTCATGGAACATGAAACCACCACCTTTTTTTTTCTCCTTTTTTTTAATGTAACGTGAAACCACTTTTGTATGCTCTTCAATTCTTTACCCTTTTAGTATGGTTATATAATATTAATCAACCAGCTAATTGCTTTTTATTATTTAATTAAGGTAAATTATCAGCCCTAAATATTCTTTTCTTTCACTGTAGGCTTGTAGCACCTTAAGGTGGCATCATCGAATACCTTCCTTTCTTTTGGTCTCTCTTTTAGTCTTTATTAATTAGTAAAAAATCTCATTTAATTATGGTTAATCAGTTGATTGAGATTCCCTACATCGGGAGACGAACACACGTGTGGAGCTCGAGGACACACGTGTTTTGTTGCAATGTGCCACATGGGGTCTAGACCTTGTGGTGAAATCTATAGACTTGTTTGCTTTTATCATATCACATTCTTCTCGGAGTTCCAATAAACAATATTGGAGGCATGTGCAACCTTGAGATATTCTATACGGAGTAAAAGCTTCTGATTTCAAGGGATTTTGATGCCCGCGACAAACATGGAGTCATGTGGTTTGATGATTAATCATGCATATGGTTGAGTCGTTTTGGGTTGAGCTGAAAACGACCCAAGCATTCAAGTTTGCATATTGAAAACTTATTTGAGATCAGTTTATTTTGCAAATAAATAAACTTGAATTTTTAAGTTTGGTAAGATGATTTTAAACAAACTTGAAGCAGCTACTACTCGGTTTGTTGAGTTTCTAATGTTTTAAAAAAATTCAAGCTTCTCGATATCGACTTGTGATTTCATGCATGTATCAAAACTCATTTTATAATTTCTTCCAGTGAACAATTTTTAAAAACGGGCAAGGCCTTGCCTCGATATCGATTCCCGTGTGATTAGGTATGCTCATTGACAACCTCTCAATTGTCACAGCCTCGCCTCTTTTGCGACCACGGTAACACCTTATTGCACCGCTTATGTTCGGGTAACGAAGCTTATACTCATTCACATTTGTTCATCCTGCAATGCCCTGGGCCTTTTTTTGAATTTCTCTCTTTTCCAACGTAAAAAGAGGGGGTTTTCTAGGGTAATTGATTTTCAAACCTCCCAAATTGGTATCCACATACACTCTCTTTTTTATATGTGAGTGAAACTTTTACACGTAAATTTTTTGCTAAAAGACATAAAAGGGGTGTAGATAGAATGAATCTGTGCCGCACCCCTCGGCACCGATCCGATCGTGTTTTGGGCCCTGGAGGATGTGTTTTGATTTTATACCGATAATATAAATCAAAATTGCCGAACGCATCCGAGCCGTCCAAAACACAATCGGACAGCCGAGGGATGCACCGCACTACCCCGGTCCATGTAAATATCAGTTTGGGGCGTAGAAATCACTCTCTTTCTCTATAGGCACATCTAGTGACTAATAATCTTGGGCCACCGACACACTACTGAAAATAGGACTGTTGTCAAACCTAGGCCACCGACCTTTTGTTGAATTAAGATCGTTGAAAGAACGTCTGTGGAAACCTTTACGCTACCGCGCGGCAAGTTCAATTTTGTTCACTTACTTTTTTAAAAGTGAGCGAACATTATTCACTATGTTCCCGGTCCGATTTCGATGATCGATACAGTTCATCTCTTATCACATGCCATTTTAATTAGCCTTGCAAAAACTTCAACACAATCGGATAACATAATTAGTTATTTAAATCACACGATTTTCTGTTCAGATTCCTGTTAAACTTGTAAACTGAAAATTTGGGTGATTTTATCAAGCGCTTACTGATATCAGATTTAGCTGATTTTTTACAAGGATAGTTAAAATATCATTTTCTAATAGATAAACCGTTCCGATCATCGAAATAGGACCGGGAACATGGTGGGGTAACATAATTGAACACTTTGTGCGGCTCTTCGGTGGATTTGAGTTCCTTTTGTTAATGCTTATATAGAGAAGCTTGAAATGCGTTAATTGCTGCCTCCCTCCTAACTACTTTTTGCCTTTATAATTAAAAAGTGGGTATAGAATACTGAATTTCACAAGGCAAAGAGCAAAAGGCACTTCATTAGGAAATTAAGAGTTTTGACTCCCTTTAATCAATGTAAGCTTTCTCTCCTTTTGAGAAAGTTGTATTTGTGAACTAATAATAGTGAAATTTTCTCTCCTTTTGAGGGTAGCATATACTTTTCTTGCATAACATTAGTTGCACATTATTACCAACTTAAAATATATATTTTTTAATATTTAAATGAACAATAATGATAAAGAGCTATTGAATTATTTATATTTTCTTGTTGCTAAATAGAGGATGTTGCATCCATGCAAAATATCATTTTGATCGGACATCGATAGACATAAACAATTTTGAATTTTGTTTTGCGAAATGGATGGTGAAGGACAATTTAACTTTAAAATCCATGATCATCCATTTTACAAAACAAAATTCAAATTTTGATATATCTTTCTATGTCCGATCAAGATGATTTTTTGCAGGGATGAAGTACTCTACGAGCCCTACAAGTGGATCGGTTCATATCAACATTTAATACACAATGACGCCCACAAAAATGGTGGTGGAAAAGGGTGGTTTTACACCGGCGGTGTAAAAAATGTTCCCTCTGCTATTTGTGAGGACGAAATTGCATTGTTGGAACACCCGTCTGTTTTCAATTACAAAACCTAGTAAATTTATCAAACTAAACCACTTTGGTCCAAAAAATTTCAAGCTATACAGAAGAAATGTTCGGTGGAGATTCTTTAGCACGAAATATTCTTTGAATGATTGTATGTGTGTGGAAATAATATATATCCACACACAATAAAGACCTGTGTTTTGTTGCTAAGGTAACAGAATATTTGAAGCTGTTAACTGAATCACAAAAGGTGAGAGAAAAATGAGAGTGGGCCCATATGCGTTCCAGTTGGGCCAAGATGGTCCATCTAATTTGGGCTCCGAGAATGGGCTATTTTCACTTACACCAGGGACAAACTCAATCTTTCGTCCCAATTGCCAAAATCTGGTGAATTAAGAGCCCTTTTAAAAAAGAGTAAGAGCCCATTTAATTGAATGTCGGTTTTTTTTTTTTTTTTTCATTCGTCATTACCAATCTATTATATGAGGAGGGGCGAATGAGACTCGATCCCGGGATGCAGGGTGGATTTTACAATACTGAGAGATACAAGGCTCCAATCCGCTTGATACTTGTTATTGGATTTACGGCTCGTATGTCAGCAGTTAATTTTTTTGGAAGGGATAAGGAAATATAGTAAGAGAGGAGATATAGTAAAATGAAGGATGATTATCTAAGGGGTGATTAGTCATATAGCGTTTGTTTGGATAAAGGGGATTTGGATGAAATAATATTCCATGAATAATAATGCCATTTCAGTAAATAATAATGGCAAAGTTGTAATTTTAAAGGTGGATATGGAGGGGGATATAATTGGGATCGGGTGACGAGTGAGTAGTGACACAATTATATCCAAGTGTGGGGGGTGATATTATTACCCCGAATTTCATGTCCGGTCATTTTATGCCCTCTAACAAACAAGCCCTAAATTCTTTATTTCTTTCCAACCTTTTGTTTCGCATAAAACAACTAGAGTGAGTACTAGGCCTTATCATTAGGGAGGGTGTCTCGTCCTGGACCCAGGGATCTTGTAGGACGTTTTCTGTGGTGCACCATGTTGGGCACATATTGGAATCATTCATCTCAACAATTAATGGTTCAGATTCGCAAACGGACTTTTAGCGGTAAGAGTTAACTAGAGTGAGTACTAGAGCATCGATTGCAGAGAAGAAAGATCCGGATGTGCACTACAAGAAAGCGTCATACACAATCCTCATTCCTTCCATAAATCATGGAGCTACTGCTCAATCAACCGGCACAGAGGATCCATCATTGCAATTTAGTTTGTAGGCAACTTGGCATTTGTTCATCAATCAATAAAGGAGATTGTACTGATTTTTCATTGAACAGAAGCATAAGATATTAAAAGACAACCAAACCACACAAATTGCCTTTGACAGCTTATACTAAAAGAAAGATTCACAGGGTATACATGACTCCCAAATTTTCAGATCTTCTTACAATAACCGTAATATGAGCTTTTAAAAAGAGAGTAAAAATAAGGTATTTAAAATAGTTATTTGTTGTTAAAAGGAAAATTTATTTAGATTATGCATTTAAACATGATCTCCACCCTTTTAAGAATCTTGCATGAAAAATCCTAGATCGCCTAGGTTTTATAATTTGCTAGGTTATTTTATCTCAATAAAAAAAATAACATCAATCAATTATGAACCAATCACAAACAAAAAGCAATTAAACAGATGAACACCAGATATACGTGGAAAATCCCAATACGGGTAAAAACCACGGGAAGGAATCAAACACTATAAAATCATTGTGTAGTTACAAGTAATCTTACCCTACGATTTGAATCACTCACAATCACTCTAAGATGTACTTGCCGAATCCTCGTACACCACACCCAGTATTTAATTGCCGCTGCCTCGAATCCTCGAGCCTTCCAAACGTTCTTCCGGAAATCCACCGGAAAACAACTTGAACTTGATTATTGATTGATGTAGAAACCTCTTGAAGCTTTGATTAAAGTTCCATCGATCTTGTGCTTCAAGATTCACTCTCGATACTCTAGGGTTTTGTGGCTTTGAAAACAAGCGGCTCTAATATTCTCTTTTAGCCGACATCCTTAACCTAGATCCATAAACGTGACATATTTATAGAATTCACAATCCTATCAATTGCATCGTAAGCCGATTGATCGGGTCATTGTAGATCCGGATTTTTTGGCGCTGCAGACTAACAACTCGATTGATCATTTTATCAGTCTATATTCTCTGAAAATACAAGTCACGTGCAGCCTGTTGCAACCTGTGTAATATTGGAGACACCCGACCAATAAACCGATTGACCCACGAATGATCTTCCCGTTCTAAGTGCACCATATTGATCAGCAACAAAACGACTAACACACTAACTCGCAAATTACATAATAAAGAGATTCCTTCCACTCTAATCCTATACAGACTCCTACTTAGAAATAGAAAATTACAACTCGATATTGAATATGTGTTTTGTCACATGGAATTGCCAAAAACAAGATGACTCTGAAATTTGGTCCTTACATTGCAGACTTTGACTTTAATCTTGTCTATAAGGAATGTAAAATTTAATTTTAATTAAAAGAAGGGTTTTTTTTTTTTAATCATTAGTGGTTAGTTCATGACAAATACATAATCTGGATATTTCAAACAATAAGAAATCTAAGTATAATATCTTTCACCATAATAAGTTCAACTACTACATACAAATAAAACTCTAAAAAGAGACAGAGTCTTTACCCAAGAAGAAAGAACAGATGACCTCCTACTGAGGTGTACGGGCTCTGGCTAACTGAGCTAGCCTCGTTTGATAATTTAAAAAGAAGTTTGGAAGGAGAAAGAATCGATACATGTGTATATAGATCATAATTACCACACGAAGGGGAAAAAAAACCTTAACTAAAAAAGAAGGTTGGAGGAACAAAGGTGAGAGAAAATTGAGTTTGAAGACAATGAAGTGAAAATGGATCATAATTCAAAGACTACTGGAATGGCCTTCTTGTAAAATTGGCAAGACGAATTAAAATGGGTCATAGTTCTATTTCTTCTTCTTCTTCTTCTTTTTTCTTTTTTTGCTCCACTTTTATAAAAGGAAAATGCTAACTTTCACCCAAAAGGTGGAGGATAATAAGTAGAAAGTGCGTAATGTATTAATATTAGTGAAAGTATATATTGATATCCGTAAAATGTGAATTGTTATCCGAACCAGTTTATTATTATATATACGTATTATCCTTTTACCCTCTTACAGAGTCCTCCTTTACTTTCACTTCCTTTTTTTGTTGGTTAGTACTGAGAAATTATACTCCTTTTGTGTAGTTATTATTTTGGGCCTTAAGTGGCCCAATGGTATAGGTGCGATGGGCTGAGAGGTAAGCTCCCATGTTGAAAGCCCACAACTTGATAATGGAGTATCTGTTAGGACTATAATAATGCCCCCTAATTTATTCCACTACCCGCAGCAATCAAAAGATTCTCTATCCCCTCTCTCTGATATAGGGGTGCAATAGGCCGAGTCGAGACGTGCTTTTTAGTGTTTGAGTTCGGCTCGCAACTAAATGAGCTTAAAATTCGAGCTACTGTCAATGAGCTGAATTCTTAACTAGCTGAATTGAGCTTTAGAGTGTTGAGCTCGGCCGTTTTCTACCGAGTCTAAAACAACACGATTACTAAATGAGTCGAGTCGAGACGAGCTGATTCTCAAACTGCTCGCGAGCAGCTCAATTCGTTTTATCGTTGTAATTGATGTTTGGCCTTATTGACATTTCATGTGAAATTGCCGCACATATGATATATCAGATCAGAGAGGGACCCCCGGCCCTTTCTCTCTGAATATTTGCTTTATCTCTCATTTTGGCCAGAAAACTAGTACTAGGGCTTTTATATGATGGGAACCCATGTGTATTGCTTTGTTAAGTTAAGGTCTCAGCACAGCAGTACTCAACTAGCTAGCTGCAGTGTTTGGTTGCTCAAATTAATGTGAAAATGATGTGGGAGTACACAGATCGAAATCAAGGCATGCATGCAGTGACTCAAAACTTGTTTCAGAAACCTGGAAGTAAATCCTGCACTGCTTGCTTTCTGATTTGCCCATTTAGTAAGTCCATGTCAAACATATGATCATGAGTAAAAAGGGAGGGAAAAAAAAAAAACAACCAAACTGAACTGTCTGCGAATCCACTAAAGAAATCTTACGGATGGATGCAGATCCTAATATTTTAGTTTTGGAGGATTTGGTTTGGATATGATCTGCCCAATCCGCAACCGAACCGACCCAACTGTACCTCACTCACGAATGGCTGCGGATGGAGAAAATGACAATCCGCAACGAGCAGATCAATTTGGGAACCGACCCGATCTACTCAAAACCGATCTGTGGATAAGAAACACGTGCGATCCACCATCTAGGTCTAGAGATGTCAAATGGGTTGGGCTAACATGTTTATATAATCAATTGACTGAACTAGGATAGTATCGATCTACTCCTATTATTGTGCCTACTTCTTTATCACTGCTGTATAAGACTCGATAATCCATAAAGTGTGTGTGGGCTCCACACACTATGTGAGTGTGTTGTAGACTTGTTGGAGCTAGTTGTTGTACACTTATCATTTTTCTTATTTTAGTACTATATAATCTAAAATAAAGTAAGCGGTATAGATTAAGCGTTTACTTCTTTTCTTTCAACTCTTAAACAATGATTCTGATGATCCATGTTTCAATTTTTTATTTTTGATTTACAGCCTGATTAAACACGGTTTTAGACACGACACACAACACAGTAATATGACCTGCATAAGCATGAAACGAAGCAAATTATGACGTGCTCATGCACCGAGCTGGATTGATACATTAGTATTTCTAACACAACACGTACGTCATTGCACACGACACGATTAATAAGAGGGCCGGAGTCGAATCCTTAATGGGATCGGCAGTTGACTCTAAATATTACCCTTTAATAGCTCACCACATGCCAGCCTATTAACCAAAAGAAAGTGAAATTAGCAGCATGACCTAAAAAAAATAAAAAAAAAATTCTAAAATCAAGTTTACTTTAATTAGGAGTCATTTGTTCACCGGTTTAAGCTTTTGACATCACA
The DNA here is from genome assembly GCA_016920895.1 of Vaccinium myrtillus. Lineage (NCBI taxonomy): Eukaryota > Viridiplantae > Streptophyta > Magnoliopsida > Ericales > Ericaceae > Vaccinium > Vaccinium myrtillus. Next base: position 16,491,643 of record CM029281.1, read on the forward strand.
TGATTTTAAGGGTTAATTATGCCAGAAGATAATGGCGGTTCCAGGTTGATGTAATCATGCAAAGAAATTGAAATAAAATTTGAATTATCAATAATATCTAGGGTTAATTAAATAATTGGAATTAATAATCCTCGTGATGAAAGCCTAAAACAATAATTGATCCATTTTCCACGTGATTAGCCAACACTAATCTCTTGTTTACTTGCTCCAAAGACCAATTAATGAGGTTGTCCGTATGGGGTGTGTTTGGACGAAAATTTTCGGTCTGCCAATGTCTTTTCGATTAATTTTTAAGTAATTATTTATCTTGACAAATACTCCCGTTGAGACGAATGATTAATCTCAAAATTTTCAATGAAAAGCCAAACGAAATATATACTTTTTGGAGCAAAAATCCATTGAAAACAATGAAGTGTTCTAGGACGGTTAGCCAGGACAGTTTAAGGAACGTTAAAAGGATGGGATCGAAAAAAGGCAGTCTCGATGGACCCACTCATTTGAATCAAGAGGAGGTTAGTAGCGACATTCATAAGAGGAATTCGATTTTAGTCAAGGAAGCCCGGGAGAACATGAAGATGGGTGTTCGATTTGGTGTAAAATTTCATGGAAGGGAGAGCTTTAATATTAAGAAGTTTTTAGAATTGAAGGGAGTCGAAATTTCAGAACAGGAAATTAAAGCAGAAATTAAAGCTCTTGACATATTGGAGGGATATGCCTCTATTTCAATGGAGTTCTGATCTGCCTCTTTTCTGTTGATGGGAGTTTTTTTGGCTTGAAAGTTGGAGGCTTCGTCGTTTGGGGTTTCTTTTTTGCTTCACCGGTTAATTTCGATGCTTCTGGCTTTGTTTTCTCTTAGTTGGCTTAGGGGAAGGAGGCTCTTAGGTTGTTTCCTTATATTGCTGTAGTTTTGGGGTGTCTCAGGAGAGTTTTTTTTGTAGTTTTTGGTTCTAGTTCTGGTTGGTATCTTACCACCCTTCTTGTTTCTTGTTATTCCCCTTTGGGCCCTTGGCGTTTTCAGTCTTGGATCCCTTTAATCTTTGTAATTCGTTTTCAAAGATTAATAAATTCTTTGCTTAGCAAAACAAAAAAATATACCTATTGTACATTTCTTTTAGAAAAGTTACGATTAGGCCAAACACAATTTTAGACAGATGGCCGCCGGCACATCGGCTCCGGCTAAACAGGTGATTAAAATTTGAACCTAATTCTGTTCGTATTTGGGTGAGATTTAACTGTGATCTGGTAAGCATATGGGGATCCAAAAATGGTTTCAGAGATCATGCGATCCCAATATAAAGTCTCTATTCATTTATTATGACAGGTATATGATTTGGTTTATTTCATTAACTTGGTCAAAGTGAGAGTTTGTCCTTTGATTCTAATTTCTTTCTTGTACAACTTACCTAGTTGTATTCAACTCGACAAGTTTGCGTTATCTTTTTCTTTTCTTGACTGTCAGAGTTGTCCGGGTCAACTTACACACAGCTTGACTAATCTCCTTATCAATCGTAGGCCATCAAATAGAGGCGCTATCATTTGTGATTTTGAATAGTAAAAACAAGGGACTGTTTTTTTTTTTTTTTTTTTTTTTTTTATCAAGGGATTGTTTGGATGACTGAGAAAAATGGTCCCCTGACAATTATGCGTGCCTAGCTGGTTCCAAAACACAATTGGACAAGATGTTTCTGCACATATCCAAACAGGCCCTAACAAGTGGAACCACAAAATACAGTTCAAAAGATAGAAAATTGGAACCATAAAAATTATCAGCATAAAGCAGTATCTTTTCTTCAAACAAAAAATTTTAACACCACAATAATAGAATTATAAGTCTTGTATCGCAAATGGAATTGGCTACATGAATTATAAGTCCTTACCGTCGTTCTTTTTTTGTCAAGGATTTATATCTGGATTCATTGTCATAAGAGATCTGATGAGCTCTATTTTTACGGACGCGTTTTCAATCTGTCAATTTTCTAATGCGGTACACTCATTGTTTTTTCATATTTGCAAGTAACTATGTGATAAATGAGATTCAAAGCATTACAGAAGTAAACAAATTCTTCACAGCCCCACTAAGAAAAAATTCCCTTGATTTAAAAAACTAGGCTGGATGAAAGGGATGGTAGTTGCAAACTGGCAATAAGGCATGGATTCTTGTGTTGAAAATGATTGCCCTAAAATAATAAATAAAAAAAATTGATTTCCTTAAATATGTTGGAGGGACTTGCATTTTCCACTCTCCCAAACAAGTCCTATGGTTTCGGACTCAGTGGACAGTTTGGTTCCTTGGCCATGTGATCACAAGCAGATTCCAGCTTATCTCAACAAGTTTGAATCTGACATTAAAATTATTTGATATGTAGATCTACGCATGCTTATATGATCCAATCTTGTTCATATTCTAAAGAAAGGATAAGGCCATACAGGCCTGTTCCACTAATGGCTCGATTGGATGCGGGATTAGTTTTGAGTTGATAAAATAGAGAAAAGAGATAAAATAAAGGGGTATTATTTATATAGGGTGAACCACATTGATGTGACTTTTATGAAGGGGATTAAATAATACTCCTACTTGGTTTAGAAGATTTTGGTAATAATGAGGGTAAAATAGTACCTGATTTGTTTTGTAGTTGAAATGAGGGGATAATAATAATAATAAACAAGAGGGGTTTGTGGTGGATTGGCCCGGATTAGGAAGGAGTTATCTGTCTAGATTAAATATGGACGGGTAGACACTCGGAATAAATATGGACAGAGCCTACCATGTCCATATTTAATCCGCCCTAAGCCGGATTAAATTGGAGCGGGATTAAATAGTCCAGGCTACTAATGGACTCCCAAACCAAGCCATACGTGTGAGCCTGGGATTAAATAGTCCAAGATTTTAATCCGGCTACCAAATCCAGCATCCAAACGAGCCCTAAGGGGTTGTTCTACAAGATTACCTTAAATTCAAAATTGCTTTATTGCGCTTTACGAGACAAATCAATCTCTCATAACACATTAACTCAGAAAGCTAATAAGCTAATTCCACTGACTTATTGCAAATAATCCAATTTGTAGAACTCCCCTAACTGACTTTTTAGTTTTTTTGGCTTTTCACAATTTTTGAGTCAGGTCTTCACATATATCAACCTAGAAAGCCATGAAAAACAAAAGAAAAAAGGAATTGATATTGGCACTCCCTTTCTTGTCTCTATTAAGTGAAGTTCCTAAGCTAGCCTTGTACTTTATAATTACATTTATCTTTTGCTATCAAAATGACTGAAATAACCCTTTTATTTTACTAATGAGAGAACTCCACTAATCAAATAACATAACGCAAATCAAACAACTTAACACAAATTTGATGTCTGCATATTCCATGTTCATACATACACCAGCAGATGGGACCATTCACATAAAACACCGGATCCGGGGTGCTAGAAATCAGCCCCAGAAAATCACCGAAACGACATCATTTTGGACGCCAAAAGGGCAACAAAAAAAATCACTCAAGAAGAAACCAAATATACTGGTTATGTTTGAAGTATATTTAATAGTAAGTGATTAGGAAGAGTCTGGATTAAATTTTTTGATCAATTAAATGGCGTACAACATAATTTTTTGGTTATTTGATCAAACATAACCAGCAACTATGAGTTTTTTTTTTTTCCTTTTCGAGTTCATGATTTTTCGGTGAATTTATGTAGCTTCAAGTACCAGTTATAAACATGTAATTTGTGAATTTACGTAACTTCAAGGACTTAAAACGACGCAGTTTTGAGTGATTTTTTTGTTGCCCCTTTTGGCACTCAAAACGACGTCGTTTTGGGCGATTTTTAGGGGCTGATTTCAAGCACCCCGAACCACCCAAGTTAAACACTAAATCTGCAAATTCCAAGGAAACATGTGACTGGTAGCAGATGAATCGAAAGGCCAGTAGAAAACGAAGAAGTTTTCTCTCTCTGTCTCTCTCGCTGCCAAGGCAAAAGAACATAACGTCTTGGAATGAAGTTTTTTTTTTTTTTTTTTCCTTTTTCTGTCCGTTGCATAAATAAAAGGGTTAATCTGATTTCATTTTGATAGCAAAAGATAAATACAATTATAAAGTGCAAGGGTAGTTTAGAAACTTCACCTAAAAGAGAGTGCCAATATCAAAATGGGGAGTGTCAATATCAATTTCCAAGAAAAACCACTTTAGTCATTTTACCCCTCTGAATTAAAGTAATCTAATTATAGTAGGTTGAAAAGTGAAAACCTAAAAGTAAAAGAAAGGAAGTTAAATTGATCTCAACAAATATAAACCGTACAAAGATTTTACAGATGTTAGATTTACCTCATCATTTGCCTTCTATGGGGCCATTTCAAGCGATTTGAGTATCATTTCCCCACTTTTTGTCTTTCTTTATAACTGTGTGAAAATCGGAATATGTACGTTGATGAAATTTGGCAAGGGCGGAACTAGAAATTTTGGTCGATGGAATAAAAAATTAGATCCATTTGTGACATATCGGAAAACTTCTTATCCACACTCCCGGAAATAAGAAAAAAATGGATTTTTTTTGTGTTGCAAATTATTTTTTTGCAAATTATTTTTGGAAGATCCGATCCGTCCAATGTATTCAGAAGGTGTTTTGCGAAAACTGCTTGGATCAAGCCCTTCCCGATATTTTTTTTTGAAGATTTTCCGCTTGGAACCTTGAAAACACCTTCTGAACACATTGGACGGATCGGATCGTCAAAAAAATGTTTGGATCATGAGGTCCGGAAATGAAAAGTCCGAATAGGAAGTGGAACCTGTGACATATATATATTTTTTATATTAAGTAATGCAGAAATAAACTAAATTTAGAAGTTAGTTATAAGGTAGACATGTTGATGATAAATCTAATTTTGCCTTGTTTAGAGCATCTCCACTCTTGACTCAAATTTACACTCAAACTCAAATTTGAGTGAAAATCAATAAAAACAACACTCCACTCCTTACTCAAACCTATTACCAAATTTGAGTTTGCTTAAATCTTTTACCAAATTTGGTTTGAACCAAATCTTTACTCAAATTTTTGGCCATGTTTGTTACCAGGTTTTAGGGGTGGGATTAGGATTGTTAAGGTGGTGGGTCCTTTAAATGGTTGTTTGGTTTGTTTTTTAGGTTTGGGATTAATAATCCTTTGGGATTTTGAAACCCCCCAAATGCCCGGCTTCACCAACCCAAGGGGGGGTTGGTATTCTCAATCCTGTCCCAAGGGATTGAGCAGATAATGAGATATTTGACCTCACCCTTTCTATTTTTTCGCACAAATACCTTGCAGTATATAACGTGAAAAACCCTACAATACACCACTTCTGCGGTTGTGTCGAGTAAACAAAAACCCAAAAAGTTGTTATCCAGTTTCTTTTTTTTCTGAAACGGAGTTGCTACCCCCAGTTAAGATCCATCCCATTTTGTGTTGTTCATTTGCTTGCAATTTTGTGGTTTTGGTTATGGAAAGAAATTCATAATGTAGTACTCAACTACTGGTCTATGGTTTTCAATTGCAAAAAGTATTTAAAACCGTAGTAATTTGGTTTTAAAACCATACAGATAACTGGTTATTAACAAGCTAGTATCATTGGAATAGAAAAATGGAAAATGCCACAATTAGGAATGCTTTTATTTGGGAGTAATAGAAAAATGTGCATTTCAAATATTAATTGGAAATCTGGAAAAAAAATATTGTTCTCCATTTGAAATTTGAAAAAAAAATTGACAAAAAAAAATGATTCCAAATGAATATGTAATAAACGATCAAATGGTTCTTGAACTCCAGTGACATTTCATGATTTTGTTGTGATAAAAATGGTGTTTCAATGGAAGGGTATAATTGGAAACAAATTATTTTTACCCAATCCTATTCTAAGCAAAACAAACATGTTATTAGTAATCTCATGATCTAATCCTGTGCAAAACAAACATGTGGGAAGGATTTATCTCTTCTTTAATAATCATATCACATTATCAATCACAATCACAATCCCACCTCATTACCAATCCCTCTAAAATGAAACCTCGTATCAAAAGGCTATTTTTTTCCTTTCAAATTTACAATTGTGTCATTAATGAAGCCTTTACTAAAATTTATGCCTACGTTGTCTTTGCCCATTGGAGTGTTCCATATCAAATCAAGTTTTTACTCAAAATTTTCCTCAAATTTTGGTGAAAAATTGAGTCAAGAGTGGAGATGCTCTAATTGGTCCTCAAGGCTAAATATGTTTTGAAAACAATGCATGATAGTCTCAATCGTAATAATACTATCGACTCTCGAACAGAAAAAATGCCAAGGGTTTCTTTGCATTTGAGGCAACTTATAAATTTTTTGTGGGGTTAAAATAGTAAGATTTGGTTGTAAAATGAAATTTCCCGATCTCTTCTACCGAAAACGCGGGTGTCATAATATACTTCAATGGATGTTTGATTCTACTCCACCATTCAATATTTAGTTGTAAAAGAAAAAAAAATTACATATGTTAAATCATTTCTAGAGGCCAATTTCAATTCAAAGTTTGAAAAAACATGGCCTTTTTGCTATTTGAAGTGCCCACCTACGGCAAAAGAAACTACTTGTAATTTTCAAACTAAAAAATAATATAACGGAAATAAATTTTTAGCTAATATAGATCTTGTTTAATAGATTTTTTTGAAAATTGCACGCAATTTAATTAAGCCCCAATTTTATGGGACGGAGGGAGTACATTACACCTGTAGTTTTATTTAGATGTACTAAACAAAATGCACTTGTTTTTTCATAATAAAGCAAAAAAAGTTCCTTTTTTACCAAATGAATAAATTTATATATTCAAATTTAAATTTTGAAAAAAATAAACGAGAACCAATGCCATTCCCCTGAGGCCATATACATTATCCCCAAATGAAAAAACTAGGAAATGGAAAATTGAGTCTTCGGGAGGTGAAAAAAAATAACCCAAAAAAAAAAAAAAAAAAGGCAAAGAGGAGAAGATAATAAAATCCGGAAAAATATATGCAATAAAAATTAAGACAATTTCATTTCTTTTTACGTTAGTAATTTTTATCAACTCCATTACCATCTTGTATGGTCGGTCCCACTTTGGGTATTGGGCCAAAGATTGAACCTGGTATTGGGCCTGGGGCCCATATCAAGAAAGGAAGATCTCAACACTGGACTCTCTGAATGCAAGACAGAGAGGACAAGACTGGGCCACAACCCCACACTCTGTACACAGACACAGGTGCCGACACGGTAATAAAACCACCGACGCCACTCGCTTCCGACACGCCTTGCAACTCGGTCCACTCGCCGCCGTAACTCGCTCCGGGTCAATGTACACTGACTCGGCGTCCTCCGCCTCCGCTCCTCCTCCCTCCTCCCCATAGTCCTGCTGCCGTTCCCCGCCGCGAATGATGGCCTGCTGAAGCTGCTCCTGTAGCGCCGCCGCCGCCGCCTCCTGCGCCCTCGCGCGTGCCTGCCACACGTGCGTTTCAGCCGTCAGCTGGGCAGCGCGAGCTTCCAGCTCGGCGTTTCGACGCGCCGCCTTCTCCACCTCCGCCTCCTTCTCCCTAAGCTTTCGCGAAGCCGATTCCTCTGCTGCGTTCAGAAGCGCACCGTAGTGTCTTTGCCTCTTCTCTGCCAACGTGCGCCGCAGCTGCTCACCCTGCCAACATTCAATCAACAGCTTCGTTAATCCATTTACTGTTACAGCGAATCTATAATCATAAACCAGATAAGGAACAGGTATTGAATTTTTTTTTAGCCTTAAAACTGAGAATTACTATTGGTTTTTCTATTACCGAAAATGGAAAATTGAGAGAATCCATTTCTGGAAAGGGGAGATTAATACCTGGGCTTGAAGGAATTGCTCGATTTCTTGTCTCTGTTGTCTGATTTGGGTAGCCAAATCTTCTGATAAGAGCGAGAAAAGAAGAGAAGACTGAGGAGAGGGAGTTTGTTGTTGTTGTGGTGGTGGTGGTGGTTGTAGATGATTTTGATGCTTTGTCTGTTGCGGTGGTTGCGATTGAAATAGCGGTTGTTGGTGGTGGTGGTGGTCGAAAGCTAAACGGAGACCGGTGGAGACGGCATTGGGTTGAGGGGTGTGAAGGTGAGTAAGGTCTATGAAGTGAGGGGGATTGAGTTGGATTGAGAAGGGATTAGTAAGAGGGGATTCTCTTGATCTCTTTCGTGGATTAGTAGTCCCCAGTACTGTCAAGATTATAAACAAACAAATTAGTAATGCGTTCAGATATTACAAATAGGATCGAAGATGAATATAGATGATGATGGCGAAAAACAGAGGAGGATGGAAATAGTACGATTATTAATTGGAGGGATAGGTAGGTGGACTGACCTCCATTGCTGAATAACATCTGGGATTGATCAAGAAATGAGTAGTCGTTGTTTCCGTCCTGTACGTTTCTGCATAAATTGGAACACAATTACAATTACATATATATATATCCAGAGACAGAGAGTTTATAGAGGGGAGAGAGGGTATGGAAACAAACCTGTTTAGGAGGAGCACATTAGATGGGTATTGAGCTTGAACGGCCATCAGTATAACTAATCTTGAGAAGTAGGAGTATTTGTTCTGATAAATTTTAGATGGGAAGAAGATACTAGCTAACAAGTATGGGGGTAGAGAGAGAGAGAGAGATGGATGGGGTATGTATGTATATGGCAGTTGAGGATGATGGATTGGAGAGAGAGAGAGAGAGAGAGAGAGGAGAATGCGGTGGGTCGCGTAGTATTGAGGAGGTGGGAGGCTAATACTTAATCAGACGCAAAACACAAAAACAGCATGAAAGAAAGAAAGCAAGAAAGATGGCACCCTAACCCCAAGGGCCAAGGTGGGTGGACTCTTCAATATTTTCCAAAACACAAGAAAAATTACTACTACGCCAAAACAAAATAAATAAAATTTTAATACTACTACCAGAAAAAGAGAGAGAGAGAGAGAGAGAGAGAGAGAATGGGTCGGGTAGAGAGAGAAAGTTGGTTTTAGAGAATCGAAAGCAGAGAGAGAGAGAGAGAGCCAGAAAATCCAATGAATTGTGTCACATACAGTAGTAGTATATGATGAGGATGAGGGTATCACCACCGCCCCTTGATCTACTCTCTCTCTCTCTCTCTCTCTCTCTCTCTCTTTTGTTCCCACCCCCACTCAACTTCCTTTGTTTCACCACCAACTACTTTTCTTTTTGTTTAACTTTGGGTATTTCGACAGGGAGAGGTCAGGTCATGGGATTCATTCAATGGAATCAGTCCAAACAGGAGACGCGACCCAAACGCTCCTTTTACTTCTATTCTCCTTCGCGTGGGGATTTGCCTTTTCCTTTGGGGTGGTGTCTCCGTCTCCGCTTTTCTCCTTTCCAACCCTTTGATTTCAAACATCACACATCCTTGATATATGTAGTAATTATCAAAGTTCGATCAAGCTAACGCTACTCGCATTGAACCGCTTTTCTTTCGTAAATCTGTGTTGTTCCTGTACTCATTTGAGTTCGATCAAACTAATATCTTTTTACGTAGACGAGTTCTACAAAACGAACGAGGCCTAGAGCCTCTTCCTTTATTAAAACCTATTTCACTTAACATGAATGTGAGTTTATGCCCCGTTGAATTGAATTTTGATTCTTGTAATCTTCAACTGGTTTTAATATATAAAAACTCTATTATGCCATCACTACACGCGAAAAGTTTGTGTATACAAACTTATGATGTCTGTGAATTTGCGTATATAAATTAGAATATGTAACATTTCTAATTGATAGAATTATAATACTCCACCATATAAGATGGCGAATACTAATCTTTTCAAAATTGGTGAATTTAACTTGGTTTTGAAGAATAAACTTGGTCAACAACTAGGCTAACTTCTCATTCCTCATTGACTCAGAAAATAAGGAAAGGATGAGAATACCATCCGACCTAATTTGGCATGGTTGTTGGATGCCTTCAACCTTCTCCCTTAATTCACAAAGTTGGTGTTTTGTTTTCATCTAATTTTCATTTTTTGGATTTGTCAAATTACAGACTAATGTACCCTTTTTAACCCTTTATAAGCGTACATCAAGATTGGCTTGAAAATAAATTTATGGTACAAGTTTTGAAACGTTTTTTTGCCCCTAATTTTCGTTGTAATCTGATCATGGTAGTCCAGGGTTATGAGATTTCAGTGTTTATTTTCAAGAGTTTGTTCCCTTGTTCTTGAGGTCCTTATATACCTGTAATTTGGTCCTTTATATATGATAATAGCAAAAGAAAAAAACAAATTCAGACAAAAAAAAATTTAACCCATCTATTTTTCCGGTGTGAACTAAATGGCTGGGATGATTTGGCAATTGCCATATTGAATGCCAGATTTGGCACCAAGAATGGTATTGCAAAATTTAACTTTGAGTTTGGCACAAGAATGGAAAGTGTTTTGTCATTCTTGATACTAAATTTTGGCTTTTGACCTGAAATTTGACACATAGGTCAGCTTGCACTTGAGAGATTCTGGAAATGGTTTTAGTTTAGACACTTTGGTTAAAAAGGAAAAAAACTTCTTATAGGGTGGTTTAAAAAATACTACTAAGAGTCTCAGACTGGTTGTCAAACAAGAATGCTTCCAACATAATATCTGAACGCAACACTCACGCCTACCTCCCTCACTTTAATTGGTTTTTTTTTGCCCCTTATAAATTTACATTAATAAAACACTATTCAAGATTCTCTCAGGTTGTAATCACCTAAAAATAATGGCCGCTATGCCCTTTCGATGATTTTAATCTGATATCGATAATCTTCTTCTTCTTTTTTGAACGGCGAAAAAAATATATTAATCATGGATAAGATAAAGATACGGATAGAATGATTTAAGGAGACAAGTGAATGACGGCATCACCACACAAGGATATCGATAATCGATCCCCTTGCCAACAAATCATACCCCCACGAAAACACGAAAAGACGTGCAAATATTTTTGGATCAAGAAATGAACAACTTTCATGCACAATATTTTCATTTTCTTTGCATCAAGTTAATGATTTAAATTTTGTAGGTGACACTTAGAGGTCATTTGGGTAAAACTTTAAGTTTTGGTTTTTTTATTTTGGATTATTTTTTGTCTTTCTTCACAAAACTTTAAGTTTGGCTAATAATTTTATACTTTTTAGATTCCTCTCGTCGAGACGAACCAAGAAACCACAAAAAATCGACGTAAAACTAACAAATTCAAAAAAATAATAATAATAAAAACAATAAAAAAATCATGGTTTTTTTTTTTTTTTGTCCAAATGACCACTTAAAAAGGGATGGACGGAATATCTTCATTTTCAAATACTCCCTCCGTCCCTATTTAAGTGATGATGTTACTATTCCAGCTGGATTCGAAAGTTGTTTATAATTTTCAATCTATATTACATAAAATATGCAATATGGATCTTGTTTTATAGAAATCAATGAGTTCTAAAATACAATTTTTTCAAAAGTACATAATATATTATAGATTGAAAGTTATAGACAATTTAAAAATAAAGTCAAAAAGTGAAAGTGGTCACTTAAAAAGGGACGGAGGGAGTAATACATAATAGTAAGAATTCTAAAAGTCAATTCTAACACCACCGTCTATAAATTGGTCTATTTCTAACTAGGCAAGTGTGATTCAACACCTCACTAAGGTTTTTAACCTTTGTATGGATGACGTACGCGGTGAGATCATTGAAATAGAACAGTATGAGTCCCATTTTTCCTCACGTAAGAATAACGTGAAAGGATCCCAACTCATATAAATTTTGAAACACAAAAATTGCCTTTTATTTTCTTACTTAGAGAGCATAATTATTTATTTATTCAACAGTTATGAGTTAAATACAGAAGTTGAAAAGAAAGTTAAAGACTCGGAACTTTCTTGCACGTTGTCACCCGCTATTTAAGTATATACCGTATGCACTCCTTAAATAGCTTGATTACATTTTGCATAAAAATTAATAACGGTAATCTTAAATTTATAAGTTTTGTATCAAAATTCATAACATTCTGAGATGAATTCGTAACATCAATCTTGAATTAATACTCCCTCCGTCCCTTTTTTAGTGTTTAACTTTCCATTTTTGGCTGTCCCTAAATAAGTGTGTGGTTTGAAAAGTTAATGGGTAAAAGTTTGATCAATTATCATTTTGCTATTTTGGAAAGTTAATGGGTAAAGAGTTAATGGGTAAAAGAGGAGGACAATTTTGGAAAGTGGAGGAAAAAGTTGATGTGAAAAGTATAAAGTGGAGGAAAAAGTTGATGTGAAAGATGTAATGATAGTCTCTCTCTCTCTCTCTCTCTCTCTCTCTCTCCTCCAAAAAACCCTAGCCACCACTAATATTCCTCTTCCTCCTTCCCCTCCTCCCTAGGGTTTCAATACTCATGGTGGTGGGAGGGGAGGGTCATGGTACTATTTATTTTCTTCGTTCGTTCTTTCTTTTTCTTTTGTCTCTCCAGATCGACGACTTGTCGTCTGATCTGAGAGGGTTATGTCTCTCACTTTGTGAGAGTTGTTAGTTTCGTCTTCGGACGAATTTTCGTCTACAGATCGGGTACTTTCAGGCGTGGTTGCTTAACAATGGTATCTGTGCCAACAGTGTTCTTACCGTACAAGATATCGCTGGCAGGGCAACTCGTGGCTGCTTTGAAGATCTGTAGTTTTGGGAGTTCATTGGTGCGAACATGTTTGGTTGGAGTCCATCCGATCGTCTAGGTATTCTTTGTCTTTTATCTTTAACTAGCACTAAGTCTCTTCAGAGATGCTGATTCTAGGTATGAATCTTGTAAGTGCCGCTGTTTGCGTCAGACTATGTCTGGGTTAGGGTGAAACACATCGATTGCCTTGTGTGTTTCTTGTTCTCTATTAAGATGATTAGTTTGGCTTTGTCCAAGATCTTTGTAATGAATTCCGTTTTTGTAAGTGTCGTTGGGCGTTCATTAATATAATCTTCTCATTTCCGTGTCAAAAAAAAAGAAAGATGTAATGATGATGTTTCTTTAATAAGTTGGATTTGCGAAGTAACACATTTAAAAAGGGACGGAGGGAGTAAAATTTTTCTATAATCAATTACTACCGCTGATACAAAATGTTATGAAATTTTGAGCAAATTTTATGAATTTCGCTGCAAATGTTACGACCGTTCATACAAACGTTGTGAATTCTATGCAAAATACTACGAATTCAAGATAATAAAAAAAAAAGTGTGTACCGTACCCACCCGAATTGACTTCTCTCTAAATGTGGATATAACTCCAGCCCACCAACTTTGTTTCACACAATTAATCCACGCGAGATCCACCATTTGTTGTTTTGGTTGAAACAAGAATGTAGGGTGATGACTAAGAATCAATTATAAACATCTTAATCACGCTTACAATTAAGCAACCTAAATCCTAAATTAAGCTAAGTTAGCTCCACATGTACACTATTATTAGGTATGTCTTGTCTCAACCATTATGCCTATATTTAGCTACCCATTTAATGATTTATTTTTTTATTTTTTTATTTTATCAAATATTTGGAGTCAAGCCTACGCACACCTCAACTATTTCCGGAATCCAGAAGTTAACGACTAGGCAAACCCTCCAGTGGCCCCAAGGTTTAGAATGTCTGACCCCGAGAAATTCGAACATATATGCGACCTCGTGAAAGATAAAAATTTATTGTTTTCTCACGCCCGTACTGGTTGCTACCCATTCATTCATTGCTAAACATGCTATCAAGTAAATGCCATTTTGTTGATCAAGTTGGACCACATTGATTTGGAAAACGAAAATCACAAAGAAAGATTAAGTAGTATTAAAGTATGCGGGCCGATAATCCTAACTTCCACGGCTCCCATATAAAGAAGTCAATCCTCTAAAAAATTCTCATTACTGATAAGTTGCCATTAATGCCTCAATTGGAAGGAAGGAAGAAAAAGAGTAACGTATACCTAAACCCTCTAGAAAAGATTGAGTACTTGCTTTTTTCAAGATATTGTATTTTTTTTTTTTAACTCAGGTTCGGGCTCATTTACGTGCACCTCGAGTACTAATTTCAGAGATCGATCTCATTGTCCACTAGTGTGGTTCCAGATAGTGTTTTACTGAATTAGCTTGGTTTTTAGTCGTCTAGAGAATATATGAATTTTTCTTTCATTTGTGTAAAGCATGAGGAATTATTAATGGTGGTTTTGTAGCTTCATGTAGTAATGGTTTTTGTAAACAAATTAGAAATTGAACTTTCAGAAATTTTTAATTAACAACCAAAATGGTTTTGATAGCTTCATATAGTAATGAACAAAAATGATATGAGCAACGAATTAACGACTGTGATCAAATTGAGTAAAATGAAATGAGTAAGAGCATCTACAATGGTTCAACAGTTAAAATGGCTAGTTAGTGTTTCGTCTTACGGTATTAAAATTAATAGTCGAGTATGTCTTAGAAATGATAGTCACATAGTGTAAATACCAGTAGGGTGAATTTGTCAATATAAGTCACTTTTTGTTAGTTCCATCACGTGTTTGGTCGAATAGTCATCGGTCGACTGTCGATGAAATGAACAGTAATACTACAAACTGGCAATTTTAGCCATTTGTCATAAATTTATAGAGTATCTGTAATTAAACAAAACCTCAGGGGTATCAGTGAAAACTACCCATACTGGTATTTACTCTGTTTTAACTCACAAAAGGCCATTGTGGTATTATGAGGTGTGAATTTCACCATGATAGAGGTAAACAAAAGCATACGGACTTTATAAATCTTAGTGATAGATAAACCTTTTTCTCAAATTTGTTTACCACAAGATATGAATTAAATAAATAGGTATTTCACCGGGAAAAAATCGAAGCTTTAAGCTAAATGTAGTTATAACAACTCATATATCAACTACTCCAAAATATTTGCGCTCTTATGTTAATCTAGCATTATTTTGAATCCGCAAAACATATATACACCAATACAAAAATTAGCATGTAGCGATAGATATGTTTAGTGTATACGCGTCCATATATATTACGCAAAGCTACTATTGGAAATGGAAATATTCTCTGAAATGTGGATCCTCATGTAATATTGGAGAAAAATTAAGAGAAAGTGAGGGAAACTTGTAGAAATTTGGAGTTGGTATTGACAATCATCACCAAACCAAGAAGGGTATTTTCAATTACTTTAATTAATGTTATATATGTTGGTGAACCCATAGAAATAGAGAAAGCCACAAAAATAGGAGAAAAAGAGAAAGAAAGCAAATGTGAAAGAGATTAGAATTAAGAATTGCGTCACGCAATTTGTCTTTGTTTCAATTAGGTCCCACAAGAGTCGGCTCCTCTTCCTCCGTTATCAAGTTGATATGACTCTCCCTAAAAGCACAACTCTCTCCCAACAACAAAGATAAAAATTTATGTTTTCCCAAAAATAAGTAGAAAAAATTTTTTTTTTTTTGGGACAATTGATGTCGTAATTTTAAAAATAGCTTAATTGCCCCATCAAAAAAACTCCACTTGATCTTCTTTGCCCTTCTTCAAACAGGTTTAATTGTGTTAGTCAACCTTTATCTTGATGGTGTTCAGAAAGTTATGTTTTGTCCATCTATTATTCAAAGAAATAAAGGTTCTAAATGTTTGGATAAAATTTTTTTCACTAAAAAAGAAAAAAGGAAAAATAAATATTCTCCGTTAAACAAACAGAGCCTAGTGTAAAAAATTGTCCTCAAATGAAAGAATTAATGGAAGGGCCATAATGAAAGTTGAGCTTAAGCGCAAAGAGTGGATTGACAAAATTGGAAGTAAAGAGAGCAAAGTTAGATTTTGATGAAATTATCGGTTAGGGTGGGAAATGTAAGTTACTGATAAACTAAACAAGAAAAGAAGCGGATTTTGGGTATCCGTCGTGACCCAAGTCATTAGACCCCCACAATGACCTCAATTGTGAACCTTCTATAATATGTGTTTGGAATCGGAATCGTATAGTTTCCTAGATAGAATCTATAATTTGATGGAATCAATGATGTATATCAAGATGGTCAAGTCAACATTCGCTTTTCAATTGAATGATTTAATTTTGAATATTGAGCCCATTGCCATTCTTTCTAGTTGGCTGTTTACTAGATGCCCTTTGGAATTTTCTTTAATTTGGAATTTTGTTGAGGACTTGGGGCATGAAACAAGGTCACGAAAATTGGGGTCTTCAAACAAAGTGAATAATTGATACAACACACAAAAATATATACATTAAATCAAGAGACAAAGATTTGTATATTATTTTAATTTTGTACGTCAATTATACTCTTTTGCTTGTTATTCACAACTGGTGTTCTCCTTTTGATTATTTATTACCTGAAAATCATAATGAGTTTTCAAGGTAGATGAAAATCGATACAACCGGACTTTAAAGTATCAAAATTGATTGTCCCGAATTTTAATCAAGTGTGGAAATGTATTGTACAATATAGGGTACCAATCCTAAGGGGTTGGCGAGTGGGGGCACGTATAGCAACAAATAAAAGGCATACCCTCTAAGCTAGGAGCTAGGCTCGATTCCTATCGCTAGCGAATAGACTTTTGAGTCCACTAGGGGTTTCTTTAAGTGTTCAAAATTAATTAAAGTGCACGTAAGTTAATTCGGACATCCAGTTATAAAGATATCGATATCATTCAAAAGGTGATGAGTGAAAGTTAAACAAAATAACGCGAGAATTTAAGGTGTTGGTGCCTACTAAAATTGTAATAGTACAATTAGCATGGGATTAACACCACGCGTAAACTTTTTTAGTTTGTTGATTATTAGTACTTGCAATTTTAAACAATTTTTCTTATCTTTTCGTGAGGTAATAGGAGTTTAAATCTTGAGAAAATCTGATGTTGTTAGGTAAACAAGGCCCATTTTCCTTGAAAACACTCATTTAACAAAACCTTTTTTATTTTTCGTGAGGGGATAAGTTTTGAATATTAGTACTTTTTTGAATTTTAAATTTTTTTTTATCTTTTCGTGAGTAATTTTGATGAGGTATACATCAAGTTATAAAGAATTGAAATCTCTTTTTTATTTGAAATTTGATGGAGGAGGGTGATGGAGGAGGGGGATAAGGAGGGTTGTTTTGGGCAAAAACCCAACCCTCAGGGATTTTTGGGGAGGGCCCATTCCCCATGCCACACACACTCCCAGAGCCCCTTTAATTTTCATTTTCTAGGGTTTTATATGGGTGGGATATCCCTCCAAACGAGGCCTTAATTTTCATTTTCTTTTTTCAATTCCCTCCATACTCTTACGCTGTGTTTGGAATTTGAGGAAAACGAGAAAAGGAAAATAGAAGGAAATTTTCACTATTCACAATACATGAAGAGAAAACTTTTTAATTTTCTTTTCATCCTTTCAAATTTCAAACAAACCCTTATCCCCATGTCCCTTTCCCCTTCTCTTTCTTTTTTTTCCCCAAACAGGTACTTCTCTTGGGACTTTGTATTGCTCCATAAATAAACATGCAAGTATTCTCATTTCTCACCCATCACTTCACACAAAAAGAACTCTAATCCATCCACAATCACTTATCACAAGAAGAGTCAGACTTGATCTCTACTTCCAGTATTTCATTATATTTTCTCACCTTTATTTTGTAGGGGCCAACCCCAATGAGTCGGTGATTGATAGTCCCTTTTTTTTTTTTTTTTAATTTTAGTAACAGCAAAAACAGAATAGATTTTATTAACCTTTGAAAGAGGAACAAAGATTAAGGGGAAGAGCCGGCTTAGACATGAATCCCAAGAAGCTTGCGCTTTAGACCCACCAAAAAATCAAAATTTTAGGGCCTCTAATTATTTAGGAACCCTACATAATTTTTGTGTAAGCTCTCCATACAAAAAATGACCTAATTCGAATTTAAGGCCCAAAATTCATGCGGTGGCCATTGTGAAATATAGGGTGGACCTCCGAAATCTATGAGCCGGCTCTGTTAAAGGGACAAGGAGGACATACATCAAATCAAGAGGAAATATCTCAACGTGGTTGGCACCCTCCAAATGACAATCATATGCCATTCCAAAGGCCAGAAGATGTTGCCAAGTTGTCAACCAAATAAAAAACACAAAGAGCAAGAAGACCATCAGCATAGGAGGATAGGCCCTCCTATGTTGGATAGTCACCTGACTACTAAAGGCCTTAAAAGCTTTTGGTCTGGGTCGACTTGCACTCACATGATATGAATTCCTATGTAGAGCTAGTGCATATAGGATTTTGTCCCCATTCTAATGACTTGGATCACTACAGAAATCTCAAGTTTTTTAATTGTGTTGAACGGTCAGGTTGTTCATTTTGATTAGTCAGTAATCCAGTGAGCTGGATATCGAAGTATCAAAAACAAAATTATGTACAGATTAAATGCTTATTTAATGGTATTATTACTCTCATAGGTCTATATACTCTAACAAAATCAACCCCCAAGGAGCTTAAAATATGCTTATTGTGTATCATATCCGAAATTATATGGTCACTGCACAGTCTAGTCATGAACCTTTTTTGTTCTTTGGTTGTGTGTGTGTGTGAAACAACTTTGAGTGCTCAATTTCATTAGCCTATAGCACACAGTTGATATTCTTGCGTTATTCACACCAACTTTGAGTGCTCAATTTCATTTTTTTTCCGAAAACTTGCACGGTTGATATTCACCAAAAAATCAAAAATTTTTATTCTAAAACCTGAATTATTTAGGAACCCTACATAATTTTTGTTTCTAAACAAATTTTTTATGACCCAATCGCTGTTTTATGTAAAATTTCAAAAAATTAAAGAAAGATTTTTTTTTTTTTTTTTGCAAAGTGGGAAAATAAATTCAAAAAACACAAGCGCCCCGGAAATTGATGGATCAAAAAATTGGCCAAGTCTCTAGACCTCGCTCAAGGAACTCCCTTGGAACCCGCAAAAATCCGCTGAATTAGCCAACCAGCCTTCGACTAAACCCCTCCAAAATTAATCATATGCCAAGAAGACGTTGCCAAGCTGTTAACCAAATAAAAAACACAAAAATATATTAACAAGTCACTTTTTAAAAATCAAGGAATTTATTCTAACTCACTTACTAAAAAGGAACCCGCGGAAAAATTGCTTTACTCACATGAATTAGCTAGTGCCAATAGTTTTGTCCCCATTTTAACGACTTGGATTTACTACAAAAATCTCAAGTTTTTTGTGCCCCCTTTCATTCTTGATTAGTCTAAGATCTAGTGACCCATTGTTAAGTGATGTCATATTATGTTTCATGCAAATCCCGTCTAGACAGGAGTCATGTCTGTGAAGAGAAGCATATATCCTAAAGCTCTGTATTTTCCATCTAGATTGTAGTGAATTCAGTTCGACCGTCAGGTACATAGAAACAAGTGTTTTGAGCAGTTGTTTTTTAGAATTTTTTTGTGGGAGCTTTCTCTTGTAACTATAGAAGATATAATTAGTGAACTTCAAGTTATAACTATCTCATTCTTTCATCATAATGATACACCCCAGCAGGCAGCAGCCCATAGAGTATAGTTAAACAAGCAGTTTAAGTCAAGCACGTAAAATCATTGTGTGTAGTTTTTTCTTTACTTGTGATCGTTTTCAGTTCTTGGTTTACTCTTCGATTGAGTGTGTTTGATATTGTTATCTGTTGCAAAAGGGTATTGGTACACACTATTTTATCCTATAGTTCTTGGTTATTGGTGGATTATATTGTGATTGGCTAGATTTCTTCTTGGATATTAATCAATAAATTAGTTATTACCTTAAAGAACTCAAGTATTACTCAACTCTAGCTTGCTTATGGGCATTCCATTGTAGCAGTTGGAAAATCACATACTTATATATTTACAATTCTATCAATTTTGTTTAGCTATATATTTATTCACTTTAAACAAGTACTTCTTCACCTAATAAAATTGAATAACAAAGCTCTCGATTTTTCTGCCACGAGACAGTCACATGTGGAGAACACAAAGAAAAAAATTGCTTGTAATTTTGACGGAATGACCAATTACTGAAACTTGACGGTTGAGTTTCCACTATCGTCTAATCAGTATTTTTGATATTATTGTCAGTTGTCTAGAACGTAAAGACAAGTCACTCTTCTCACATACTCCCTCCGTCCCATTTTAAATGTCCACCTTTCTATTTTGGGATGTCCCAGAATAAATGTTCATTTTCTATAAATAACCATCAAAACATAGCCCAGACTTTCAATTTTACCCCTAAAAAGTACTCTTTCATTCTTACCTGATTTGACAGTTTTTGATATTCATATCATTCTTAAATTTACAATATCTTCCAACAGTAATATTTTTCATAATTTTGAAAAATTTGTATAATAGAATTAATTGAAATCTATCAAACAAGATCCATATTACATACTTTTGAGATCCATATTGAAAGATATAGACAATTTAAATACATATAATTTTTTTTTAATATGTCATCATAACATTTCATAACGCCATCCGGCATCGATTACATCGAAAGACAAGAATGCAGCCAAAACCACTAACAATTGAAATGAGAAAGACAAAAGGCAAACAGGGCCACCGGCTCGCAGACACACCTGCCGAAGCAGACCCGACACCTAGGGGACGGGATGATGAATCCTATCAAGGGATAGCGGTAGAGCATCCCAACGGATACCCAACTCAGACCATTACAAAATAAAGCGCAGATGTAATCCAAAAGAGCGCATGCATAAAATCTAGAGACTTAGAAATTCACAAAATGCTTAACGCCGTCAACAACTGGCGATGAAGAGAACCTCCACCGTACAGCCATCCCCAATGCCGCCGTGAGTGGATAAAAATGTACGAGAACCTCCGTTGTCACGCGAGGCTCTGGATGCGGTATGCCTCATCGGACATAGGCGGCCCCACACGTCCACGACGGCCATGAATTCCATTCCCAGATCGAGCAAGCAAAAACAAGAAAATAAAACCAAGAACAACTACTGCAGATCTAAGTAAACACTACCAAAAGCCAATTAACTAAAGCTAAAGGGACTAATCAAACTCATTAAAGCTAAAACAACACAAAACCCATCATTTGAGTCCCGAGTTGACTCCAAGCTTGACTGAGTTGAGATGAGTCATTGCTCCGGGTAAAGAGCTGAGCTCCAAAACTCGACGCCACCATCAGGATCTGAAAGCTTATTCATCGGAGGATGCTAGGCCGCCATAACATCACTGTCCCGCCTTGACACAGCCCAACAAGTCAGATGGGAGGAAAAGCAGGCGGATGGGAGGCGGAGGAGAGGGGTAGCGCGATGTAAAGGGGATATGGGTGAAGGGTAGAGGCGGTGGTGGTGAGCTGATTTGCGAGGTGGAGGCCGCAGTGGTGATAGGATGGTGGCGGGGCTATTAGGACGGGAGGGGGGAGATGAGGTGAAAGGGCGGCGACCCCACCTCCCCCAAGGAAAAAAAGACGCTAGAGGTGAAGGAGGAGTGGAGTGGGAAGGAGGAGAAGGGAAGGGATTTGTGGAGAGGGTGGCCGAAAATGGTGGGGCGGCTGTAGATAGGGATAAAACCTAGTAGCTCTCACATATAATTGACTTCACAGTTTTTGGGGTTACTTTTGGTAATTTGGAGCACAAATTTTAACTTCTTAAAAAGCTTGATTTTCCGTAAAGGACATTTAAATTGGAATGGAGAGAATACATCACAGAAATACAATTTAAAGGAAACTTCACTCACTTTTGACTATAGTGAGAAGGCAATATTTTTATTGAAAACTCACCCTTAAAATATAGCCAGCCGGGTAACGGTGTTCAATTCTGAGTGCCAAAAATAATACTAGTATATGATGAAGTTGTAAGTATTGGGATGAAAAGCGAGATTTCCCGTGACATTTACCAACAAATTCATTCAAAAATATGTGAGCAACAAGAAATTTGAAATAAAAAAACGGAAGAGAGCAGGGGCGGATTTACTAGTGGTTTTGGGGGTTTAAGCCAATTCCATGGGTTAAATTATGTACTAAAAAAATTGTATTTTTTCAAATATCATTCGATTTTCCTTTCTTTAAAGACTGCAATGAGTCATTCCCGCGTGGATCCGGGGATCCTTCGTGCATAGCCAATCTAAATCTACTTATATTTGTGTGGGTCCACCATAGTCTAGTTCAGTGAGAGAGGTGGTATAATGGGATGATGTATGGCAGTTCTTTTCCTTTCTTTATTGGCTGCAATGAGTCATTCCCGCGTATCCGGGGATCCTTCGTGCATAGCCAATCTAAATCTACTTATATTTGTGTGAGTACAATAGAATTTCATTCTAGTGGACTTTCGGGATCGACAAAACAAAATCTAAATCTAACAAAATGTTTTTGACCAAAACGAAAAAAAAAATCCTCATTGTAATTCAAAATTGCAAGGTTTTATTCACTTAAAATTCTGAGCAATAAAAGGGAATTTGCTCAAAATTGGAAGTATTTTGTAACTAATTTGCATAAACATGGTGTACTTTTTTTAATTTGAATTAGAAAAACAAAATTAAGAGGTGTAAAAAATGTTTTTTTGACCAAATAAAAACCTCATTGTAGACAGAGTTTGACACAAATAAAAATTATGAGCAATTTTAACCGTTTTGAGCCCCAAATTTTTTTCAAAGCGGAGGTGGGTGGGTGGCGATAATTACTTTTATGAGTTACTCTATGTGCCATGCAAATTTAATTGCACTTTAGGCCTCTGTTTTGATGATGCCATGTAACGCCAGTCAGAGAACCAGCACACACAAAGGTGAAGAGTGGAAGGAGACTTTTAAGTTTGATGGGACAAAATTTAATGGTTTAGGCCTCTGTCTTTGATGATTCCATGGAAAAAATCCATATATCAAATGCAAACAGGTTACATGACATCCAGAGTATTAGCATTTATTATCCCTATTTTGGAGACTTTGGAAGTTTCACCACCAGTGCCAAATGGGTTCTTTTAATCTTGTCATTCTAAAATCCAACAAATTCAACATTTTCGTTGAGTCCATTTCATTCTTGAATGACAAAAGCTGTTCTTTAATTTTTTTAAAATCAATTCAACAGCATTTGAATCCCTTCAAAATCGAATGAATTGTTGCATTTTTTTCGGATAAAACAATTCACGCACATTTGAAGGTGTTTGGTTAAATGTCTTAAAAAAATATGCATTTTCTTTTCATTCTCGGAAATTAACGAGTAATTAATTTTTTTTTTGCAACCACATTCCATGAATAGTGCAAACATAAACGGTTTTACATGCAATGAAAGTATATATTTTGAGAAACTGTGACTTAACAACTAAACCCCTTTTACCAACTATGGTGCTTTAATTTTTTAATTAGTAACCTTCCATTGTGTTTTTTCATCTGGTTAAAACGGTCAAGAAGAAAAATATATTTTCAAAAAAGTGTTTTTTTTTGGTTTAGTTTTTCAACCCCGTTTTTCCAACTTTCGGTGCAATTAATTTTTTTGAATAGTGCAACCACATTTCATGGATGGTGCAACCACCAAAACGTTAAACTTTTCATGGACAAAAGAAATATTTATAAGAAAAAAATGTGACTAGCTTTGCTTAAACCTCCGGAAACCATCTCCTCTAACAATTAATTTTTGAAGAGTGCAACCATTTTTTCATTTCCATTTGCAACACGATGTATCAACGGTGCAAAACCCATCGTAGGAACAGGGAGAGTGAACCATAAGTTGGTTTTTAAAAAAATTTTTTATTGAAATGAGTTTTTGCATTGTTGACACAAAAATTGGTACCATGTATGTTTAAAATTTTCTTTTTCATGTTGGGAGCAATTTCTGGAAAAGTACACCATGTCAGTGCAAATAGTTGCCCCTACTTCCATTTTTGAGCAATTTCCCCAATATTTTAACCGGTGAAATGAAATCCTGGAGCCGTCCGTGAGAGAACCAGCCGACAGAGAGAAGGAGGAGGGGAGGTGGGTGGGTGGCGATAATTACTTTTATGAGTTACTCCTATGTGCCATGCAAATTTAATTGCACTTTAGGCCTCTGTTTTGATGATGCCATGTAACGCCAGTCACGAGAACCAGCACACACACACAGTGAGAGAGAGAGAGAGAAGAGAGTGTGGGTGGGGTGTCTTTTCTGTGATATTGCAACGAAGAAAATCAAAATCCCGCAGTACTGCAAATCACAACAGACATGACCACCATCACCACCACCCCAATTACTCTTTAATCTTGTCATATAAAACCAAAGTTCAACAGTAACGTTGAGAGTATTTCAATCGAATGACAGCAGCTGTGAATTTTTTTTAAAATCAATCTCGACGCCAGAGCATTTGAAGCGGTCGGGAACCGGGCAAAAAATTCGGATACAAATTAGTACATATCGGAAATCGTGCCATTCGTGTGTTATTTCTTTTCTGTAGCACCGATATAACGGTGTGTTACATACAGTATTGAAGAGCCAAAAAATTGTTACGTAGCGTTTGATACGCTACATAGCTGCCACTCTTTAAAACTATGGATAGAACATCGTTACACTGCATTAATTAGTAACTTAGGTTGTGTTTTTTCATCTTTTTTTTTTTTTGTCTTAATGTTTTAGATAAAAGTAAAGTTTTTTTTTCTTTTTATTGTTGTTTTTTTACCTTTTTGAGTTCTTTTCTCTTCTTTTTTTTTTTTTTTTGACTTTTTGAGTTTTTTATGTGATAAGAGACTTTTAAAACTTTTCGGACAAGAAGTCAAAATGGCCGATAAGAAAAAACGGGCTAGCCTTAATTACTCCCTCCGTACCAAAATAATGGTCTATTACGAAAAGTCGTGTCATTTTTCAAATCAAGAAATTAAGTACTTTAATGTAACATTTTTCGCACCGAATTAAAGTACTCGTCATTATTTTGGAACGGAGCGTTTTTTATTGATGGAGTTCAAGGCATTGCAGAGGCTCCTTGTGATAACAAATAAATCACGTATCTTTAAAAAACAAACTCCGAATACAATTATCTTCGAAATCGTATGATGCATGTGGACTTATTTTTATCGAATTATTCCATCCATATACGGTTGTGTTCTGAGTGTTCTTAAAATTGATGATCTGTGTTTTGGAGAAAAAGTTAAAAAACTTATTTTTTCGACTTTTATTTGATTTTTTTACTTTTTAGTTTTTCATCAACTTTTTTGTATATTATTAGTTCCGTTATCGACAATAAAAATTAAAAAAAAATGATCTAATCTAATTTTTTTTTTTTGAATAAAACAAAAATAAGCCAAAAAAATATTTTTTACACTTTTTTTTCGATCTTATTCAAAAAATTGAGAGTTCTAGTTATAATCTTTTCCCAAGCCTGGATTCTCTATCTAGGAAAGCGAACCAATAATCTTCAAAAAAATCGTTGAAAACTATATAACGCAAAAATTTTGTTGAAATAAAAAAAAAAAAAAAGTTAAGTTCTTTTTGGCAGCCAAACCTCAACGTCGCTTATATCAGCTACTATAAATATTCGGGTTACAAAAGCAATAAATACGCAGAATCAGTGGTCCCTGTAATCCAAGCATATTATTAGAGGTCAGGTATGCAAATAATAATGTGCAATTGTCCAGTAGTATTACTATGGCTATCGCATCAGCATAAACTGTGCTTTTGAATTTCTGTACTCACATTGAGTGCATACGGACCAGGGTTAATTGTCACTAAGTGAAATCGTATTTTGAACGGCCCCGATACATTCAGACTATTTTAATTTAATTTTGATTTATTTTTACCTATAAATAATCAAAGACATCCACACACTTATTTGAAAATGGCTTGTCCAAGAACTGTAGGTGCACAACACCCCCATTTCCTCAAACTTCCCTTCATGAAGCCAAATTCAGTGTGGCTTTCCTGATTAGACTAGGTTATTACAATAATTGGTGATGTAACTTCTAGGTTACAAATACACGCTATATTTGTAGCCGATGTAACTTGTATTACATTCTTCATTCGATATGTTATAGAAACGGGTATGAATCATGAATGTACTCAAATACGAAAGCAAGCCGGAATGCTGTTGTGCACTATATTTATAATAAAGTTTTTAACCGTCCAAATCTAAAAATCAAATGGATCAAAAATTAATTTTGACCTATGCCAAAAAAGATTTGGAAAATCCGAAAACAATTAAAACTTTTGAAACTTTTCGAGATGAAACTACGCTATATTTAGAACACATTAGGTGCATATCAGGCCCCCGCTTCCCTCAAATATATACGCACTTGGAGAACAACGTAAAAAAACTCT
Source organism: Vaccinium myrtillus (assembly GCA_016920895.1). Taxonomy (NCBI): domain Eukaryota; kingdom Viridiplantae; phylum Streptophyta; class Magnoliopsida; order Ericales; family Ericaceae; genus Vaccinium; species Vaccinium myrtillus. The sequence continues at coordinate 16,517,866 of CM029281.1, forward strand.
AGAGTTTTTTCGACTTTTAATTAAGTTCTTTACTTTATTGTTCTTTCCGCATCGTGTATTGTGATTCCGCGGATTTATCGACAATAAATATCATTCAAACATAATAGAATTTAATTCTGGACAGATTCTTTCATATTATTAAATTAAAATGGTTATATAAAATAATTTTCCCAAGAGGGAACTCTCTTTTTTTTTTTTGATCTGCACAAGTGGTCATGGGTCGATCACCTGTGTACAAGCCTTTCTCTATCTAGGAAAGCGAGATGCATTAAAATCGTTCACGCACTTGATTTTTTTTTATATATATATTTTTTATGTTTTGTTGAAAAACCTGTTGATTCTCTTTGGCAGCTTTCATTGTTTCGAGTCCAACAAAAGCTTTGCAACCAACCAAACAAATAATCACAAAAGAAAAATCAAAGGAGGCATCTTTAATTCTTTCTTATCTCACCTTTTTTTCCCTCGGAAGGTGCATATGAAGTAGGAACGGAGTTGCATAGGGAAACGGGTTACATCGGTAGAGGAGGAGCAGAGCTATATAATTTGATGAATTATATATATTTTTAAGTAAGAGAACAAATTTTTTTATTTTTTTTTTGCAAATTGTAGTGGAGGCAAGAGCCCCTACTAGCCCTCCATCCATTATCAAGTACCACGCACTTATTTGGAAATGGCTTGTCGAAGGAACTGCACGTCTGCATCGTGTAGTTGGCCTATTTTCGGCCTAGGCCAAGTTCATTTTCATGATCAAAATCGTTCATGTTATAGACTTCGTCGAAAATACAATTGCACTAAAAATCATGTTAAGAAAAATATAATCATTAAATAACTCTACTTGCCCTAAGGCTTACATCCTTATTTATATTTATAATAATAGTAATTTAACCTAAAAATACTAAAAAGGAAATAAAACATAGAAAACTAAATCTAAGTTTTGGAGAACAATAAAACAATAAAAAGGAAACATAATCAAACCTAATTCTGCTTGGCCAAGTAACCTACAAAATAGGAAACCTAAATAAAAGGAACTAGGAAACTAAATATATTTAGAAAATCCTTACTAAATGGAAACATATTAAATAAAATACTTATTCTAACATATAATAAAATTTAAATTATGAATTTTCTAGAATTCACGAAACTATTACCAACTGATCCTAATATAGGAAATTTTCTAGTGTCAATCCTTTGTTTCATACGCTTCGTTGCATCAGTTGATATCAGAGCTTATGATCCAATCTTGACTATAGTCGGAGGGCGTGTTGGAGGTCGAGGTCGAGGTCAAGGTGGACGAGGATGTTGGACAGCTAATGTTGAAGAGATCTATGAACAAGCTGAGGTTGCTCGAGTAACCCCAATGGAAGAAGGATTTCAGCGAATAGAAGCGATGCTTGGAATGCTTATCCAAAGCATCAAGTTTCTGAAGTTGCAAATCCACCTCGCTGTTGTCTGGTTAAACCTCGGTGTCTGAAAGAGGAGGAGGTATCGGATGATGTTTCTATCACCAAACCTTTTTGGATGGTAACCATCAACCCAGGGGGATGACAAGGGTAGTCAAGTTTAAAATCATAATAAACAACTTTGGGAATCTAGTTTAATGATTAACTTTCCTAAGTTCCCAGGAGGTATCACACTAGAAAAATCCTTAAGGTTGATATGGTCGATGAGACTACCATTAAGTGGCCTTTTACATCAAATTTTATTCTAGATCCAATTTTGGATTGGAGAAAACCACCAATTTTGATGAGGAAACAATTATTGTTGAGGAAGTTTCCAAAACAATGAGTTCCAAATCATGGTGGGTTTTTTGATCAACAAAATGTGGATCCTTTTTAAAAATTTATTGAAAGGTCTCCAAGCGAGAATCCATGCATGGGTTGCATACCTAGAGCACAATTTGAAGAAAATATTTTCTTTAGTTTTTGAGGACTTTTTAAAGTTCATGTTTGAGAATATTAAGGTAAGTACAAGGTTGATGTGGACAAGATTCAGCGAATTCAACTATATAAATTCGAGAACGAGTTTCTTCAAGCCGAGGAGAATGATGCAAGCCAATATTTGAAATATTTTAGAAATATAGGAATTCGTTTTAATGCTGCTTGTTTTGGCATGTTTCTAGAATTCTCGAGGAATTATTGGGTCTAAATCACATTTCATATTTTTGGTATTGGTTTTGCTTGGTTAGCAAGTGTTACCTTTTGGTTATTTATTTCCATATTTTTCGGTCTTAGTAGTCTATATAAATAAGTGTTGTCAGCCTTACGGCAAGGTTGTTATTTTGATTAATAAAAAGCTGAGTATTTACTCAAAATTGTTTGTTTATGGAGGAAGTACCTCTAATTCAAACTTGTTTGCGATTTTCGTTGCAAATAGTGTCATAAAAGGAGGTTTCTCGCTGCATCATTAAGCAACAGTAAATATATGTATTCTGCATCACTAATTATATAAGGGCAGATATGGTATTTCACAAGTGAAAATGATAAAAACATATCCATTTGAAATGACAAGGATGGAAACTTACGTGTTATCTCCAAATAGGATGATTATTTAATTAAGTGGTAACCCTATTGTCCTACAACATTTGAAATTTAACACAGAACAGAATAGAAAGATAAATTCGGGAAAGGAAAACAATGCGATATAGCATCTTGTGCAAGCAAATCCTCACACTTGTTACACTCCGGCATGATGTGCTTAAGATTTTTTTGAACCAGGATGTGCTTAAGATTGAGGGTGTTCACAGATCATTCTCTCACAATCTATGAAGCACTGACACTTCTAGAGGTAGCCGTATCAGAATGTCGGATATAGGGACACTACGGGGACACGTACGGGACACGCCACGTGGTGTGTCCCCCAAACGTTTTGAATTTTTTTGGTGGGGACACGGCAGGGGTCAAAATATATACATTTTAAAAATTTTGGGGTCAATCTATAATTTTAAAATTTTTTAGGGTCAAATTGTAATTTTTTTATTTTTTGGGGTCAAACTGTAATTATCAATCTTTAAAGTTTTAAATTTCTTTTAATATATATATTGCCGTGTCCCCCGCTGTGTCCATCTCTTTTTTCAAAATTGTCATGTCTGTGTCAGTATCCGTATCCATGTCCGTGCTACATATAGCTCATAATACATTACATAAAAAACCAATTCTTTTACACACCCCAGAATTATTGTCAATTAGTCCCAATTAATTAGATATTCAACAAAAATAAATTAACCCCTCTATTCAACCCTAACATATACTCTGATCTGAATAGTAAGTCAAATATGAAAGTGGGTTTGGAATTTCATTTTCACTTGGATTGTACCCTAAATACCCTTACGCAACACGGCAGGAAATGTACTACTTTCAATTTTGGCCAACGTTTTGCCTACTTTCCCTGGTGGTGTTGAATTGAAATTTAGATGTTTGTTTCCTCCTAAAGTCTCAGATTCGATTCTTTTAGTCAGCAACTTTTAGGGTCACATTACTCCACGTATAAGCATATAAAACGACTGTGTGATAAATTGTAAGGATTAGTCTGATGTGCGCTGCGCACAAGTTGTATTACCACAAAAGAAGAAAAAAAAAAGTGAATTTACGTGTCATAGATCATTATGAAATATGGACTAAGGCCTGTTGCCTCCCACTTTGATCCCTTGACCTATATACTCATTAATCATCCCATTTTGCGGGATCCGAGGGGCGTGTTGTCGGGATAGCATGCATGATGGGTCAATCACAGCCGTCTGTGGTTGGCCATGAACGGCTCAGATCACATCATGTTCAAACAAATCTAAACCGTTCACTGACAAACGGCCGTGATCCGCCCAACATGCAAGCTGTCCCCGAAGAGGCCGGACACACTAACGCTGCTGATGAAATAACGAAGCGTGAAATAACCAAAAAAGTATTCCTTATACTTAGGGTTAGGGACACCGGACACACTAACGCTGCTGATGAAATAAGAGTGATATTAGGGCATTTCGTGCGGTCTTAGTTTAGTTACTGGATCGATACTTACGAACCACGGTTAGAATTAAATCGATGTAGTCTCTTTGAATATGCATTATGTACGCTTTTGGAATAAATTTTCAGCAGCCCTAGGAAAACCGATTGTCCATTTTGGAACAACCAGACGATTTTATATGGTAAGCTGACTTTTAACAAAAAATTCACAATTATTAACAGTATGGGTTTATCCAAATCAATACAACAATTCACTATTAACAATATGGATATATTTTAATCCATTGGTGCGAGTTGCTTTAGTGGGGAAGATTGTTAAATTTAAATTTAATGACATTGTTTTAACTATTCAATTTAAATTTATGAACCAGATTTGCGATGCCATTTTTTTTTTTTTTTTTGAAAGTGATTTGACATTAAACAAGATAGAACTAGGAATCAAACCAGAATCGGACACATCTTATTGGAATCGTTCAGGATGGTCTAGTTACTGAATTTATACAGAATCACACGACTCTGAACCTTGTGCACCACTAAATTCGTGCACCAATATTTTAGTATTTGTATTGTACCTATTTGCATTATTTCGTGATTAAGTTGCCTAACCAAACCCAAAATGTTAAGTAGAATTATCGTCGCTTTCACCCGGGAACACGAAGAAGATTTATTACAATATCAGATTAATCAACAAAAGTAAAATAAATCCGAAAACAATCACCGTATATTTTTGGAAGAAGTTAGTTGGACAAAAATTCTAATTAAAATTTCAGATAGATTAAAGAATTAACAGAATTTAAAACATTTGGAGAGAATTATTCCACATTAGATTATAGCCGACTAAACCAACTTTCATATGTCATTAGATTGAAGTTGGCGTGGAAGATGATGATGACAAGATTGGGAGGTTTGGCTTATTAGCCATCACCTCTGAAAATTAGGCTATACACTTTAAAAGTTGTTGGAAAATTAATATGCAAGTAGTTTCTTTAAATAGGATTATCAATGAAGAAACAACTAACCTAACATTTTTGGTAGACTAGGGCGCAGTTAGTCCAGTTAGTCGTGTAGCCCCTTCTATAGAGATGAAGTTATGGGTTCGACTCCTATGGAGAAGAGGTCAACCCTTGTGGTTTATTAACATCTGACAACTAACTTTATTGATGTCCATCGAATGAAAAAAAATAATAATTTGGTATGAATTACAACAACTAATGTATATATATAATGGAGAGCACTAACTCAACCAAAAAAAAAAAAAAAAAAAAAAAACCCAGTTTTGTTTTATGAATTTTTTTTAATCGTATTTGTTAGTTTCGCAAAGTTTCAAATAGAAAATATTTTTCACTAAATAAAAAATGAGGTGCACTTTTTTTCAATCATAATCGTTTTGAAAAAGTTTCCGCTTTTGAGGTAAAGCACAACAAATAGTACCAAACTTAAATATTTTTCACTACACAAGAAAAAAAATTAATGCCTGGTTCTTGCACTTTTTTTTAAAAATTTCCAAACACGAATAAGAAAACTACAATATTCTACCCAAGAACGTGTAATTTTTTAAGATTTATTTGAAAACTTTTGAGGCTTATAAGAGTTGATGTGATAGTAATTTCAAACCAAATAAAAATATAAGTGCAATAATAGAAAACCAGGGGACCCGTGATTTTGGTCCCTATTACTTTCAAAGTTTTATTTTAATAAATTCAAAGTTCTATATGTCTACTTTCAGAAAAGAAAAAAAAATCTATATGCCTGCGTTCTTGCACATTTATGTGGGGTAAATTATATTTCTTCTCTCTCTAGTAAAAGAGATGTTTCAAAATGTAAATAAGGATGACAATTTGACCTTAAACGAGAAATATCTGAACTGATTCGTCTTCAAGCTAGGTGTATTTTTGTTTTTTGTTTTTATCACTGAATGCATTTCCTTTCATGGAAAGACAAATGGCACCTATATATAAGAATTACATCCAAAATACTAGTAATTATTCCATGGTTTTGGAGCTCAAGATCAAGGAATAATTAGTCCCAAAATACAATGACAAGACACTAGGGAACAACTCGGCAAACAAGAGAGAAAAATAAATCATCATAAAAGAGAAACTTGCATCTTTCATGTTAATTGAGTTTCAAGCTCTCTGACACATACTGCAAAGCGAACCGTAAAAAAAAAAAGTTGGGTAATTTGCATTAATAAGTTTTGGACAAACATGTGGCCTTCTGGCACTTGACTAAGGTACTCTAAAGTCTAAACCATTAAGAAAACCTTACAGATGCACAACAAAAAAACATCAAAGCATTGACAACTGATGGCATCAATCCACACCTCCAACAGTTCTGGTCCATAATTATAGATTACCCATTATTCTTCTCATTCATATGAAAGAGACTCTCTTTTTTCAAAGAAGAAATTATCATTTCAATTTTTGGAAACTCTACAATACATTGTGCCACCCCATAAATATTCGTAACATTTTGATACGCCTCCTAACTTTCATACTAAAAACTCATAATTTTTCGAACATTTTCACCACGAATCATAGCATTTATTTCTCCTGCCTTTTCAGAAATAAAATTCTTAACATTTTCGCTAAAAATCAACACATATTGGTGCGTGTCATAACTTTTAGACTAAAAACTCGTAATATTTTGAAGGTATATATGGTACACACCCAAATAGGGGTGTGTATTATAGCCTTTTCCTTTCAATTTTTGTCTTTCCTAGGGAAAAAAAAAAAGAAAAAAAGAAAAAGGGGACTCAACCACATCACAGAAAATTATGTTTATTCCCAGCCTAAGCTTTTTTCTTGAGGTCAGCTCCCATATGATATGGGCATATTTAATTAATTATTATTATTGGTTAGTATTTGGATTCTCTTTAAGTGGGATTGGAAGAAATCATCATTACCTTAGATTCATATTATTTTGTTGCAAAACATTTATAATTAAAAATAATTTTCCTCCGTACGTGTGCTTTTCTAAATCTTATCAACTTTGATTTGGATCAAGAAATTAAGGTTCCGGTTTCACATGGAAAGCATGTGAAAGGAGAAGTCCTGCAGAGTGATCATGACCAGTTCATGTACATAATTTTGGCCTCTCTCTTTTTTCTTTTTTCTTTTGTTATGATCACAACCCACATGTAATTAAATTTGTTACTATCCCCTGAAAAAAGAAGAAAAATATTAATTGAAAAAAAGTAGAAAAATTAATTTGTACTTGTGTTATTTGTGATGTTGTGGATTACAAAAGTGAAATTAAACTCGCGATTCCGTAGTGAAATTTCAACCTAGACGAATTCTTAACCCGAACTTGGCATCCACCCAAACCCCAAGGCATCAAGAAGCCTTTAATTTAGGATTCAACTAGTGGACGGTGGAATTAGATTAATTGGTCCATTGAATCCTAGTTACCAGGAGAAAAGAAAAACTGGCATATATGCAACTTGTCCAGATGTAAAGGGATTTATATGCTGTGCGGGTGCCGCATGGCACCATCCGACCGTCCATTGCGAAAATGCACGGCTCGGAGATGTAAAGTATGCTTGGGGCAAGCATATTTGGCTCTGATGAGTTACATTTTCCATGACAAAAGGCGCTCCCTTAACATCGATAGCCTTGCTTGTTTCGCTTTCACAAAACACAAAAGAATATAAGGTCTACGTAATGCTACGGTGTGCCTACGTCCACCACAGAAAGACAAAAAGAAAATTTCACAGTTCTAGAGACCACTCCTGGTCTAGATTTCTATACGCATCCTCTCTGGTATGCATATAGAAATCCTGCTACAGTAATTCAGGAAATATAGTGAAATACAAGAATCATGACTATGACCAGGAGGGTGAGAGCAACAGATCCGGGGGGCATCGTCTTACACTTTAAAAAACACTTTAACATTTACTTTAACTCTAATTTATCCGAACTGCTCACTCACTACAGGGCAGGGCCCCCAATTCCGAGAGAGAATTGGCCATTATTTAAGAAGTTTTGATGACAATAGAAAAGTTGTTTGGAAAAGTGATGTTGAGAGGAGATGGTTAGAGCCATGGAAATTGGCTATTATTGACAGCCTTATTTCAAGGGCCTAGAAAGATGGATATCCCACCAAGAAAGGTGGTTGTGTTTGAAAAATGCAAATGTATAATAATTCGTACACACAAAATTATAGGAGAATAAAGCAAGAAAAGCACTACTCCAATTAGGAAACACCATAAAGCTAAAATGGGTTGAAGGAACTTTCAAGGAAATTCATAAAGATGGAATTTCTTTGTCATAATGGTGTATATCTGTGACTTTAGAAACTAGATGGGATTCTCTCTGTGAAGGCACCACCAAAGCAAAATCTGCACTAATTTGACTTTGATTCAAAGTTAAATAATGTACAACTGACCTTGTTTTGGGTGTCAGTATTCCTCAATTTGTGTCTTTGGTTTCCAAATATTTGACTATCTGGGAGGCTGAGTTGTACCTAAAAAAAATTACAATATGTCATATTCAATTTCCACCATGAATGAAGCCATCAGGGAAAATAAGGACATGGTATTTTTTCAACAAATTTGCAGGGGGAGTTTTTTGTGAAGAAAAGATTTATTGAAATCAAGAAGAACTGAATAATGAAATATTCTTGTGTAGTGCATAACCATATGTATCAAGTGGTTGTCCTACAGGTGAGAAAAAAAAAATGAAATGGTTTTCCTACAAATTTTGACAGAGATTGGGGTTCAAGCTTATGAAAAAGTATTGAAGGTTGATATTGTTAATGCGACGTACATACAACCCATCAACATTTGCTAGAATTACCATTTATTTCTATCTAAACACATATATGTGTAAATATAAGTCCATACGTGGAAATCACCGAAGGGAGGGAGAAGCTTTCTCGCTAGGACTTTTTTCTCCTGGTGACTGTCACACCACCCCCTGCCCCGTAGCACCCCTTTCCCTCCTCTCCTCTCCTCTCTCTCTCTATTACTTCCCCTCAAGGATTTGCTTACAACTCCCCATGGTCGATCGGATCTTCTCCTCTCCCTATGGGCATCCGGAATCCAGATTCTTGGGCAAGGGGAGAGCCAGATCTAAGGTTTCCATAACTGAGCTTCCAACATCGGTGGCAGTAGCGGAAAAGGTGTGACACTTCCAACAGCTCCGGCGGTTTGTATTTCCCTGTGTTTTCTTTTTGTTTTTCCTTTTCTATATTTCCTTATTTAGGCTTTATCGGTGCTTTTATTTTTATGAAATTCTCTCTATTGGCACAAAAACAAAAGAAGAGCGTGTGTGTTTGTGCAAGTGTGTTCGGCAAGTAAGCATGCGTCACCTTGGCCGGCTTTATTGGACCAAATAGGCTGCCGGGACAGGATTATAGTTTTGAAGCCAGGGTTATAGTTTTGAAAGCCCTATAGACCATTCGATGTCAAAATTAGAGAAGCCAATTAGGAACCCTTTTTCCAAACCTAAAAATACCCAGCTTCAAAATTAAACAAGCTAGTAGTTGCTGAAATAGCATTGGGGAAAATGTACAGGATGGAATTAACATGACCCGCAGAGAAAATGTGGTTGCTTTAACCTCTGTAACCTAATTTGATGCACAAAGAACCTCAAGAAATTTATATTCCACCAAATTAAATTCCAACTTTCCAAACATGAAGCCCGAAACATGTTAATTAGCTCCAGTAAATTACATGTTTCAAGCATGGATGCCCACTGCATCTCACAAGTTCAACTACAAATATGGCTGTAACACCATTGATTCGACCTATAACCTCAACTGGAACTTATATTCCCTTATACGGAAATGTAGCTCAATTTAAAGATTTTCTATCCCCACAAGCGAAGTAAAATGGACATCAATGGAATTTAGAGCATCTTGATCAATAGTAGTAGTGCAAAACCACTTTGGTGGAGAATAATCAGATCTCAGTCCCAGTGGGAAATCGGTTTTGGCAGTCTCCTTAAATACTTCAACGCCTTCAGCTTCGATTTGACTCGACCTTCTATGCTGATTAAAGAGCTGAGATTTCATCTCCAAACAAGATTTTAGATCTTCCTCGCTCCGAGCTTTATTCAACTTATCCAAAAGATCACTTAAATCCGAATATTTCCCATTTTCTTGCTTTCCAACAAGTTCATCTTGCTTATTGGGGTCATTACCAACATCAACCAAATCAATTTTCCGAAGCTTCCTTAGTCCCTGATTGACGATGTCTTCCAATCTCTTTCTAAGTTTCTCAGTTCTATATGGATTTGATCTTAGCTTTAATTTCAGCCCAGAAACAACCATTTCAGTGTCGTCTCCTGCAGAATTAGGGTTAGGGTTAGGGTTTGAGACAGGGGACCCATCTTTCGTCGGCCCTTCCGGTTTAGGATTAACAGCAAGGACCTCCTCGAGTAAAGTAACATTCTGCATGTAACGGTCAAAAGCTTCATTTTCCACTTCAACGTTTCGTTCTTTGTATTCTTTCAACTTTTGAAACCTCCATTCATTTATGACTGCAGCATCCTGAAAATGTTTCCAAGATTAGACTAAACTTCAAAAAACCAATGTTATATCAGAAATGACAATTAATGCGGTACGTGCATGCACCTTTCTAGTGAGGGGCTTCCTTGAACGAAGTGGGCTTTGCAAATTATTGAACTGGGCGAAATTGTTGGACAGTTGCCGAAGTGAAGAAAATCTGTGAGAATTCCTGAAAGAGAGAAACAGATGCATCTAATTAAGGAAAGGAAGAAGAAAACTGTTTTGACGAGGACAAACATTGAAATTTGCATTTAAACACCAAAATAAGAGCCAAATGAAACTCAGACGTTCAGACTAACCAAGCTAAACAATTTAGATGTCCTAGGGAATAGAAAAAGGAAATAACAGGAGCAAATAAACAATGACATGGATGGGTTTTTATGTTTTGGGTAATCCAAATTTTTATTAGAAAGATCAGAGTAATACAGAGACTAAGGGAGGCATACCTCCCTGCACAAGAGAAAACGCCAAAAAAACAAACAGTAAACTGATACAGACTCTGAGACTCAAAACCAAACAAGTACTTGTGAAACTCCATTAGAACATTTGAACAATTTGGAAGGACCAGCAGTCAGACAACATCCTTCTCATGCAACAATTTGCATGGGTTATACCTATCTGTACACTGTACAAGAGTAGAGCATCCCCTGTGGATTTTCTTGAAGTCAGAAACAAAAATTCCTCTGCATCGACCAACTTTTCTTCTTGCTAGAAAAAATGTAGTGGTCAAATATCAATTGGTGTGGCAATATGCTCACTCTCAATGTGATCAGAACTCAGAAGTTCAATATTGTTGGACACTCCTGTTTCTTTGAAAATGGGTTCATATTGTTGCTTGACAAGAAAAAAGGACTAGCGAGCTTGATAATAAAAGTATTCTTTTTGTCTATTATGTAAACCTGAACAGTGAACATACAGCACAAGGTCTCTAGCACAGCCGCTGATGGAAATGGGAGCCCCTACTACTAGTATGGGTGAATCATTTTAGATTTTCGTAAGCTAAACATTCAAATACTCTAGCGAATATTGTAAGACATGAATTTTTGTGTATATCCTATTCACAATGATGCCCGTTTTCAGAAGCTATTTCGAAGGAATTCGTTCATCACATATTTCAGCCCAAGATTTTGCATCTTGTTGTAATTTGCGCTCCCAGAAAATAAAAGCTCTTTCTGGCTAATATTCATCTGACCTACAGGCGAAAGTGGGGAAATCACGTCTGCTCATTTCCTTCTTAGTGTATCGCCTGAAAAGGAATCAACTGGTCACAGAATAATGGCTTCCCTTGGCTTCAACAACGAGAAAGCCAAACAGCTCGAGACTTTAATTTCTAAACCTGGAACCGGCAACAATTAAGCGTCTCTGTATTCAAAGCTCGTATTGCTGAAAATTCTCCAACCCTACATTGATGGAAGATTCTGTTCTGGGCTATTTATAGAGATTTGGGTGAAGTCAGTGAAGTTCAAACTGTATTATTTGTCTTCCTGAAAATCTCACAGGACAACCTAAAATCAATAGTCGCCATTTTAATTTGATTACATGAGTTTCGCTTCTCGATGATCTGGCTGCAACGTGTGACCAAGACGGTCTAAACTGTATTAGGTGGACTCATTTCATGGAATGAATCCAATGGCTGAATTCTCCTTTGAAACATCGTTCCTCAATCGTTACTTATTTTAAAACAGAACTGGATATGTATCATGTGCATAATCACAGGTGAAGTTTTACAAAATTCTCAGGTGATTGCCTAACTCTTGTTGTCTCCATCTTCATCGACAGTCTCTTTGACTTTACTGGGAAGTATTTGTGCATTTCCGACTTCCTCATCCCAGTTTATCCTTGCAACTAACATCATCAACAGAACTAAGCAACCAACCATCCCGACCAAGAACCCTCCTAGTAGTCCACCAAGTCCAAGACGGGCCTTGAATGCCAAAACCACTCCCAAGTGCAAAGCCAGCAAGTAGAACCCTCCCACGTTGGCATACATAGCCAGCCACAGCCTGGCAGTCCCACGGACTATTCCTCCACAGACCGTCACCGGGAAATTTACCACTTCTACTAAAGCCATGATCAACATTGTCTTCTTCACACCTCTCATAATCCCCCTATCATGGCTAAACAAAGGCCCTCAGAGGCCCTTGGTGCCAACCATTACAGACCCGCTGATGCAGCCTGCAACTATACTCAGGCAAAAGACACGGTTCCCGACAAGTAAGCTGGGCCCGGCCAGTTCTCGCCAAGCAAACATACAGATGAACGCACAGGTGGATAGTTGAAGCATGACAGAGTAGAGCAAGTAGTCAAAGTTTAGCACTATCGCCAGCACTCCCACTGCTTGTCAAGCATCGGTGAGCCGCCCAGTGAGCAAGACTAGGATCTCGAAGAACCACCACTCGGGCAACACAGGCCGGAAAGTTTGAGCAAGTTGATCCAGTCTCGAGACCCTTGCTCGAGCCACCCTCCTTCCTTCCACCTTCCTCCCTTGCTACAAATCTCTGCGATTGACACATAGAGGGCTACTAGAATGACAACTATGAGATCAGTTATCCAGATTGCCATAGAAACTCCCTCAATGCCCTTAGCTTTGTAAAGTAGAACGTTGATGGGCACATGACGAGCTACGGCCACAACCGAGCTCAACATAATAGGGCACAGTTTCGCGTTGTGAGCTCAAGTAGGATTTCAGAGGAGAAAGAAACGATGTGATTACCAAATCAGGGAGGAGATAGAAGTGGTACTTCTTCGCGACGATTGAGATTTCCTCCCGTTGGCCAAAATGATTAAGGATTTTGTGAACATTGAACCACAGGAAAGAGACGGGAAACGTGGTCACTAGTAACATGATAGTAGCCATAAGAAAATGTCTCTTATTTTGACAATTAAAACTCTTGCTTCAGAGAACTTCTCTCTCTAGAATGAGTACCCCTTCCACTGATTCCACATCTGATAATCCACTGATTCCACATCTGATAATCTGACCCACTCAGTTGAAGAGATCGATCATCTAGAAAGAAGCACCAATATAATCAAGAATTCTCAGATCTATCCTCCTCATCTGTTATGATCGAGGAAGAGGAGACTATAATTGAGGAAGATATTTCCACCCCTGAAATTGTGATGGAAACACCCATTTTGGCTGAAATGGAGATGATCAGAACGACCTCCAGGCTGAAAACACAAAGCTGACCAAAATAACACAGCACGATCTTTCAAAGCTGCTCTGATGCGTGATAAAGAACCCACCAAAGAAGATATAGAAAAAAGACTAGCTGAGTTTTGTGATAGTGATGATGTAGAAATTATGGAATGTTTGATCATTAAACTTCTGGAGATTCCCAAAACAAGACCAGATCAAAGCTCAGAATTGATTTCCCAAAGGAGCATCTGGAGAAAATCAGGGCTAATTGGAAAGGATGTTTGATCCTTAAACTTCTGGGGGAAAAAACAGGTTTCAAAGTTCTAATGGATAAGATTCATAAACTCTGGAATCTAGAAGGTTTCATAACCCCCATGGATGTTGGCCTGGGGTTTTACATCATCAAATTCGAGTCGAAATCGGACTACTTTAGGGCATACACTGGTGGCCCGTGGATTATCCAAGATCACTCTCTTACAGTTCGTAAATGGTACGGAGATTCAAGGCTGATATGGCTCACGCATCAAGACAGCAATCTGGGTTAGACTACCCCTGTTACCAGCTGAATATTACGAGGAAGACACTCTACTCCAGATTGCAGAGAAACTGGGAAAGCCTCTTAAAATGGATAAGAAAATGGAAAATTCTGCAAGAGGAAGCTATGCCAGAATGTGTATTGAGATGGATCTCAGCAACCCTTGAACCCTCAATCGCAGTAGGAAAGTATGACTACTTAATTGAGTATGAAAACATGCACGTAATTTGTTTTTCATGTGGCAGGGTAGGTCACTGGCGGGAACACTGCAACCAGGTACCTGCGCCGGAGAAGACACAGGGTGAACCCTCAGTTACAGTGAACAATCAAGTCATACCTGACAAAGGGCCTGTCAAATTTAACGGGCAGATTGACGTCACTGGGCCTCAAGAAATTGGCTACAGCGAGTGGATGGTTGTCACACATAGGAAGAAACCCAACAGACCCACTGGGCCAACAAGAGCTGAGGCCCATAATTTTCAGCAGCAAAATTACAGGGCAAAAGATCATTTCAACCAAGGAACTACTGATGCTAATCGACCTGGGACTTCTAAAGCCCATTTTTCAAATCAGACTCATGCCAAAGGGCTCCGGAATAAAAATTATGTTCCCAAACCCATGAACCATCCCAAAGATAGCCCACCTCCTCAGAAAAGCCCTAACCCCTCTTTTGGGCCAAGAACAACCAAAATTTTGGTCTTAATCTCAAACCTAGTACTAAGACCAATTTGGTCCAGCCAACCATACCAATGACCCAGGACAAAAATGCTACAGATATACCCCTTTCCTCCGAGAATCATTTGGGTAAAAATGAGCTTACTACAACTCATGACACCCAATCGGTTTCCCCTAAAGAAAACCCTAAATCGCCAGTAGGTTTCTCTGACACCTTTATCACCATATCCTCTCCACCTGAAGCTAACAACACTCCCATCCATCCAAACCACTGGATCTGACATCCCTTCCCACCACCACCTACCATGAATTCGCTAGAGCTGGAGAATCTAATTTTAGACAAGGAAAAGGTGAAAGTGATTCTGGAACCAGATAGAAGCCGCTCACCTATCGTTCAGCGTATGGTGGACGGAAGGTATAGGCATAAAATTAAAGATGAGAGACAAACCAGGAGGGTATGGAAGAGAGCACAGTGTCTATCACTCCGACGATGACACATTGCCAAGATCTCAGTAAGATCCGCTCTAATTTGGGTATTCCTGTCGATTTTCCACTGACTGATGTTTTTATAATGAGAAGCCTTGATATTCTGATCTGGAACTGTAGAGGGACTGGGAATGATCGTTTTTGGAACAACTTCAAACATATTATGCGCACTTACAAACCAGAGGTTGTAGCTCTGCTCAAAACAAAAGTTAGTTTTCTGTCCATGGGTTCTTTGTTCAAACCAGAAGGTCTTACTGCCTCTGCTTATGTTGACCCCATGGGTAGAGTTGGTGGAATTTGACTTCTCTGGAATCCCCTCTCCGTCACCCTCAATATCACCAACATATCTCCCCAGGCTATTCACGCCACTGTAAAAAAGGATAACTATGAGGAATGGGTGCTGTCAGCAGTATAGCAAGCCCAAAACCTAGAAATCGTGATAACAGGTGGGATGATTTAGAATCTCTAGCCGATAACATGGACAAACCATGGTTAGTGGCCGGGGATTTTAATGACACCGCTAGCTTGGATGAAAGTCAGAGTACTGCTACGAACTATAACGCGAGTCAGAGAAGGAAATTTGGGGAGAGGATTAGCAACTGTAATTTGGTTGACATGGGATTCACAGGACCGGAAGTTCACCTGGATGAAAGTTAGAAAAGGTCTGGCTAACACCAAAAAAAACGGCTGGACAGAGCTCTATGCAACTCAGAGTGGAGAACCCTGTGAATTGGCACCAAGTGTGACAAGACAAAGATATGGGAGGTCTTGGCCTGAAAAAAGCTAGAAACCAAAACCTGGCCCTCTTAACTAAACTTGGATGGAATATGATCATTAATGAAGAGTGCCTATGGGTTAATATCCTTTGGAACAAATATCTTAAGAATCATAGCATTTCCACATGGCCTTCTCATAGACCTACCTCTCATATTTGGAGAAGCATAACAAATACCAATAAGTGGCTGGAAAAAGGGATCAAATGGATTATAGGTAATGGAGAGACCATTGACTTGTGGAAGGACTGGTGGAGTGGGGATGGCCCTCTTTGTGTGCAATACCAGGGACCCCATACCAATGCCAATGTGAAGGTGAGAAGTATCATTAATGATAATGGGAGTATGGGACTTGGAATTTGTTTTCTATTTCTTATATTGTTGATGATTAGAATTATCCAGGCTATACATTTACCTCTCTATGCTACTAACAAGGACCAACCTTCTTGGGTTGGTTCTACTGATGGCAGGTTCTCCACTGCAGCAGCCTATAATCTGATAAATAGGGACGTTAATGATCAAAAAGGGTGGAAGTGATTTTGGAAAATGAAATTTTCTCCTAAACTAAATTTTTTTATTTGGCTTATTTTACAGAAAAAACTTCCTTCCAACAAACTCAGATTTGATATAGGCATGATCCCATTTGATTTATGTCCTAGATGTGGTGATGAATCTGAGGACATAAACCACCTTTTACGTGAATGTCCGAAAGCTAAGGAATTCTGGTCCTACTTTCGTAGCAGCCACTGGTTGGAGAGTAAATTTAATAGTCCCATTCGGGATTGGGTATCATATAACCTCAAATCCCAGAAGATTTCTGGGATAGGTGTTGGCATGCCTTGGAGCACCCTCTTTACAGATTTGGAAGGACAGGGAAGAGAGAGAGAGAGAGAGAGAGAGAGAGAGAGAGAGCTTTGATAATGTTGAATCCCATGATGGTTAGCTTCAAGGCTGTTGCATCTTATTCCAAAGAAATTGTGGAGGCTTTTAAACCTACCCTAACCTGTGGCCCTCCTAAATCCAAATTGACACTCTGGACTTCCCCTGATGCAGGCAATCTGAAATTGAATACCGATGGCTGCTGGTATAGCTCTAACAGGAAGGCTGGAATTGGAGGCATTTTTCAGAGACTCAAATTGCAAATGGATCTTGGGCTTCTATGGAAGCATCAACTGTGATTCAACAATAGAAAGTGAATTCTTGGCCATTTACAGAGGGTTAACAATCATTCTAGAGAAGAACATGAGGAATGTAGCAATTGAGTCTGATTCTAGTGTGGCAATTAAGTTGATCAATGAAGGGGCAGCTGCAAACCATGCCCAGAGCAATATTATTAAAGATGCCAACGCCATTCCCACCCGCACTGGTGCTAAACTATCACATGTTTTCAGAGGAAGTAACGATGTGCAGACCATCTTGCACGAATGGGAGCTGAACAGCATGAAGAACTAATTTTGAAGGATGAATGCCCATCTCCATAAGGGAGTTTATGATTAAGAATTGCCTAAACATTAGGCAAGTGTTAGATTAGGAAGTTAACTTTCCTGGGTCTGTAATATGTACTTTTGTATGTTTGAACTTATGTTGCTGACATTCTGCTTTTAAACTATAATATTCCGATTTAGCTAAAAAAATGATAGTAGCCATGAGAAGGGTCTTATGGAGGAGTTTAAAATTCTTAGCTCCATGAGCCTGACCACATATGGGCTCCATGGCAGCACACAGCCCATTCAACACCGAAAAGCCAGTGACATTGGCGAAGGTGAACGCCAGTGTGCCACTGGCCAACTGAAGCTCTACGAGGCAGCCTAGAAACGCTGTAGTTACGTCTATCTTGGTTAACTACGTCAAGTTCATTGCCACCAAAGGAACCACAAGCTGTCGTTGGATTTTCAGCTCTGAAAGGGTGCTGCGAATGAAGCATGGAGGCCATTTCTGTGGGAAAAAGGATGGTGGAGGTGGAATATAAGGGTTTTTTCTCAAGTGTATCCTCTTCCAGTGGTGATGCCATTTGAGGCATTGTTTGGCGAGCAGTTTCAGAGGAGTGGCGGGGGTTGTTTTCTTATTGAAAGATGAGAAGGTGAGAGGTGAGCACTGTTGAAGAGTAGATAAGATTAACAAGAAATTACTTTTTTTACGGGATGACCCCATGGGGTTTGCTCCCCGCACAATTGACCAGGTTTAATTCTTGGAGTCAGGCCGCAAGAAAGTAATTTTTTGCGAATCCTTAGTGCCGACGTGGATGACCTGCCTTTGACCGGACTGGAAGGGGATTAACCGAGGTGCCTGTGGCTGACCCGGCATCGAACCAAAATAATAATACAAAAAAAGAGCTTAAGAATGGGTTTTTTGGGTGCATGGGTTTCGTGAAGGGGTGTGATTCTAAAAAAAGGAGGTGGAGGAAAGGGTGCCTTCTCGTAATTGCCAATTAAGGAAGAGAGACAATATGGTAGGAAAGAGTTGGAGACTGAAGGGGGAATAAATTCCAGATTAATCCCATTAACCTTTAGCCTATTTGACTCAAATGGCAGAGTCCAAGGCCCACAATGCAGGGGGGGTTTGTAGCGCATGGTTCACCACTTGGAGGCCCGCCAATTTTTAACTCCGTGACATCTTGACCAGCAGCCCTGGTGAAACTAGGCCCAGTGTGGAAGGGCCCAACAGGAAGGGGTGGGAAGTTGTCTAACAAAGCCCTCAAATCTCGCGCCAAAGGGATACCACAGCCACCGGAGGCACCAACCGACACCAAAACTTCCCTAACACAATTACCAGGACTGCAAGGAACCTTTAATTTGGCAGGGCCATTACTGGTATACTGATTCCTCTTGCTACTACTGCGAGAAGAAAGAAGGCCCTAAAAGAGAAACAACTTATCTTCAGAGGAGGTGTATAACCATAGTGATCATCTTGATTAAAATTGATGTCAGAGACATCCTTCATCAGAGCATGTTCCTTACAACGGTAAACAAGCGAATATCGGCAGAAACCTAGATAGCAAATCTTGAACACCAGAGCGATCATCTCATTCAGAACCAGAGGAGACAGAGAAACAGGGTTACCCGAGTCCCCAAGAGCATACGAGGATGAAACCCTAGGATTACGGTTTTCAACGAAAACAAAAGAGGAAAAAAATCCAGGACTAGGGTTTTCAAATGGAGCGAAATTGCAAGATGGGAGGTAAGAGATGGTTTATGGCAGATCAAAGCCAAAGAAGATGGATCAAGGTCGAGAGATGGCACAAAAGCAGAACGAGAGGACAAGGTAGAGCGTGAGGCCATTTCGCAACCTACTACTAAAGGGAGCCTTAATTTTAAGAGATCACAGCTTTTTTTTGAACAGCAACAAGAAGATCTTTGAAATATTACAAAGATTAAAAGGAGTAGGGAAGACGGCATCACTAGGACGCATCCTAACTATGTTGGCACCCAACCTAACCGTCAATCATGTGCCATTAAGAGATCACAGCTACAGTACAGAATCCATGTTACAGGTACTAAACTGCTTCTTCAAACAATGGACATCTCTTGAAAAGTAAACAATAAATATGTGATACAGTAAGATAACATTCTTTTCATTTGTAAATAGCACTTCCCCTCCAGTGATTCCCTAAACAACCACAGACGCTAACAAAAGAGAGGCATGTAAAAGGAAGCACAGTTTTCCACATTATAATGGCATCGGAAAAGGAACGAATGGCATATGCATGTCTTTAGAAGACAACAGGTTCTAGACGTAAGCTACTAAGCGTCAAAAGTATAATACCGCCAGCATAAACAGATGTACTTGATCTAAATATCATCTGCAATCCCAAACAATCATTCACTTACCCAGAGGGAGATGCCTCGGATGACTGCTGATCAAACAAAGGAGAGCTGGAAGATTGTGTCTTGTCTGAAAAAGTAGCATTGGATTTCAACACTGCAATCACAAGTTAAAAATAGATTCATGCTAGTAAAGTACCATATAATGAAAAACAAATCAACTGAAATCCATACAAAATTCTTAAATAAGAGGTTAGCAACTCTAGAAGCTTTCTTCGACAAATGAAATTGAGATGATACCCTTTGCGGCCTCTAATACCTTGCTTCTTCAGGTACTGAGAAGTTGCATTTGGCTAGGAGAAAATATTAACTATAGTGGCAATCTATTGGTAATATAACCAGCAATCTCAAAATCTTAAGTTGTAAGGAAACGGGCCCAACAACGTATATCAAGCTCTCACCCTTACTATCTATGACTCGAATTAAAATCTTTTATAGCTCACTGCAGGTAGCAAGAGCCAAACCACTCCTTATCCAAGACAGTGAACCAAAAAAATAAACAATCTGGATCCCCGTAAAAAGGTAAGGGGACCATTTCAAAATTCAAACTTTGTCCTCAATAAAACTATTTCTATTGAAAACACAATTAAGCAATAAGTACACAAAGGCATATAATAGACATTTTATTGTACACCAATCCCAAGATGCAGAGCCAAAGTGTCTATTAATCACCATTCTTCACACAACTCGCTTGAGGGCTTCCCTTAAGTAGGAAAGAAGGAAACTTTAAAAGGCCAAAGCTAATATTTATCATGAACAAGCCACCTCGTAGTATACTCACCACAAAGTACTCCCAAGGAGGGTACCATATGAGTTTTGTTGAGACATATCTGGTGAAATCATTCTTGAAGGAAGTAGTTTGAGTGTGTTCCAGTATTAAGGAGTATATGCTTCCCGGATATTCTCTGCCCAATACTTAGGCTGATGCAATTGTCTTAGTTTGTCTCGTTGGTTATACATAGTGTCATACATAACTCTACAATAATTGAGCAAAGCTACCCTGTTACCAACACTTATTAATCCCTACCAAATGAGTTACCCAGTTACCCTGTTTGACCATATGCAAGTTTGCAACGTTTGGTCAGGGTACCATATGACTTTTGTTGAGACACTTCTGGTGAACTCATTCTTAAAGGAAGTAGTTTGAGTATGTTTCAGTATGATATTTTTTCTAGATATTCTAACCATGCGATGATGAGCAAAGTTACCATGTTAATGACACTTATTTATCTCTACCCAGCAGAAGATGCCTCAATTGACAAAAATGGGAGGTCTAAAAATATCTTTGCATGACAGCTACAAGCATATAACTCAGAAGTGAACTCAATAACAACCAAGGATTATCACACTAAGGTTAAGCAAATCAAATATATCGTGCATAAGCACAACCAATTCTAAAGGTGCATACCAAATAAGCCTTATAAACTATAATAATAATAAATGCAGTGTCTTAAAAGGCCCGAGGCGCATAAAAGCGCCAAGGGCCTCTGGAGCCAGAGCAACGAAGTCAGGCGCACACATTAGTGAAGTGATGCGCACATTAAAAAACAGAGTAATATACCTTACCAAGTGAAAAATGACCCAATATCACCAAATATGACATATATTATAAAAAAAAACATATATAATCAGCCAAGTACCACACTTTGAAGTCCTAAAAGTCAAAACGTCAATAATCATACATGACATTTCAAATGACCACATATGAAATGGTAACAAAAGAACATACTATGTATCCATCAAAAACTAATCTTGAATGTTTATCTTTAGAAATTAGAAAAGTGATTCATGTTTAAGTGCACGCTTCATGCGCCTTGAGCTTAGTCCCGAGGCACGCACTTTATGCCCCTTACATGCCCTTTGCCACCCGCATCTCGCTTCAGCAGATTGAAGCCCCAACCCGCACCTGGCTTCGAAGCATGCTTAGGTGCGTGCCTAAGCACGCTTTTTAAATCACTGAGTAAATGGTAAAGGAAGACAAAAGAGTACCAGATGTGCGGCTGTGTGGGAGAATCGTTTAAGAGAGCTTAACTTCCTATTTTTAAACAAGATTACACTTGAAGTAGTATCTAGGGTGTGGGTCCTGTTACATATAATGAGCATTCCCCGCCTTCATGACCAAGCAATCTCCTTGGTACTTTGGTAGCTCAAAGATCGTGGTTCATCATCTCCAGCCTCTATTACTAACACAGTTATTTATGTCTAATTCTAAAGACACCTCAGCTTTCGAACATCCCACCTCTGGTGACCAAGTGCCAACTGAATGCCTACCGTAGTTAACACAAGCAACCCTTAATAAGCCTGCTCACCTCCTACCATCCACACTATAAAACTGAACATCAGATAGGAACTCACCAAGCTAATTCATGAATTAAGAGACTAGAATCGTAATGCTCAACCACATAAAGCTAGACACAACCACCTTGGTGGTATAACCTATAAGTCACCACATCACCACATCTCTTTATACAGTGAACCAGACACATGGTGCTTTGTCAAGGACTCAAGGTAAATTTGACAAGAATTGGAACATAGATTCTGAAAACAGTTTTAACGTACACACATCCATGCAAAGCACTAGCACACGATAGTTCAATACAGTATACCCATCCATTCTTCACCCTAGGAATCCAACGTTTCCGTACCGTGTATGTGACATGGATTTTGAGCTTTTGCACAGCAACTCTTGCATGACTGATATGGGCACCTGCATAGTTAAATCAGAGCTCATCATTTAGCATTCACAGGGTGAAGAAGCCATTTCAGGTGTACCTCATGTGAAGTTTTCAAATACCCACATACAAGGAACCAAGAAATGATGATGTGATTTAGCATGCATACATAGCAAATTATATCACTGTCGATAGCCAAAAAAAAACCTAGTGTCTCAATGAATCAGGCTCAGGCCACAGTGTAAATTCTTTTTCGCCATTTTTGCACTATTGAGGACTAAGCGTTTGGTTAAATTTAATACATGCATACCCTTTATATCACAATATCAAACATGTTAACTATCCACACACAAAAATACACCATGGTCTCAACAATTGCCAACAACTATCTAACCATTACACATTGTAACGTTGTCCTCAATAACCAGCCATTGTCTTCTTCTGCTAAAACAAAAGTCATCTCAAAAGCCCTAACGTTGACCATTTTAACAGTATGGGATTCGTCTTGTAACTGTAAAGTTCTAGGATTAGAAACCAATTTAAGAAGTATAGTGCACATTGCGCAAACCACCCAGGGTTCCAAGGCGATCCCAAGAATCGAGACATTTAGCTTGAACTGGCTCAAGTGTGTAGTAGTGCCATGGATCAAGTCTTCCGTTGTGTGCAAAACGTTACTGGCTGACTCCGAAAGTAGTGCCTAGCTGCCAGAAGAACCATGTTTCCACAATATGGTGAACCCTTCTCTAGTTAGCAAGTTGGCAAGAGCAAGAAGAGTCTATTGACTTTTACCATGAGAAGAACATTCTAAAAAACATGATCAATCTAATGGGTGGGATACGTCTACAACAAAACTCCGATACCAAACTGACGTAGGACGCAACAAAGGAAACTCATAGCTATGTTGCCTAAAGTTAATGTTGTAGTGGCCTAGCGTTAGTAAAAAGGAAAAACTAAATCATCAATGGGTTTAGGCCTGGAAAAGTATAAGAAAGGTGACATGGATTAAGAGTTGGAATTGGCTTGGTTTCAGGAAATTCTAGAGAGCAACTACTTAAGCCCTAATGCGTGGGGACTGCATCTACTCAACGCTTAGACCCAGGAAAAATCATACTACCTCCGTCGGAAAAAGATTGTCCGGTTTACCAAACGAGAACTTAATATAATTTATTTTATTCAAAAAAATAAATACAAACTTTTTGCCACAAGTTACTAAATATCAATGAGTTTATAATTTTTTTTTTTTTAAAGTTCAAATTTTTCTTGGGGAAAGTGCAATTTTTTTTTGAGTTCTCATTGTCCAGACCATACAAATCTTTTTGGGACGGAGGGAGTAAGTGCCAAATCTAAACTGGCAAAATTGGCTCAACCAAGTGGCTCTCCATCCTCCAGGTCCAAACTGGCTATTATTTGACAGTCCTAAGTAGCATCTCCACACCACCACGAACCCTTAGCCAAGAAGAAAGGCAACCGGAACTCCAATCAGGATCATCGGAGGACTCATGGCTTGGAGGTTAGACCTGAGGGTTCATCAAGGTGTCTCCACCCCGTCTTTCCATAGGACGTCATGTTAAATCAGCTGTAGTGAGAAGTTTTGACTCTAAAGGTTGTATCAGTTATAGTAGTCTAAATAATAAGATTAACTTCGACTCAAATCCATAACTGTAAAGTAATAGAAACGTGCCAAAACCAAGAAGCACAACTTGTTGCTAAAAGAGAGAGTTTCCCAAAACGACAAATCCTAAAATGTAGCCCTACATCAAGAAGAGACTTCTCCCCAGCTTTGCACACAAAAACAATTAAGCTTGAAATTTACATCAAACAAGTCAGTCAGCATAATCAAACCCACTTCACTCAAACAGACACTGATTCTAACACATGGTAACATAAATTCGCACTGCAACACTTCATAAATGTACAACACCCAACTGACCCTAGGGCTTGAATCTCAAATTAAGTACAAATCCAGCACAAACCCTTAAAAAAATGTATTTTCCCCAATAATTAAGAAAAATGAAAAAAATTGCAAGTACCTCGATCGAGCGACGTTACCGCACTTGATACACTTTGGTTTGTTGAGGCCGCGAAGGTTCTTTGACGCATTGGTGCTGGATAGACCGCCGGTGGAAATGCTGGCGGGCGTGGAGGCAGAGGCGGGGGAGAGAGAGGGCGCGTCGGCGGTGCTGTTGTTGCTTATGGCCGGTGATAAAGCAGCCATGTTCTCCGTTACGCTTCGTTTTGAAATCACCGAAAAAATTCAAAGGCAAGCCATTGAATGAGAAGAGATAACAGTCGATTTCCTTTCCTTCGCCTTAGGATCTGTTTGGAACTTGTAGGAAAAAGATGTGGAAAGGAAGCGAAAATTTTATATCTTTCCCTGTTTAGTTCTCAAAAAGAGAAGGGAAAATTTCAACTGGTGAATCAGCCACCGCCGGAGAGTTCTGAACTGAAACAATAGCCAAAGGTAGAACTCAAACAGTCATGCAGTTCGTGAGAGTGAGAGCGACGAAGGAGAGAGAGGAAACAGGGCGGCCACCGGAGTAGTGACCGGCGGCGAAAATGCTGGCGGAGGGCCGGAGCGGTTGAGACGATCGGTGGAAGTGGCTGGAGCTTTAGTCGAAGACAAGGAGGAAGAAGAAGAGGTCTAAAAGAGGGAAGAGTGATAAAAAGCCCTAGGACACCTATTTAAGTAAACAACGCGGTTCGAAAACACGACTTCAGAAATCGTGTTTTTTGTCGGTTACGGCTAATTTACAGGGGTAGGGATGACAATTTCACTCAAAACTAATGGATACCTAAACCAAACCCGATCACCTCGATGTGATTTTTATGTTTTTTCTTTTCATGGGGCGGTTTGTTTTTCAAAACATGATACGCGGGTTTGGATTTGAGTTTGGTGCTTAACACGACTTCAAACCGATCCATATAATATTATATTTTTATATACACATAATTTTTATTTTTTAATTCCTAACTTTCTGTGACTTTTCATTTTATCTCCCTCCTTATTCCTCTCAAATCCCTTAAAAATCTGAACAGGTCACTATAAGAACCTCTTAAGAAAAGTTTATTATTTTGTTATTTTCTTTGATTATGTTGGAATTTAGATGTTTAATGGTAAAATCATATGGTAGGTTAATTTTTTATTTTAATATATAATCTTTTTCCTTTATAACGTTCATTAATGGAATGAATATTAATGCGGGTTTGGTGCGATTTGGATAAAATCCAAAACCATATGCTTTGATTATGGTGCACTAAAATTCATACCCGTCGGATATTGGTTTGGATTTGGGTTTGGGTATGGTAATCTCAAAATCCGGACCAAACCGATCCATTGTCATCCCTAACAGGGGGTGTTGTGCATGTTTACATACTCCCTCCGTCCCAATTTAAATGTCCTCTACGGGAAATCGAGCTTTTTAAGAAGTTAAAATTTGTGCTCTAAATTTCCAAAAGTAACCCCAAAAACTGTGAAGTCAATTATATGTATTTAAATTGTCTATATCTTTCAATATGGATCTCAAAAAATATGTAATATGGATCTTGGTTGATAGATTTCAATTAATTCTATTATACAAAGTTTTCAAAATTATGAAAAATGTTATATGTTGAAAGATATTGTCAATTTAAGAATGATATGAATGTCAAAAACTGTCAAATCAGGTAGGAATGAAAGAGTACTTTTTAGGGGTAAAATTGAAAGTTTTGTATGTTTTGATGGTTATTTATAGAAAGTGGACATTTATTTTGGGACATCCCAAAATAGAAAGGTGGACATTTAAAATGGGACGGAGGGAGTATAAAATTAACAAATCCAATAATTAATTGACACGTAATTAAGGATGCCAAACGTTGGCAAATATCTGTCAATGAAAATACACTGGATTATTGAAAGAAGATTGAGTAAATACGATGTCGTATTATTTCTCAATTTGAAAAGCAGTTATTGGCAGTTACGAGAAATTGTCAATACAGAAAATAAACTTCGAAGTCATGGTTTTAACCGCTAAGTGCATAAAGTCCACGTGTAAACCTGTGATGCAAAGCAATTAGCAGTTAGAACACGTGGATTACATCTTGAAAGGCAGTTATCTCCTTAAAAAGTAATCATTTGGGTTAGTTCAAGCAGCGGTGCAGATTCAATGAGAAGATTTTGGAAGAAGATTAACAAGAATTCAAGTTCAGGCGTGGGGGAGGGAAGAAACTGCCAATTCAAATTATGAAAGATGGAGTTCGAAGCAAGCCAAGTTCAAATTCATTGGGCGGGAAGTTCAACTAACAAGCAGCGTTTATAAATAGAAGAGAATGAAGAGTGAAAAGCCCCGGACAAATCTTCAACAAACAGCTATCAAAAAACTGATGCTTGGTTTGTTCATTGGCAAGTAGTTTAGGATTTCGAACTCAGTTTCGAAGTAGATTAGGAAGTAGATTAGGAAGTAGTTAGGATTATTTTCGGTTGTTCTTGTAACAATCATCTGTTCGAAGTTCCAGTTACCTTGTATTTGAAGTTGAAGGCAATTTCGAAGTAAGTTTGTCTTTGATTTATTAATCAAAGTATCTTGTTTCTTTGTTGTTCTTTAATTTCATAAGTTATTGGTTTGTTTTTCTTCATTTATAAAGAAAAATCCTCTTAGTTGAGGTAATTGAACCAATAAAACACAATCGCCTGATTAGATTTGATTTTTCCAAAGTTAATCTTAGGGAGGAGATTGAAACTCTCTATAGCATGCTCACACTCGATTATTTTGTTGCAAAGAAGTAAAAGAACCACTAACATTTTTTGGCACGCCCAGTGAGACACCTGAAAGTGTTGAATGGCTCCAAAACTTAGGAAGCAAACAGACGATTCTCAAATTGGTCAAACGCCAGAAGATGAGAATAATGTTAATCTTAGAGAGAACGAACAGGTTGAAGGACCTCTAACAGGTCAAGAAACCCGTATTGGTCAAGACGCAAATGTTGGGATTGGCCAGAATTCTCGTATGAACACTAGGAATAACAAAACGGTGCAAATTGATGACCCAAAGAATCCAGAAATTGGAGGAAGTGTGTTATCTAGCCAATTTGCCGAAATGATTGCTACATTTAAGGAATTAGCCCAAACCCAGAAACTTATGTTTCAAAAATTAGAAGAACAATCAAAATCTAAGAATGAACTTGAGCCTTCATTTGAAAAAGATAAAGGAGAGGCTAGTTCTAGCAAATATAAGTCTAGGCCTGGAAAAGAGCCTATCAATGTGGATGAAATACCAGAATCTTGGTATGAACCTGCAAAAATTTATGATTCTCAAATTCCCAAGCCTAAGAAAACATTCAAGCAAACCACTCATATCCCGTTCGAACCTAGTTTTGATGGTGTAAATGGGGATAAAAGTTTTAAAAATGATGATTATGGGTTTGAAGGATACAATTATTCCACAGGGAACCATTTTACTGATAGGGCTAATTCAAGGAGGCCTAATGTAGAAATTGGAGTTCCTATATAGCAAAAATATGCCCACAATTTATCAAATTTTGTAATATACGAAAGAAATTCGCACCCATAACTGTGAATTTGTATCCATTCCTTCTCATTGGTCAATGTACTAGTGTAATAGGGTTTTGTTCAGGAAAGCAGTAGAAAACTATAAAATTGGCATGAAATTGGAAGCAAAGAACAGGCAAAGAGAAAGCGTTTGTTATTCAATCATTACAGTACGAAGAATTGTAATGTATCTTACTTTTTCGTTTCGTTCCCGTCATTTGTGTACTTTTATGTTGAAGATGTTCCGCTGCAAATTGACAAGATGGAGCTAGGGCTTTATGGGAGCAGAAGAAAAGTAATTACGAGAAATGAGGAAGGAAGAAGGTATGCAAATACTATCTCTGATCAAGTTATAGCTTTTTAATGTTTACACCTTTGTTATTTTTTAACAACGTAGTCGAGTTCTATTTTTGAAGTAATTTTATAAAAACTGCCCAACTTATTTTTTTTATAAAAAAATAAATCACAGGATGTCATTCTTTCTTATATCAAAATCTTTAGTATTTTGTAAATAAATTATTTTTCGAACTGGATATTCTACGAAATTCGCAGTTGAGCATAGCCATGCGAACTTGTCGAGAAAAAACAAGTTACGCGACACTTTACAGTTGTTTCATGCTTAGAGAAAATTTCCACAATCAACACGTCCTTTTTTTTTTTTTTGAATGACACATTTTTTAGGATATTATTTTGTTTTGTAGAGCCCGTGTGACCAAATTTGCAGTTGAAGATAATATTTGAATTTTTTTACAAAACAAGAAAAGAAGATCTAGACGTATATAGAGAAACAGCTTAGCACAAGTTAACAAATTTGCAATTCAACATAGCCTTGCGAATTCTTTGTCAATTTTGTAACAACTGTGAATTTTTTTTATGTTTGGTCTAGCGGCTGCGTAAGCAAATTCGCAGTCAAAGAGGTAGTTGCGAATTTTTACACAGAAACAAGGCTACATGTGCAAAGTATATTTGTGACTTTTTCATTTTAGAAAGAAAAAAAAACACTAGATCATAATCAATACGCAGTTGAACAGACACTTGCGAATTTTTACAGAGAACCAAGGCTATATGTGCAAACTATATCTGCGAATTTTTCATTTTAGAACAAAACAAAACAAAACAGACACATAGCACAAGCCTGCTGTTTGGTACCATTCTCTTCAATTGTGTCATAAAGTTCACAATTGAAGAGAATCCTGGAAAATTTTCCACAAAAAACAACATAACAATGCCTACATTTTTTTCCACTTTTCTTGTTTGGTATTGCACCTGTAACGCCCCACGTAAACCACTAGCCCAGTACCTTGATTTGATCCACAGGCCACACCATATGGCCCAAAATGCTTAAGCCCAAGGTACTAGTAGTAGCCCACATGGTTTGTTATATATCCAAGATAACTCATCTAAACAACCAATGTGGGACTAAACACCATCTACCCTTAAACCTGGGGTATTACAATCTTCCCCCCTTAGAGATGCAACGTCCTCGTTGCATAGTCCCAGCAACCTCCCCTGGTGTCCGTGGTGGCAGAGCGCATCCTACCCACCACTTGGACCAGGGCGAGGCTCTGATACCATTTGTAACGCCCCATGTAGACCACTGGCCCAATACCTTGATTTGATCCACAAGCCACACCACATGGCCCAAAATGCTTAAGCCCAAGGTACTAGTAGTAGCCCACATGGTTTGTTATATATCCAAGACCACTCATGTAAACAACCAACGTGGGACTAAACACCATCTACTCCCAAACCTGGGGTATTACAACCTGTCTCAGTAAATTCGCAGTTGAGCAGACACTTGCAAATTTTTACACAGAAAGAAGGTTAGATGTGCAAAGTATACCTGCGAATTTTTCATTTTAGAACCAAAAAACAACTACATGATAATCAATGCAAAAGAACAAGATCAACATAACAACTGTTTAGTTACAAAACAGTGGCACGGCACAGGCGTGCTGTTTGGTGGCATTCACATTCATCAAAAAAATATCACACACCATTGCGATACGATACTGGAACTATCTTAATTACAGTATTAAGACATATCTACATAAGCTTGTCACAACAAATTCAAACGTTGTTTCCTCTCTTTTTTAAAAAAAACTGATTCATTACTATGACCATGCTTTCGCGAACTCAGTGATGATATCTGCCCTCATTTGGTTGCACTCTTCAATTGAAAGTTGGTCTTCTATGTATTTTTTCTTCGCGATCTGTCTCATTATGTAGCAAACAATAATCCCAGAGTCCGAGCTGCATATAGTTAGTTGAATGGATTTAGATTTTGTTTCGTTCCAAATTATCTTTGGAAGAAAAAACACAAGTGTATATGTACAAGAAGATTTTACAACCTTGCAGCCTGTCGCGGAGAGTGTCGTACAATCTTTACACCAGATCTGAAACTTTGGTCGTTCGTCAACAGGTGTTTGATGTTGTTTTGCACATAAGAATTGACAGCTCTTTGATGTTCAAATGAAAGAAAGGAATATTAAAAAGCATTAACAGGAATCATAAACTTCTATTAACGTAGAAAACAAGTTATTTTTCTTAATACCAGTTGTTTAGCTGGCTTTCATCGGTGGGGATCATGCTGCTGCATTGGCCTTGAAGGGTCATATATAGACCATGTTCCATTAAAAGAATTAAGCACAAGCAAACTCCAGTTCTCATTGTGATAAATGGGAAATAGGAGATAATTGTTATCTAGCATAGCCTGCTTCAATTCATCATCTGCTTTCAACACATCATTCTTTTTTTCGAGAAGACACAAATGATTTTATAGTTATTAGTCTAGGAAACGTGTTGGAAATCAAACAACCAGTCATAAAACATAAGATAACAAACCCTTACCACCCAATCACTCCAGTAAATAAAACATGAGCCAGTACCCAACTTTTTAACAAAGTTATGACAAAACACTCGCAGAATACCAATCCAACAACTGAGAATTCAACGAGATACGTCAATTTAACACTTAGCACGTCCAATAGAAATAACAAGTGGCATACAGTTCACATTGCTTACTGATAAGTCCCCAATATTGTAGGTATCCAGGGCTTATCTAACTCATTTAGTCCACACACACATGCGATTTCGCGCTTTATTTGGTTGATATGCGCGTAGTGGTGTTTTTGATAGTTACAGGTTTAACACGCTAAATAAGCGTGTTTTGAGCGCGTTGGCAACCGTGTCGCACGCTCACATGGACTCCCGGTGGTATCCGGGAGTGAAGGAGCACCTCCCCCGAGGGTCGCACAACTCATTTAAGTGTTTTGGAGGAAGTCCGGAAGCACGCAATCCAATGGGAGTGATCAAAGAGGTCAAATTCAAGTCAAGACCAATCCGGACCGATCCGAAATTATTCTAGACCGATCCAGATTTGCCCACAGTCTGCCAGACGATTCTGGACCGATTCGGAATTATTCTGGACCGATCCAGATTTGCCCAAAGTCTTCCAGAATAGAAATCAATGGAAAAACAGAAACCCTCATCGGATAGCCTAAAAAAATCATTTGCTATAGTTTTTGGTTGATTCACATATATAGTTCGCATAACAATAGCATAGTTCACATAGCCTAAAAAGTTTATTTGTTTTAGGTTTTGGTTCATTCACATAGCTCACATGTACAACACAATTCATTTATTGTGGTTTCTTATACAATTCACATAATTCACATAGTCAAAATCATATAGCCTAAACAGTTCATTTGTTGTGGTTTACATAGTTCACATAACCTAAACATAGTTCACATTGTATAAACATTTTATTTTGATATTCAAGATCGATCTTGTTTGATAGATCTCGTGAAGTATATTTTGAAAGTATATTTATTTTTAAAAATTGGATATATGCAACAAAAGTTATAAAGATTATAACATTTAAAATAAAAAGAGGACAAAATAAAACAAAAAAGCTACAGGAGAGAGAGAGAGAGGAAATGTGTTATGTGCGTAGTCCGGAGAGAGGGAGAGAGTGAGAGATGTATTGAATCCGCGTGATATGAGAGAGAGAGAGAGAGAGAGAGAGAGATTCGCATTGAATGCGCGTTAGGTTTGGTATCAGGCTCATAAACCATATAGGGTCGGGATAAAAACGAGCCTAAAAAGGCGGCCTCTAATTTTCTGAAAATTTATGTTGTAACTTCTGTTTAGGCTCTCAATTAGGATACGCTCTTGGCCTTTGTTTTTTGGTGGTTTTCTTTCTATAAAGAATTACTTTACCAAGATAAAGATAGCCAGAAACGGTAGTTAGCAAGGTACCAAACTCCTGAAAATTCTCCCTCATGAATTATGACTACACCTCAAATCTCAAGTTTTTCCATTTATTCTAGACCGATCCAGATTTGCCCAAAGTCTTCCAGAATGCTCCGAACCATTTTTTTGCACTTTATGCACTTTCTATTAATGGCAAGTTTATGGTTGTTGTGAGAGCTTTATGGATATTTGTAAGAGAGAGAAGTGGAAGACTATATTGGGCTCTCTCTCCTCTCTCCTTCTTCCAACTTTTTTTCTTTTACTTCTTACTCTTTCACTTTAGTTTAAGTTTTGCTCCTCCATTGGAGGATTTTCAAGCTTTATCTCTCCAGAAATCTCCCGTGAGCTTTCTTCTCCCGTAGTTTTATCGTGAATTAAACTTGTTCCTCGTGGTTAGCTCTTTCAATATATGTAGTTTATTTTCAATTCTCTCAAGTATTTAATTCTCATGTTTCTCTAGCTTTTTCCTTAGTTAATCCTAGTTCTAAATGTTGTTTGTTAATTTCTCAAGTACTAATGTGGTAGGCAAATCTAGGATACACCTTAAAAATCAGTTTATTAAGTTCTATGTCATGTTCTTTATTTCCTTTGCAAAATTAGGCATGTCTTTCTTAGTTATGATTGAGTAGTCGTTTTAGGCTCGGTCATGGGGTGATTAGCACCCCGTGACTTAGGTTTATTCTCTCTCCTCGCCATAATGCAAACATCGTTTGTTGAACAAAGAAATAGGATTTATTTTACGTACCAAAGCTCGGGTTTGTTAATCTCTTTGATCACACGTAGCCAAGAGTTTATCTACTTGGCACGTGTGATGCTTAGGGCGATGTCAATTCAGTCGTTTGCCAAATGAACCAAAAAATCCTAATCTTTGATAAACACCATTTCTAGTTGAATGAGTTTAAATTCCAAACCTTCCGTTCGGGAATGTTTAACGATATCCCCGAGCCGGTCATTTTAGAGGAGACTGAAACGACCTAAGTCATGGGTGTTGTGAACCCCTTGACTTAGCCTTGTTTTAATTAGTCTTTTCAAATTCCGCGTCATTCTCGAAGTTAAGAGGATTCCACCAAACAAACTCCAAAAGCCAAGTTTGCCGCTTTAAGGCTAAACCATCATTCGCGACTCAATCATCACGCGCCGCACATTCGGTCTCTGTGGACTCGACCCGGACTTACCGGATATTATGCTATCGCCGGCCTAAACTCTACGCTTGGGGAAATAACATTGGAATACAATCCAAGGGCGCAAGCACTTACCTCTTTTCCAATTGGTTCTCCTTTTAAAATACTCTTCAATTGTTGAGAAGATATAGTTTGTTGACTGTTATTAGGAGTGACAAAGCAACTAGTATAAAACAAAAAAAACAAATTATTTTCGTAACAAAATAGTAATAATGTTTGTTTCATAATTAGTAATAGTGGTGTTTTCATTTTTACCTTCCAGCAGGTGTTGTGAAATACTTGTACAGTTTGTCCCTTGCTTCTTCATTTATCATTCGACATATTTTAACAGTCAACCTTGGAGGTCTCTCAACATTTTCAACTTTAATCTTTTTATGTGCTGCAATCTGCGTGAATTGATGCAACTCTCTTTCAGCCTGTGTGTCAAGTCACTACAAGAAAATGTGCTTTTGGTGTCAACCTATTTGCGTCACCAGAGAATGTTGTTGCAAAAAGCCATTTTATTACGACAACAGTGAATCCCATCTCAAAAAGTATCAATTTGCGTCAACCATAACCCTGTTGCAAAAACTGGTGGCAAATAGGTTATGTTTGCGACAGCAAAACAACCCCTGGACGTAAATACTCCTTTTTTTTAGAGCTTAAAAAATTTCTTGGCGGGGGATGAAAAGTTTTAAGTTTCAGTTCTAAATTTTTGGGGGTAAAATTTCTAAGTGTTTTCATTTTTCCCCCAAATCAGGATGGCCCCCAAACCTAAACCCCTCTCTCTCATCCTGTGATGCCACCCAAGTTACGATTGCCCCCCAAAACCCAAATCTCTCTCTCTCTCTCTCTCTCTCTCTCTCTCTCTCTCTCTCTCTCTCTCTCTCTCTCTCTCTCTCGATACCTTCTTCTTGCCTCATTTTCTTTGTTGTTGATCGAGATATATAGATGGTAGCACTTGTTGATCGAAGACTACAAGCACCGCAAGGAACCCGTCGAACACCACGGGGTTGATACTACCACTTGATTCCGCTATCGGTATGCTCAAAGAAGATCTCAATTCCAGTCGTTAATTTCTTCTCTCTCCAGTAGTATGCATCTGTATATTGGTAAAATATTTACTATTTAGGGCTTTTTTCCTGCTCTTTTATTCCAGTGATTGTTAAGCTCACCGTCCGTTACGCCTTCTCTTTTCTTCACCAGTTAGTACTGGTTCTACCGTTTAACTTGTCCCTTTCTTTTTGCAATGAATGAACAACATCTCGTCATTTCTTTTCTTTTCTTTTCTGCCATCTAATTGATTGTAAAAACTAATTTCTTAGCTTCTTTTCTTTTCTGCTATCTAAATGATTGTAAAAACTCATTTCTTAGCATATAGAAAACTCATTTCTTGACATATAGATTGACGCTTAGAAACTGTATGATGAAATGATTATGGGGCTTAGTTGTGAAATTCTATGCTCTTTGAAACTGATTGAGTTGGAATATATGAGGAAGTTGTTGTACAATGTATGTCTGTGTTTTGGGATGCTGTTATATGGTGGTCCATATATGAAGATTTTTTCTTGGAGGATACTGCTCCTACACTGGTGCAACTCAAAAGCTGCTGATTGGTGTCTATGCTTAGATCCTAAATGATACATATCTTTGGTCCAAGAGTAAAGCCGAAGTTTAGTTTGGTTCCCTATTTTGAGTATTACTTCATGTTTGGTGGTTGAACTGGTATCACCTTTGGGTTACCTTTCTTTTCCTTTTTAGCTCCACTTTTCAGTCCTTCATAGGTGTATTGCCTTGCCAAACCTAAGCTCTTGAGCTTGGGATTGATTCTCCTCGATGTACCCTTTGTCGAGTATCAATAAATTTTGTTGCCGATAAAAAAAAATGGATGAATGAGTTCAATTTTTACGTGAATGAATGGTTGGTTGTAGATGAGGGATTTGTTAGTTGAATTTCATTTAAAAGAATTTATTGGCATTTTAATTAATAAATCTATTCTGAAAATTAGGGGTAAATAGCAACCTTTTGCGACTGCATATACCCAACGCAAAAAAAAAAGGAAATTTATTTTTGATTTTAGCTTTAACATTTTGTGTCGGCATGTACCCGACGCAAACGCGACATCATTTGACTCTGACGCTAAAATTTTCATTTTTTTGTAATCTTTTGAGTCAGGAATAAGGCAAAAAACTTTTTGAAACCCCACCAAGGACGTCCCCCCCTTAGCCGTCGCATGGCCGTCGCAAAAAGGTTTTTACGACAGCAAGATGAGTATATGCGACGGCCCTGTCGGATGCAAAAAGCATTTTTTCTAGTAGTGAGTGTAGTTCCCTGACTGGTCACTTTCCTTTTGCGATTGTCGAAATCAATTCTTGCTTGGGCTGTCAACTGATGGAGTTGCGACTCAGTAGGTGAATCTTGCTTTTCTTTTTTCTTCCTACTTCTCAATTCTTGTTCAGTTTATTACACCTTCAATAGAGTTTTCAACTTGTCCTTTTCCCTTTCCAAATCTTCAATTTTGTTCTTGAGGTTTATGATTTATGCATCTTTCTCTTCCACCAAATTGCCCTTTTCAGACTCAACGAGAACCAATCTCTCATTTAGGTCATTGTTCTCTTCTTTGAGTTTGTTATTTTCAGTCATCAATTTGTGATACGAGTTCTCAAGATTGTCAAACAAGAGCTCGGTCTCATGCTGAT
Organism: Vaccinium myrtillus; assembly: GCA_016920895.1. Classification (NCBI taxonomy): domain Eukaryota; kingdom Viridiplantae; phylum Streptophyta; class Magnoliopsida; order Ericales; family Ericaceae; genus Vaccinium; species Vaccinium myrtillus. Next base: position 16,554,067 of record CM029281.1, read on the forward strand.
GGGTTTTAATTGGACCCGGTTCACCGTTAGGCTGTGGATGACACTTTGGTATCGCAGCATTGGAAAACTGTGTCTCCGGTACCACAGTTGAACCGGACTGGCTTTTTTGCAGGTTATCATTTGATCATCGAAATGGAGACTGGCATACTTCTTCTTCAAGTGCGTGTGGTAATGCATTGTGGAATGTCTCCGCATCTTCACAACCGTTATTGGTTTCAATAGCATGTTGATCTTCTCCTTCTTCTAGTTCAGGCATTTTTTCTTGTTCTTGCACTAGCGCTTGCTCTTTCTTCATGCTCTACTACTACGTATGCTTGTTCTTCTTCAGTGGCATCATCTCCTTCATCATGGTCTGGTGATGGTTCTCCTTGTTGTTGTTGTTCTGCATCATGTTGTTCTTCTACATCTTCTTCGTCTACATCTTCTTCGTCGTCATCTCCTTCAAACATATTCATTTCTGCCATACGATTCTGGTAAGTCAATTGTTCATCACTTGTTTCAACAAGTTCAGCTTCTTTCACCTAGTAAACAAACAGAACACGACAACAAGTTCAGAAGCAACCAACCAAATTTTAATAGAGTATGCCTGTGAATTTGTTGTGCGATAATATAAAAATCAATCAATGTGAATTTGCCTCTATACCTTGTCATTAGGAATATCCTCCAAGTTATCAAAATTATAGAGAGTCAGTCTTGTGATGTCCCATTTCAGGAGTTTTGGAATTTGGAGTCCCTCATTTGGCTGCAGTAATGTTGTATGTTCGCACAACCAATACTGAAACAAAACAAACAAAAAAACAAATATGAGATTTGGTACATAATTTTAAAATATCCTTTTTTTTCGTAGAAAATAGTGGTGCACTTACCAACAACATCCAGTAACTTTTCTTAGTTCAGTCTGGCGATACTCAACAAGAGATTTTATCAATATACGTACGACAAAATCACACCAATCATATTTCTTCATTTTGTTCCAATTTTCAAGAGCCGTGGTATGTTTCCATGACAATGAGTTTGCACTACTTGTTAGAAACAGAGTTTGACAGAGGAACATGCATATGAGTAGGCAAATATCTTTTATATCCCCGGGTCTATTACTGTCGACCAACTCTCTTATCTCTCTCTTGAATAGTGTTGGACTCAAAGTTTTGGTAAGGTTCAGCCTCCGAGCAATGTTTACATTCCTTCTGTGAACATAGAGGTCTGTAACTTGAGTTGTTCCACGAGTTATGCCAAAAATTAACTTGACATCAGTTGCTCGAAGCTGAACAACCTTTGTACAATTGCGGAACCTGTTGTGTCCTACGTACACCCTGTTTGTCTTCTCCAAAACAGAGTCAACCTTTCTACAATCATCAACACTCAATTTGTTTTCATTTAGGATGTTTATCATCATCCAAAAAGGCGTCTCTTTCAACAATCGCAAGTGTGGTATTATGAGGTTGCTTTGCCTAGGTATATATCTTATTACTGCAAGTAAATTTGCCCTAAATGGTGAATGTCTTGCATATAGGTTGTTATGTTGTTGGGGTAGATCTTCATCATCTCCTTCACCATCTTCTGCTATATCTTCTTCATCTTTTTCACTATCTTCAATTACATCTTCGGGATCACCTTCACCCGATGAAGATGGTATATGATCAGAAGGTGATGATACCTCTTGTTTGTCTTCTGATGACAGGAAATCAACTCCATCTGAAGATACTGCTACCTGTTATTCTTGTGATGATGAAGAAAGTTGTTGTTCTTGTTGTTGTGATGACGATACTCGGTGTTCTTGTGATGATGATGATGATGATGTGTCAGGAGATGGTGGTGTCACAGTGGACAGGTGCATTGCTTTTTGCTTTCTTGCTAATTTTGCATAAATACGAACATATAGATACAATCTATTTCAAAAGGTACACATTATGATATCTCAAACTTATAACTGCAATTGAGATAAGTCAGTTGAAATACTTACAGTATTGTAATACTTATAGGATGCTACTATTGAGAGAAGGGTTTCAATTTCTTACAGTATTCGCGAGAGTAAGTGAGAAAGTACAGGGGAAGACGACGTGCGTAATATCGGTTGAGGGTATTTTCGGAATATCAAGATGTTTTTACCTTGCCGGTGCAAATGCGTTTTTTGCTGGACCTGGATGTAAATATGGGCAACGTGTTTGACCGGCCCGTAAATCCCTCTTTTTAGATTAGGCCTTGGCCATTTGGGTGTTTGGGCTCGGCCCATAAGATTGTTTCGGGCTTGGCCCTTTTGGTATTCCATTGGATACTCGATGTACCCTTATCTAAGTTTCATAAAATTTCTCTTTTGCCGATAAAAAGAAAAAAAACCACCACCAAGTAGTGTTCAAAGAGCTTTCTCCACCACACTTGATGGTAGAATCCACAACTGTATGTTGGAGAAGCAATTATAAATAATTTTTCAATATTTGAGTGAATGTTCTTTGTAGAGCTTCTTGCTTGGTTGGATAAAAAAATAGAGAAGTATAGAGAAACTAAATAAGATATACTACTAATTAATGTACATGTAGCATTCTTTTAATAGATGAGTCAATTCATGTATTGTGCAATATATTGAGGCAAAATTGTTTTTTGGTGCCAAAACTGTTTTTGATATGACATGACATGTGTATATTTAGTGAAAATACAGAGCCGGCTCAAGACTTTAGGGGGCCAGAATCAAACTTCGAAGATAGGCTCTTACGCATTTTCCCATTAGAAAAATAAAAATAGCAAATAATCAAAACGAATAAATAATATGTAATTGCTATAGGATGCGCCTTATTTCAAAGTTCAAATTAAAGATATGCATCTCTCTTAAAAAACTGCATTTGTGTATGTCTTAATGATAAAGTGTTGTCTAATACAATCCCCAAGCAAAAAAATAAAAAATTGCTTTTATTCATGTTTTTTTCTTTTCTTTTTCGTTTTTTACCAAGCCAATCAAAGTGACATGTTTGCTTTTTATTGGCTTACTGCCCACATCAGTCGTGTAAGAAAAAAGATACTCTTTTAACTACAAATATGCATTAGGTTTAACCGATGCATCTTGTTCATTGTAGTTGCGCTGTATATACACGAGTGACTCCAGCCTTTGCGCAGCGATGTCAAGCGACACCGTTGGGTTCAAAAAATACATTGAAAAAAATATTTTTATAGACATAATTTGAAATTTTTCTTTAGTACTATCAGCGCTAGGTTACAAGTGCAAAGTTAAAATAAATGAAAGTCTAATTAAATGTTACTAGACAACAAACCAAAATAAGCCTAGCCCAATAAATTTATTGTTTATTCGAATAGAACCCAATATAATATTAAGAAAAGTTCAATATAATATTAGCAAAAGTTCAATATAATAGTAGCAAAAGTTCAATATATATGTGTAGGGGACGCTTTTAGTCCGGACTCCGGACTTGCGGACCTTTATGATCCGAACATTTTTTTGACGATCTGAACCGTCCGTCCAATGTGTTTAAAATGTGTTTTCAAGGGTCGACGCGGGAAATCTTCAAAAACAATACCAGGAAGGGCTTGATCCAAGCAGTTTTTCGCAAAAACTGTATATTTTGAACACATTGGAAGGTTCGAATTTCCCAAAAATAATTTTTAAAGCTAAAAAATTACATTTTTTCTTAAATCTGGGAGGTCCTTATTAGATAATTTGCCTATATGTATATATATGTATATTTTGCACAGAGTTTTTCATCATAAATATGTTATGTATTTTTGTCATCGCTGGATCAAAATTCTGGAACCGCCCCTGTGTATATTCTTCGGTAGGCCTACAGTCAAGCATAGGATATTTACTAGTTCCAAACCTAGCATATGTGGGCACTCCAAAATTTCCAGGCCCTTGATTGGACTATAATTGGGATCTGAAAGTCATTACTTCCTCGACTTGCCTCGTGAGCCAGTACTAGTGAAATAGTTGAGTATTGGGATTATTACCTATAGGTCTAGAAAAGAGATGTCTAATTACCAATAAGGTAAGTCATTTTTTTTAATAACCACTAAGGTAAGTCACTCTTTTTTGGAGTTTAGGTTTAGAGTGCACTTTCCTATTATAGGGTTTTAGTGGTTTAGGCACTTTCATAGAGTACCCTAGGATTTTAGGCACTTTCATAGGGTACCCTAGTCGTAGGGTACCCTAGTCATAGGGGTACCCTAGAGTTTAGGTTTAGGGTGCACTTTCCTATTATAGGGTTTTAGTGGTTTAGGCACTTTCATGAAGTACCCTAGGATTTTAGGCACTTTCGTGGGGTACCCTAGTCGTAGGATACCCTAGGATTTTAGACACTTTCATAGGTACCCTAATCGTAGGGTACCCTAGTCGTAGGGTACCTTAGGATTTTAGGCACTTTCATATGGGTACCCTAGTCGTAAGGTACCCTAGGATTTTAGGCACTTTCATAGGGAACCCTAGTCATAAGGGTACCCTAGAGTTTAGGTTTAGGGTGCACTTTCCTATTATAGGGTTTAGTGGTTTAGACACTTTCATAGGGTATCCTAGAATTTTAGGCACTTTCATAGGATACCCTATGATTTAGGCATTTTTATACGGGTTGGGGAGTTGATGGGAATTTTTAAAAGTTGGGCTTGACCTAATGGTAATTATGGGATCCAAGGGTGACCTGATGGTAAATGTTCCTTTAGTATTTACTATTGTTTAGTGACTGTAGCATTATTAAAAAAAAAAAACCAAAAATAAAAAACAGTTCAAATGCCACCCCAAATATATCCGGCCATAAGTGGCGAAGTCAGAAATAGAAGTCGGAGGCCAATTATGAAACAAATCTTCGTACGATGATCTTTTGAAAAATCTAGTCTTTTTTTTTTGGTGCAACGGAAACTTCAAATCCAGTCATATGAGATTTAATGGATAGTTTTGATAAATTAATCGGGTAATTTTGTTATCGTATCAATCGACGAACGCAATATCATTATCGCACGATATCATTCACCATAATTTAATATTCTCGAAATGAAAATTATTCTTACTTTTTAATTATTTTAAAATTGTATATGTTTTTTAAGAATATCTATTAAAAAAATATTCTCCTTATAATTATTTTAAAATGGTATATGTTGATTGAGGCTTCGTTTCGTGGGATATTTATGCGATAGATGTATTATATCCTTCTTGGGATTCTCTGTTTCATTTTCTTTTTTTTTAACCTTTCTTCTCTTTTCATTTCTCAGTATGCTGTTATTTTCTAGTTGAAAAAGAAAGAAAAGAATTGTGTGTCTTAATGAGTGAACAAATGCAAAGGTGGTTGTACGTCTTGGTAGAGTTTCAAAACAAATATCAAATCAATCCATCAATTATTGCAAATCCATCAGTAGAGTCCTTGGAAATGGACTCGTCCAAATGATGGCAAAAAGATAGAAAGAAGATAAGCTACCAAAATTTCTAAGGTTTTTACAATATAAATGTCAACCAAACCAAAGTCTAAAAAGTTAAAAATACCAAAAATGATCATCCTCTAGGTTCAAATACGAGTAGCCCGTCGGGGTTGTCCTTTTGATCCATGTCAAGGTTTTGCTCCACAAGCACACGCTGTATTTTTATTGGGTTCGAGTCCCGGTTGGGACTTGCATATGTGTCAATTAACGACCAGTGATTCAAAATGTGTGATTGATATGTTGTGTGGTATATGATGTTCTGAGACAGATGCGAGTTCCTGCCTGCTGGGGTTTCTCAAACGATGGAATGCATTGTCCAAATTTGAGAACGCTCACTTTGGTTAATTTTGTAGCGTCACAATTTGCATTTTTTTTCTCTCCCTTTAGTCATTGCTCTGAGCATCTCTTAAAGCAAAGCAATTTACTGCAGTAAATTATTTGTCAATTTGGTTTTTCAATTCATGGTGTCTAATAAAAACACATCGCAGCTAGGCCATGTGAACATTAACTTGGTTGAATGCTTATTCGTTTTAACAATTTAGTTGTGTACTATTGCTCTTTAAAATAGTCACATAATGACAGGGTTGGCTTTATGAGTGTCGGCAGAACATTTCGAAGCACATTTTTGTCATTTACTTTTCTGCACTGCTCTTGTTATGTATCCAAATTCCAATCTAGTAATGGAGTGTTCAATTCATTCTCTTTGCATTAACACCTTATTTCAGTACTATTCGATAAATGCGTCGAGAGTTCTTTTTGACTTGCTTATTTACATATATGCTGTAAAGGTTTTGGCCGCTCATCGATATGGCATCAAGAGAGTTATCCTTCCAGAAAGGAACTTGATGGACTTGGTTGAAGTACCATCAGCAGTTCTTGGCAATTTGGAGGTAAATGTTCCTTTTTTCGTTTCTATGCATGTTAACAGTATTCCACTAGGGTATGAGTGCACATGCAAACTGGAAACAGCCCCGCCAATAGACGTTGGCATAGGCTCTAGCTACTTTGCCCTATTGTGTAGTCCAGCTGCAGATAAAAAAAATAATGAAAGGGAAGGGAAAGAAGCATCTGTTCAACAATGTATCAATATAGAGAAACGAACTGGTGAACCACATTCTTAGGTGTGTTCTATGTCAAATGAACTCCGTACAGGTGTTTGGTGGGCATGCGTTTATCAGATTTATCTGATTATGTCAATGACACGGGGGACAAATATAATGAGTTTCTAAGTTAAATAGTGTTTACAAGGTGTGATAGATTATTTATAATATGTTGTCTACGCCTAGTTCCTATTAATGATATTTAACTGTTTAACACTTTGGTGCCCAACTTAACAAAATGAAGAAGTTACCATTTGCAAGTCACCCAAGTTATACGTTTGAAAACTTCAGAATAGGAACTAGGCGTAGACAACATAGGAACTAGGAACTAGGCGTAGATTACTTATAATATGTTGTCTACGCCTAGTTCCTAGTTCCTATGTTGTCTACGCCTAGTTCCTATTCAATTTTTCAAACGTATAACTTCGGTGACTTGCAAATGGTAACTTCTTCATTTTGTTGTTGGGCACCAAAGTGTTAAATGATTAAATATCATTAATAGGAACTAGGCGTGACAACATATTATAAGTAATCTATCACACCTTGTAAACACTATTTAACTTAGAAACTCATTATATTTGTCCCCGTGTCATTGACATAATCGAGTAAATCTGATAAACGCATGCCCACCAAACACCACAGAACGTTCATTTGACATAGAACACACCTAAGAATGTGGTTCACTAGTTCGTTTCTCTATATTGATACATTGTTGAACAGATCTTCTTTCCTTCCTTTCATTATTTTTTTTTATCTCACGTGCTGACTACACAATAGGGCAAAGTAGCTAGAGCCTTTGCCAACGCGTCTATTGGGGGGTCAAGTTTCCTTTTTGCATGTGCACTCATACTCCTAGTGGAATACCGTTAACATGCATAGAAACGAAAAAAGGAACATTTACCTCCAAATTGCCAAGAACCGCCGATGGTACTTTCAACCAAGTCCATCAAGTTCTTTTCGGAAGGATAACTCTTTGATGCCATATCGGCGGAGCGCCAAAACCTTTGACAAGAGATATATGTAAATAAGCAAGTCAAAAAGAACTCGACGCATTTATCGAATAGTACTCAAATAAGGTGTTAGTGCAAAAGAGAATGAATTGAACACTCCATTACTAGATTGGAATTTGGATACATAACAAAAGCAAAGTGCGTAAAAGTAAAAGACAAAATGTGCTTCAAATGTTCTCTCATTACACTCATAAAGCCAACTCCCGTCATTATGTGACTATTTTAAAGAGCAATAGTACACAACTAAATTGTTAAAACGAATAAGCATTCAACCAAGTTAATGTTCACATGGCCTAGTCATGTGTTTTTTATTAGACACCATGAATTGAAAAACTAAATTGACAAATAATTTATCATAAAGAATTGCTTTGCTTTAAGAGATGCTCTTTAGCAATGACTAAAGGAGAGAAAAAATGCAAATTGTGACGCTACAAAATTAACAAAGTGAGCGTTTCTCAAATTTGGACAATGCATTCCATCGCTTTGAGAAACCTCAAGAAAGTGTGAACTCATCCTGCCCGAACATCATATACCACACAACATATCAATCACACATTTTGAATCACCGGGTCACATTGACACATATGCAAGTCCCAACCGGACTCGAACCCAATAAAAATACAGCGTGTGCTGTGGAGCAAAAACCTTGACATGGATCAAAAGGACAACCCCAACGTGGCTACTCGTATTTGAACCTAGAGGATGATCATTTTTATTTTTAACTTTTTTAGACTTTGGTTTGGTTGACATTTATATTGTAAAACCTTAGAAATTTTGGTAGCTTATCTTCTTTCTATCTTTTTGCCATCATTTGGACAGTCCATTTCAAGGACTCTACCGATGGATTTGCAATAATTGATGGATTGATTTGATATTTGTTTGTTTGTCGATGTAGATCCCATAACTTCTCCCGGTAGCAGATACCTAGTGCTCCTTAGGTGCGGATCTCTTTCTAAATTTTACATCAATACTCCACCACAAGACCAATCGAAAATGCTCGAAATATCATTCTATGTAAGCGCTTTACAAGCTTGAAGAATTTCCCAGAGCAAAAATACGGTGCAATCATGTAATGAAGCAAATATCAAATGATTTCTAATCGAATTCAAATGAAACAAAAACCATCAACAAAACGCGAGCTACAACTTACAACCTTCAATCCATCAATCGGGCCCGGCATGCTTCCAATAGATGTCCTCCTATGCCCTCTAATATCAGCCTCATCCTTGACACCACCAATGGATATGCGTACAAATTTTACGCCGAGCGAGCGGACAATAGATGATGCCAAAGATGTTTTCCCAACACCAAAGGGCCAACAAAGCATAAGACTGGGCCTCTTGCCTCTGGTTTGAGCCGCAATTTGCATAGATTAAATCAAACCCTACGAATACAAGAACCAAAATAAAACCAAGTCAAAGCAATAAGAATTAAAGAATTGGTCAACCTTTCGAGCTTGCTAGATATTCAATGATCCGTTGTTTGACCTTCACCAAACCATAGTGGTCACTTTGTCAAGACGCTCTCTTGCAGCCCTCAAGTCAATTCAAGTTCTTCACTAGCCTTACGCTTGGTAGATCGGCAAGTTCCGGTACACACGAGAACTACTATATCCCGGTTCTTTGAGGTTGCATTTTTTAAGTCTCTGGTAGAAGAATTTGCAAAGGAAATCAAAAATAATCCCTAATACCCCAACTCTTAATACTTCCAATCATGCGATTGTGACAAAGAATCATCTGGAAAAGATAGTCTTTGTGGATATATAATTAGTAGTTGTTAGTAGTCACACTTCTCATATTTTATATTGTTTCTAAGGGTAGTTTAGTCATATTGCTAATTACGGTTTACTAGCCTTTTTCTATTTAACCTAGCTTTTACTCATTGTAATCTCTCTCTCAATATGCAATAATACGGAGAACGTTTGTTCTCTCTCCCTCGTCAAAGCCTGTCACTATTGCCAAAGAGGATCTTGCGCATATTTATCCGTTAACATTGGAAGTACATGTCGAGGAGTATGTTCATACCCTCGATGTGCACGATGTTCCGGTTGTGCCCCCTTTGCTCCTTGGTTCTCACCTCATTCCTCCTTTATCAAAATTCTATGTATGTCGTGACCCAACTCCACCACTCTCAGTTGTTTCAACAGACTCGCCTGACCGCCGGTATCTTTCTCGTGATCATCGCCCCACCGGTAAGACTTGGCTTTATTAATACATGTTTTTCCTCTTCCTTTCACTCTTTCTTATCTCGGATACATGCCTATGCCGAACCTCGGTCCTACAAAGAAGCTTGCTGCGAACCTAACTAGGTGAACGCCATGAATGATGAGCTTCTTGTTCTTGCTAATACTCGAGACTTTGGGAATTGGTTCCCTCTTTGGATGGTAAGAATCTTATTGGCTGCAAATGGGTTTACAAAGTTAAGACTCATTCTGATGGTTCTTTGGAGCGGTATAAAGCCCGCTTAGTTGCCAATGGATTCTCTCAGGAATATGGTATTATGAGGAGACCTTTGCTCCTGTTGCAAAGATGACCAGTGTCCTCTGTCAACATGGATTATCACCCTAAAGACACTACTAGACTATTATAGCTCAACAATCAAAATCAATTATTCAAAAGAACAAGATCCAGAAAATAGTCAACATATTCAATGTGCAACAGCACCTCAAGAAGAGAAACCATCCTAACACGTCTGCGTTAAAGAGAGCTCATTTTTGCATACAGTTGACATGGAAAACAACAAGTCACGGGAAACATGCAAAAGATGTGATATGCCATGTAACTACTGTTAAGACTTGTCCCGCATTGCTCACCTAAGCCACCCAAGCTTGGTTAATATAATCTAGTGGTTACTCCACCTATAGCCAATTGGTTTTAGGTTGGAACCCCCCAAGAAATCTAACATGGTATCAGAGCTAGGTCTTGGGTGGTCTCACTTCGCGTGAGAGAGTCTCATCAATCTCATCTTTCCGCCCGAGTCGCTTCCTGGTCTCTTGGTCTGTCACCTCCACGTGCATCCGGGTTGCACGTGAGGGGGAGTGTTAAGACTTGTCCCACATTACTCACCTAAGCCACCCAAGCTTGATTAATATAATCTACAGGTTACTCCACCTATAGCCAATTGGTTTTAGGTTGGACCCCCAAGAAATCTAACAACTACTACAAGGTACCAAATTTATTGGTGCATATTCCACTACAAACAACTACATCGGTGGTATGATTTTTTCCGTCCCCAAAAAAACGATTGTTTATAAACACATTACCTTTGGGTGCCCATATAACTATATTTCTCATACCATGTAACTATGTTTTTAATTCATGTTGA
>CM029281.1:16565909-16726278 GCA_016920895.1 Vaccinium myrtillus
TTAACTAGGGATGGCAATTTCACCCAAAACCAATGGATACCCGAACCAAACCAACCCTATCGGAGCGGTTTTTTACATTTTTTCCGACCCATGGGGCGGGTTTGGTTTTCAAGACATGATACCCAGCGGGTTTGGATTTGGGTTTGGTCTTAGTAAGTATTCGGCCAAACCCAAACCCAAACCGATCCATATAATATTACTTATAGGATATATATATAACCATATTATATTTTTATAGACATGTAATTTTTATTTTTCAATTCATAACTTTCAATGACTTTTCATTTCATCTCCTCCTTATTCCTCTCAAATCCCTTAAAAATCTCAAGAGTCTCTATAGAACCTCTTAAGAAAAGTTTTATTATTTAGTTATTTCCTTTGATTATGTTGGAATTTAGATATTTAATGGTAAAATCTGTAGGGGTGTAATTCCACGTTAGCCAGTATCACGTGCAGGCTTGGCTCGACCCTAAATCTGCAAGACAAAGAATAGGTTAGAGCACCCTTGCCTCTCGTTGGCAAAGGCCCTCCGATGCTTAAGTTAGTACTGGATTACTAATCAAGCCAAGAACACAATGCGTATAACTGGGTGTTACAGCGTACCTTTTGTCATGGTTGTCGCCTTGTATTTATAGGTGTAGACCTACATCATCTTAGGCATCTCGTGCCCCCTGTTTCCTACTTTCTTTAGGAAACCTTCTCCTAACAGGACTTTTCCTATTAAGAGATAACTTCCATATCCTGCTAGATTTCGTCTAGCAGAGGTATTTCTTCCCATATAGGATTCTTTCCTATATGTGGTATACTCCTAATCACGTTAGGAATTCCCATATTAATCCCTTTCTCTACGGGATTGCTCCTTATCTCATAAGGGGCCACCGTGGAATATTCTCGAATGTCTCACCGCCTTATTCGTGGCGGTGCCGAGCTTCCTCATAGCTCTGAATAACCTGCATATATCTCAGCTTATTACGCCGAGCTGAACTATGTATTCCCGAAGGTTGTTTAAGCTATACACGTAGCTTTGTCTGGGCTTCGGCCATACCAGGGACACCTCCTATGTCCTATGCCGAACCGGTGCATCCCGATTTAGTAGTTTGCTTGATTATTCTCGACCTTTTCCTGTTAGTGCAGCTCGGCACAGAGGCCTAAGGACTCCCTATGTGGTGCCGAGCTATTCACCCTCTCGTGGTGACCGTTATAGGCACGTGCTATGCCTAGTAGTAGGGTAATCGACTTTACCCTCTCCACCAGCTCCCACTCTGCAAGCACTCATTCATCGCAGTGCGCAGAGCTTCAACGGTTCCCGATGCATCTCCCCGCACGCTTCCTCCACGTGGGGGTAACGCCGAAGTAATCCTAATCCCAATCTTGCCACCGATGCTAGTCAAGACGGTGAAGGGGCTTGATGCCTCGTTTATCATTTCGTTTATAGTCCGAACTTCATTTGTGGCCTCGGGTCCCGATCGATCCGGGTGTGGCCTCTCAAATACTTTTTCAAGTTGCTCGTACTTACTTGTGCTTTGTCTGCTTCTTGCATTATAGATTTTCCTGTCAAGCACCTAAGTGTCTTCATACTTAGTCGTCTAAGTTTCCTCGTACTTAGGACCCATTGCAATATTCGTTGCAAGTCTAAGTTTATTCGTACTTAGTGTTTTGGTGCACTGCTTCACATCTAAGTCTCCTCATCCTTAGAATAATTTGGCAATATTCGTTGCTCCGCTAAGTGTGTTCGTACTTAGAGATTCCTTGCATTATTCAAGTTGCAAATTCCTAAGTTTATTTGTACTTAGAGATTCCTTGCATTATTCGTTGCAAATTCCTAAATTTATTCGTACTTAGAGATTCCTTGCATTATTCGTTGCAAATTCCTAAGTTTATTCGTACTTAGAGATTCCTTGCATTATTCGTTGCAAATTCCTAATTTTATTCGTACTTAGAGCTTTCTTGCATTATTCGTTGCAAATCCCTAAGTTTATTCGTACTTGGGAAAATTTGGCAATATTCGTTGCTTATCTAAGTTTTTTCGTACTTAGAGATGGCTGGAGCACACATATTCTCTGCTCCCCAGCTTGCAGGATGTCATCTTCCACTCGTGCATGCTCCTGGATCCTTTCCATAAGCTTGGCCACGGTTTTTACTGGATGCATGGTAAGTGATTCTCGTAGCTTGCTGTGTATGGGCAAACTTGTCTTGAATGTTGCCAGAGCGTACTCTTCACTGCAGCTTTCAATCTCGTTGAAAGTTTCCCAGTAACGTTTGGAATATTGCCGGAGAGTCTCCTCGTCCCTCTGTCTCATAGGCCGTCGTATCAAAGTCTTTGGTGCCGCTCGGCTGGTGAGGAACCGAGCAGTAAATTCCTCAGCTAGTTGAGCCCAGCACATGATAGACCCTTCTGGGAGCTTGTGGTACCAACTCAGGGCCACCTTCCCCAAGCTGGATGGGAACATTTTGCAGAGCAGGGCATCATCCTGCTCATGCATGAACATCGCTTGTTGATAGTGCTGAATGTGGGCCACCGGATCCGTACTGGTTTCGTAAGAGATAAATGCTGAGTGCTTAACCCTCGCCGGTGCCTTTTCTCGCCGGATCCAAAGGGCTGGGTGACTTTGAGATCCGGCCTAGGGCTTCCCCGGCCGCTTCGTGCAACTTTAGGGCCTTCATTAGCTCGGCCGCTTTTCTCTTCGTCTCGCATAATGCTCGGGGTGATGCTCGTTGGAACCAGATCTCTCGTATCTGTCCCTGGCATGTTTTCTTCTTTCTTTCTTCTCAACGGAAACGCTCCTTTCTCTCCTTTTTCGTGGAGAGACTGCTCGGTCAGCGGAGACATCGTTATAGTGATGACTCCTTTCTTGCACGGATCTCGTCCGTGAGCGTAGGTCCTTCTCTTTTTCCTGGAGTTGCTTTTTTCAGTCATGAATCTCTCGCTCTCGCCGAGTGACTTCACGCCGCCTCTTCCACCTCCTTCCTTCTTGGAGTGCTCAATAAGGGTTCAAACCACCATTTTGATGTTTTCTAAAGGAATGAAGCTTTTGTAAGATTTCCCACAGACGGCGCCAATTGTAGGGGGTGTAATTCCACGTTAGCCAGTATCACGTGCAGGCTTGGCTCGACCCTAAATCTGCAAGACAAAGAATAGGTTAGAGCACCCTTGCCTCTCGTTGGCAAAGGCCCTCCGATGCTTAAGTTAGTACTGGATTACTAATCAAGCCAAGAACACAATGCGTATAACTGGGTGTTACAGCGTACCTTTTGTCATGGTTGTCGCCTTGTATTTATAGGTGTAGACCTACATCATCTTAGGCATCTCGTGCCCCCTGTTTCCTACTTTCTTTAGGAAACCTTCTCCTAACAGGACTTTTCCTATTAAGAGATAACTTCCATATCCTGCTAGATTTCGTCTAGCAGAGGTATTTCTTCCCATATAGGATTCTTTCCTATATGTGGTATACTCCTAATCACGTTAGGAATTCCCATATTAATCCCTTTCTCTACGGGATTGCTCCTTATCTCATAAGGGGCCACTGTGGAATATTCTGGAATGTCTCACCGCCTTATTCGTGGCGGTGCCGAGCTTCCTCATAGCTCGGAATAACCCGTACATATCTCAGCTTATTACGCCGAGCTGAACTATGTATTCCCGAAGGTTGTTTAAGCTATACACGTAGCCTGTCCAGTTCGGCCATACCAGGGACACCTCCCTATGTCCTATGCCGAACTGGTGCATCCTGATTTAGTAGTTTGCTTGATTATTCTGACCTTTTTCCTGTTTAGTGCAGCTCGGCACAGGGCCTAAGGACTCCCTATGTGGTGCCGAGCTATTCACCCTCTCGTGGTGACCGTTATAGGCACGTGCTATGCCTAGTAGTAGGGTAATCAGACTTTACCCTCTCCAAAATCATATGGTATGTTACTTTTTATTTTAATATATAATTTTGTTTCCTTCATATGTTCAGTTCATTAATGGAATGAATATTAATGCGGGTTTGGTGCGGTTTGGATAAAATCCAAATCCATATGGTTTGGTTATGGTGCACTAAAATTCATACCCGTTGGATATTGGTTTGGATTTGGGTATAGATAAATGCTTTGGATTTGGGTATGGTAATCGCAAAACCCAGACCAAACCGATCCATTGTCATCCCTACTTTTAACTACAAATATGCATTAGGTTTAACCGATGCATCTTGTTCATTGTAGTTGCGCTGTATATACACTGGCGACTCCAGCCTTTGCGCAGCGATGTCAAGCGACACCGTTGGGTTCAAAAAATACATTGAAAAAAATATTTTTATAGACATAATTTGAAATTTTTCTTTAGTACTGTCAGCGCTAGGTTACAAGTACAAAGTTAAAATAAATGAAAGTCTAATTAAATGTTACTGGACAACAAACCAAAATAAGCCTAGCCCAATAAATTTATTGTTTATTCGAATAGAACCCAATATAATATTAAGAAAAGTTCAATATAATATTAGCAAAAGTTCAATATAATATTAGCAAAAGTTCAATATATATGTGTAGGGGACGCTTTTAGTCCGGACTCCGGACTTGCGGACCTTTATGATCCGAACATTTTTTTGACAATCTGAACCATCCAATGTGTTTAAAAGGTGTTTTCAAGGGTCGACGCGGGAAATCTTCAAAAACAATACCGGGAAGGGCTTGATCCAAGCAGTTTTTTGCAAAAACTGTATATTTTGAACACATTGGAAGGTTCGAATTTCCCAAAAATAATTTTTAAAGTTAAAAAATTACATTTTTTCTTGAATCCGGGAGGTCCTTATTAGAAAATTTTCCTATATGTGTATATATGTATATTTTGCACAGAGTTTTTCATCATAAATATGTTATGTATTTTTGTCATCGCTGGATCAAAATTCTGGAACCGCCCCTGTGTATATACTTCGGTAGGCCTACAGTCAAGCATAGGATATTTACTAGTTCCAAACCTAGCATATGTGGGCACTCCAAAATTTCCAAGCCCTTGATTGGACTGTAATTGGGATCTGAAAGTCATTACTTCCTCGACTTGCCTCGTGAGCCAGTACTAGTGAAATAGTTGAGTATTGGGATTATTACATATAGGTCTAGAAAAGAGATGTCTAATTACCAATAAGGTAAGTCATTTTTTTTAATTACCACTAAGGTAAGTCACTCTTTTTTGGAGTTTAGGTTTAGAGTGCACTTTCCTATTATAGGGTTTTAGTGGTTTAGGCACTTTCATAGAGTACCCTAGGATTTTAGGCACTTTCATAGGGTACCCTAGTCGTAGGGTACCCCTGACTAGGGTACCCTAGAGTTTAGGTTTAGGGTGCACTTTCCTATTATAGGGTTTTAGTGGTTTAGGCACTTTCATGAAGTACCCTAGGATTTTAGGCACTTTCATTGGGTACCCTAATCGTAGGGTACCCTAATCGTAGGGTACCTTAGGATTTTAGGCACTTTCATAGGGGTACCTTAGTCGTAGGGTACCCTAGGATTTTAGGCATTTTCATAGGGAACCCTAGTCATAAGGGTACCCTAGAGTTTAGGTTTAGGGTGCACTTTCCTATTATAGGGTTTAGTGGTTTAGACACTTTCATAGGGTATCCTAGAATTTTAGGCACTTTCATAGGATACCCTATGATTTAGGCATTTTTATACGGGTTGGGGAGTTGATGGGAATTTTTCAAAGTTGGGTTTGACCTGATGGTAATTATGGGATCCAAGGGTGACCTGATGGTAAATGTTCCTTTAGTATTTACTATTGTTTAGTGACTGTAGCATTATTAAAAAAAAAAAAACCAAAAACAAAAAACAGTTCAAATGCCACCCCAAATATATCCGGCCATAAGTGGCGAAGTCAGAAATAGAAGTCGGAGGCCAATTATGAAACAAATCTTCGTACGATGATTTTTTGAAAAATCTAGTCTTTTTTTTTTTTTGGTGCAAACGGAAACTTCAAATCCAGTCATATGAGATTTAATGGATAGTTTTGATAAATTAATTGGGTAATTTTGTTATCGTATCAATCGACGAACGCAATATCATTGTCGCACGATATCATTCACCATAATTTAATATTCTCGAAATTAAAACTATTCTTACTTTTTAATTATTTGAAAATTGTATATGTTTTTTAAGAATATCTATTAAAAAAAATATTCTCCGTATAAAATAGATTACACAAAATTGGAAATTGGAGGCACTCGACCCCTACGTAGTTCTGCCCCTGCCGGCGGTGAATCTTCCCTTTCGTACTTGCTGACCGTGGAGCAGTAGTATTTAAAACTACTGTGGGGCACACGTGTCTCACCCAACTAGCCGACATAGGGTAGTGACGCACACGACACATGTTGACCCGATCATCGCCTTATCGGGAGATCCGAGTCCGACGGCTGGTAAGTGGCCGGTGGTGGACCCTGCGTACGGGCTGGTGATTTGTATGATTTTGCATCACAACTTCATATTCAGCATGCTTTTAATATTTGTCACACTTTTCCCATGGCTAACACATGGAATCATGGATAACATGCACACCTTCTTCTTTTTTTTCCTTCGATTACATGGAAACTGAACATGGTAGAATTCACCAGAGCGGCTCGTTTGTTCGACAAATAAAGTCTTGGATGGATAAAAAAGAAAGTTGAATAAAAGGTGGACATGTCATAAGAGGGATTAGTTAAAAATGGATAATAAGCTAAGAATGAATTTGTTTAGTAGTTGAAATAGATGGATAAGAGTAAGCGAATAAAAAATAATGTGATAATTTACTTAATTGTCCCCTGTAGTGAGAGTACAAAAAGAGTTTGGAGAGATTTGAGGGGCAAGGGTGTCATTATACCCACCCGAATAAGCATATCCTAAGGGGAGGGGTGGGATAAGCAATCCGGATGCAAAATAGAAAGCAAACGGTGGATAAGGGGGGTCTGGGTTAGCTTATCCACCTGTCTCTCTTATCCCGTTGAGAGACAAGTGCCTACGTTTTCACTATTCTCACTATTCGCATCTATCAAAAGTAATTTGTATTCTTTAATTTATAGTAATGTTTTTGAAAATGCAATATAGATATTGTTTGATAAATCTCACTTAAGTTTTTGGGTTATGTGAATGGTGAAAATTGACATCCTTTATGGACAGAAGGAGCGGTAGAAAGATTGGGAGGTTTTGTATTTCTTTTCAATTTTGTTTCTTGTGCGAAAAGTCCCAGAAGTAGGATTACTTTAATGGGGTGTTCCGCTAACAAAAAACAGTTTTTTCCAAAAAATAAAACAGGTCATTCTCTCATAATACATCACATAAAAAACCGTGAAAAGATAGTTTATTCTAAAAATACCCTTAGCGGAACACTCCCTAAATCCACTTCTATAAAACAATACTCCTACTACCTAAAAACATCTATAATGTTTAACAAATTAATATGTTACGCCAACAACTGTTTTTTGATATAATCAGCTATTGATTCTAAACAATTGATTACGTTATTTATTAGTATAAACTCTACTTTAGATTCATGCATTCAATAATTGTAAACTCTACTTTGGTTTCATGCATTCCTGTTAAAAAAAAAAAAAAAAAAAAGGAATTGAGAAGAACAATAAACAATGAACACAATGATACACGCAGAAAACTCCCTTTTTTTGGTGAAAACCACAGGAGGAAATTTAAACACCAAAAACATCATTGTGCAGCTACGAATGAACATTGGTCACCGATTGACCAATGATCGATTTTCCGAATCTTTGTACACCACACCAAGTGTTTGATTGCCGAACGTCTTGAATCTTCAAACCCTGCGAGATATTTCCGGAAATCCAATGGAAGAACGACTCAAATTGTTGAATTATTTGAAGAAACTTCTTGAAGTTAATCTTATTGCTCGATGATCAATTGAAAACCCCTGGGATGTTTTCTGAGGTTTTGAAGTGCTTGGAGGCTATATTCTCTTCTATCGATGCAAAACTGTAACAAGCCTCAAATTTAGAAGCGGTAGAAATCTATCTGAGTTACTCGAGCAACTTTTGTAGCTTGCCTGAGTTGCTCGAGCACATTGTTGAAAATACTAATTAGATAGCGCGTTGCATATTTATCCCATGAGTTACAATTAAAACTTAACCTCTCAATACAAAAAAACATTGATCATTTCCATCCATTTCCTAAACAGACATTCTAAAAATTAAAAAATAAAAATAAAAATAAATTACAACTCGATAAACAAGTATACACATAAATGCGTGTTTTGTCGTGAAATTGCCAGACACCGCTTATGGATCTTACATATGATAAAAATAAAATAAACTATTAATCTCTGATTCTCAAGTGAAACTGTTGCCCTGTATTGGCAGAAGTCTTTATACTAGGCATAGTATACGTTGAGTTATGTGTAACCTTCATTGACGTGTAAAAAATTAAACTAATAATCGAATCACCGAAATTGAGGTGGATCGATCTTAATTTATTTGTAAAAAAATTAAACTACTAATCGAATCCTAAAAAAGTTACGAATTTTTTTGTAAAAGTTACGAATTTTTTTTATAAAAATTACGAGAAACACCAAAATGTTACGAATCATAGAAAATGTTATGAATCATATTGCTGAAAAGTTACGAAAAACTAAAAAAATGTTACGATTGCCAATGAGGTGGCACAATAAAAATTTAATAAATTCGATTTTTTTTTTCAATTGGCAGAAGAGATCAATTACATCACTATGAAGTACAAAGTAAAAAGTTCACGAGACAACCAAGCCCAACAACTTAACCGATATGAGAAATAAGCCTTTTACAGGGTATAAACAAATAAAAGAGAAGCTCCTCCACGCAGGCGGGGAGATTCGAATTCCTGACCTCCTAGTGACATGCAAAAGCCTGGCTAACTCAATCTATATTACATTACACAACGGTTTTGTAAAATGCCCCTCTCACACGTGTCCTCCGTGGCACATTGGAGGGTTGTAATTGATTTTTAAGTTCACGATTCAATTGATCCAAGGGTTCTTATCACTCCTCCTCAAAATTCAAATCCTCTTTCAATCATGAGTCTTAAATTTTTACCTAATTAAGAAGATTTTGACCTAATAAGTTTTACATACCAAACTTTACCTGTGGATTGCTATCTATATTACATTACACAACGGTTTTGTAAAATGTCCCTCTCACATGTGTCCTTCGTGGCACATTGGAGCGCTGTGATTGATTTTTAAGTCACAATTCAATTGATCTAAGGGTTCTTACCACTCCTCCCAAAATTCAAATCCTCTTTTAATCATGAGTCTTAAATTTTTACCTAATTAAGAAGATTTTGACATAATTAAGTTTTACATACCAAACTTAACTTGTGGATTTCTAATCTATATATATTACAATATTTTGCAAAATGTCCTGCTCACATGTGTCCTCTATGGTACATTGGAGGGCTGTGATTGAATTTTAAGTTCATGATTCAGTTGATCAAAGGGTTCTTATCATTCTTGCTTAAAATTCAAAACGTTTTTCAAGAAAGCACTTATGGGTCTTAAGTTTTTTACCTAATTAAGAAGAGTTTGACCTAATTAAGTCTTGGATACCAAACTTTAGCCGTGGATTGCTATTTCCCTATATTCGACTTTTAAACAGATCTTCCATATTCGAATTTCAAAATAGGTGTGTTCAAATTTCAAATCTGCTCTCAACATCCTTCTTCTCTACGAACAAGATAATCTCATTCCATTGTTGGGGAGGCCGGAGGTCACTACGATTTTAGGTTTCATGCACTTTCGTTGGATCAATATTCAATTGATTTCCGTTGAGATTTAGTTTTTCGTTGGGATCTCAATGCTAAAAACTTTGTGGGGAGAACAACAATAGCATAAAGGTAACCAATTTAAGCCCATTTTTTACCCATATTTTGGTGTTTTGAATCAATATTTCTATGATGGCTTTCATTTTTTATCTCATATTTTCACTCATCTTTGTCTTTAGACTCATGAAACAAAAATTGGTTTAAATAATGTCCACCCATTTTCTTTTATAGGTAGCCAATAAGGGTCATAAAACTACTGTCTTCTTTTTACAAATATTCTTTTTATTTGTTTCATGAATAGTTTTTCATGAACAGTTTATCAAATGCACTTACTAATAGTTTCACTTTGTGAATTGAATTGCCCTATTTTTTTTTATATATAAAATATCAGTTCTTAAACTTGATTTGGTATCCCCTATTTTTTAAAACAAAAATTTGGAGGAGGTGGGGTTCATTGGATAGGGTCAATATGAGCAAATTTGCCAGCCATCTTGGTTCATTTCAGATTACGTTGTGTCGAGCCTTTACGCACGGGCATTCACTAGTTGGTTAATAAATTAGGTTAATGATGTGACATCCGAACCTTCCTTAATACGGAGTATTTCACAAATAGTCATGCTTTATATAAGAGATATAGCTGGGAATACTGAATTTTAAAATTAGATAGGATCCATTATCATAAATATTCAGTTATAGCTAGCAAATTCGAATTTGACTTGTTTCTAATATTTAAATGAGCTATATTCCTTGTACGTACGGTGATGTTTGATTTACTGCCTTGTATGTTAACTGACCTGGCCAATGAGATTTTTTCTTAGTAAACTCAAAATAATTAGGAGCACTAGTTTCATTATTTAGGTTCCTGATGTGACGTTTCGAAAGCTCTCCTTAACATACAGTACATATGTGATAGTGTAAAATTTCACTGACCTCCCTGAGGTTCTGACAAATAATGCACTACCCTCCCCAGTTTTACAAATTATTACCAAGATTCCCACTTCATATTGTTTACTTTTATTCCCTTAGTTTTTTTTTGTTTTTTTTGTCATTCATCATTCCTAATCTATTACATGGGGGGAGGGGGAATGGGACTTGATCCTGGGATGCAGTGTGAGACATTTAAGAGTTCTACCGCATGAGCTAGCCACCACTTGTTAATTCTGTTAGTTTAGGCTGACTGAAACCAAATTAGACTTTTGGTTATATGTTATTGAATTTTTAGGTTTAACAGTACATATTCTGTTTTAGTAATTATAATTTATTTATTTTAAAAAATAGGGTGGCTATATGCCACGACAATTTCGTATAGTGCCACAACAATTTCAGTAGAGGGAGATTTATACCCTCCATTCGGTTGTTCTTCCCATTCTCTGTCGACTATCCCTAGATACATTCTCTCTCTCTTACTTCATTTCTCGAAACATTCCACTCCCTCCCTCCTTAATTGATCTGTTGTGACAAAAACTACTTTTTCTCCTTCTAATGCATTCATTTCTTAAAGCCTCTTCGAACTTTCAGTACTACATCTGCGCCCAGGCTCAACTGATTCATCCCAAAGACAAAATTGTTGCTGATATTAGTCAGAATGGTGATTTATGGAATAATCCCAGATCTATTCATTTGATCTCCTTTGAAATGAATTTGGATATCCCTCACAGGACAGGAAAATGGGGACATTGCAAAGAGAAAAAGAAATTTTTGACCAAAATGAGTTGTAATGATTTGGGATTTGTTGAAATTTTATTATTGGAAGAGGTTTGTCAGTTTTTCGGGAAAAAAACTGAAGGTATACATACAAAATATGTACTTGTGTCGATGAAGAGAAATGGCTTATTAAATAGGTAATCGTAGATCAAATGAAAAAAGAATGGGTAATCCTTGATTGTTTTTTCTAATGGGACGATGATGACTTATTGGGGAGAGAGAGAGAGAGAGAGAGAGAGAGAGAGAGAGAGATGCATCACGGAGGAATAGGCTTGCTCTGTGTTGTAGCCGAAAAGGAAATATAGAGATAGAAGAAAGAGAGAAGTATGAGGGTAACGTAGGCATATCATATAAGTGGTCGTGGTAGAATAAAAATGCCTCGTGGATTTATCATTTCCCTAAAAACTAATGCTTGTCACTTAATGTATCTCGTTCTTTTTCGGTAGCAGAGAAATATTTTTCCAAATAGAATATGCAAATTTCTATGTTATCATATTCTCTCCAAAAATAAAGAAGAATGAAGAATCAACCTAACTATTTTTTATAATGACTTATTTTTATAAACAAAAGTAATGTAATTGACAAAGTTCTTTCTACTTACAAAGTTTCATTTTTGCTTTTTGTTTTATTATATTTGAAACAAAATCCAGTTTAAAAAAAAAAAAAACAAAATTATGTGTTGGTCGTACATATTTTAGTCGGAATTATAGAGTAACTTATGCATTTTATATATCTGGTGGGATTATATATCTATTCACTATTAGTTCCGTCAAATAATCCACCCTTAACTAAACATATGAAAGAGGGGTAGCAAATGGTAATTTGAGATCTTTAGAAAACAAAGAAGGAAATGCTAATGCACCCGTTAGGGGTGCAAAAAAATACACTTGTGGGTCCCATTTAAAGTACAAGTGAAACTCACAAGTGTACTTTTTGTACCCTTAACGGGTGCACCATAATGGGTGCAATGGTGCACCCGTTAGCAAGACCCAACAATGAAAGATATATTTAGCATAGAAACTTAAGTGAGCGAATAAGGTTTTCGGATAAGGAAGAATGGTGTATAAGAAGTAGATATGTTACAAGGGGAAATTATTCAAGAATGAGAGAGTAAGAGCATCGCCACTCTGTACCCTTTTTTCCTACTCAAACTCAAATTTGAGTAAAACCCCTCAAAAAACCACTCCACTTTTTTAATCAAACCTATATCAAATTGAGTTTTTCTCAAAAAAAATCTCAAATAAAGGGAGACTCAAATTTTTACACAAATTTTGCAAGGCTATTTCTTCCCCTCGAAGTTACAATAATGCTATTAATGAGACAAGGCATTTACTCAAATTTATGCTTGAATTTCGATTCGGATTTGCCCATTGGATTGCTTAATACTAAATGAAGCTTTTAATCAAATTTGAGTAAAAGTATGATTAAGGGTTGGAAATGCTCTACATAAGGAGTTTGTTTGGTAGTTAACATGGATGGATAAGAGTGGGTGAATACAAAAATAATGTGCAAGTTTTACTTGGTTGCCCCCTGTGATAAGAATACAAAAAGAGTTTTGGAGAAGTTTCAGGGGTAAACCAATAATTACGACCATTCTGATAATCTTACGGGTGAGGTGCAGTTGTTTCGCTAAGACTTGTGCAGGGTCTCAGCTTCTTCGATGAATAAACAATTCAGGTGAAAAAGGAAAACCAAACACCGAAAAAGAGTCACTAGGATCAACCCAAGTGGGCATGGTCAGAAAGAAATAATTACTTGTCCTCTATGAAGTTGCATGTTCGAATCTCACAGAGACTACATATTCCAAATCTTGGAGCCATTAGAGGGTTTGTCCAGTCATTAACTTTAGTCCTCCGAAATTAATCGAGGTGCGCACAAGCTACCCTGAACATTCGGTTAAGAAAGAAAATAGTTGCCAGTATTAGCTTATCCCGAAGTCCTTATAAAAACATCCCAACACTGCTAGTTTTATTAGCTGGTCAAAAGTACAAAAACGGTACGCTTCTTTATTTTGTGTTTTCACTTTTTCACTTATACATTCCAATACTACTATCTACTTTTGCTATCCAAAAGAAAGAAAAAATGAAGGGAATAAGTTCATTGGCAAGTAGGGGGAAAATGGAGAGAATTGACCTTTCCTACTAGAGTACTAGAGAGCCATTTTTCACTAGCTACTAGTAGCTAGTGAAAAATACCCAAGGCAAAAAAGCAAGTGGAGTAGAGAGCCTCTTGGAGTGCCAAAATAAGCTCTTGGCTAGCTACTTAAGCCAAGGTGACTCGTTTAAAGAGTCTCTTGGAGATGTTCTAAAGGCTAATTTATTGCAAGCATAAGAGCATCCTTATGTGGCTCTCTACTTTAACTTTTGAGTTAAAGTAGAGAGTCAAACCCCCAAAATAAGCCAAAATCAGGCTCACCTAATGGTTGATCAAATTAGTTAAGCTTCTAACTTTGCTACAGTACCGCACCAAATTTGGTGCGGCACTGTTCACTCACCAGGGCACTATTCACACACTGTTCATGCACTATTCACGCCACTGATCATTTTTTTAATATTACTTTTGGGGAGTAGGAGTAGAAAGAAAGAATAGTTTAATGCAGTAAAGTTAGAATAGAGATCCTGATTCTGTGAACTTTTGTAAAAGTGGCTTGCTAAATTGTAAAAGATGTTTTTGAAGTTAAATTTGATGTAAAACTTGGTGCTCCAGATGAGGATGTGGGATAACGTGTATAAGCTAATCCTGGGCCCACCCATATCCAGGGTTTGCTTGGACCAACAATTTAGGATTACTAATCCAGGTAGGAGAAGCAAGCCCCATGCAAGGAGATAATTGAAACCCACATGGGAGGTGTCGTTAGCTTATCTGGGCATACCAAATTATTGGGTTGCCCTTTATAGCAATGTTATTAGGAAAATCTGTAACCATAACCAACAAATGCTATATTGTAGGGAAAATACTACACCATGACCCTTGAGATCAACTAACAACAAATAAAACTTTTCAAGAATTTCAAGTTCTTAGGAAAAATTCTCAAATTGTTGTCGAGAAAAACAAGTTTCAACTCAAAATTCCCAATAATTGACAAACAATAAAAAAATCAAGAAAAGGAAGATATCCGCTTTATCACATGAGAGAGAAGGGTCCAAATCCATTCGGGGTGAAGGAGAATCGATCTTGGTCATCGTCGTTATCATCTTCATCATTGTAAGATAAAATGAATCTGTGATCATCATTAACATCGTCCATCACAGACCATCGCCATCATTTTCGTAATCTTCGTAATCTCTGCTTGCGATTTGGTTGTTTGATGCACAACAAACAAGATGGGGGGAAGTCTGTGGTGGTGGCCAGTGGGTGGGTTTAGATCGACCTTCGTTATATATTACTTACAATTCCCAAACCGATGTGGAACTCAAAAGTGGATTCTCACAATCACTCTCACTTAAGACCGCCACGTCTCCGTTGCACCCCATAGTCCAACAACTTCCATTCACCAACTGATGTGAGACAAATACCCACTTAAGCTCCTCCCTTGTCAAACACGTCTTCTCGCGAGATCTGTCTCACATTTTTAGTTAGTGCAAGCTCTAATACCACTTATAACGACACGCGTCAGCTGACCTGCTAACTCTTTACCTAATCACGTGGCTCAAAAGGTTAACCTCAAGTAGCTGCTCGACCTTCGTTATATGTTACTTACAATTCTCATAACTCATCATGTGGGACTCAAAGTAGGTTCTCACATTTATTTTCTTTAAGTTTTATAAATATAAAAATAAATACTTAAAAGCAAAAATAATTGGAACCATATAATATGTTAATAACTTACTATAATATAACTATCAAGAAAGATAAAGAAAAGAGATATTTATTATCTAACAGATTACATATTGAAAATAAGGAGAGAAATAGGCACAACAAGAATTAGTAAGGGCAATCAAAAAATTTAATTTAGTATATCATTATCTATCAATTTTATCTACTCATATCAATTACCCAACAAACTAAGTATAAGCTAATCTCTTCTTTCTGATCTCTCATTCTTAAATGATCTCTCCTCATATATAGTCATATTATATCCATATCTTATTTTATCTTTCTTACTGTATCTCCTCAAAATCTTATCACAAATGGGAAGTAGGGGTGTAATCCATATCAATCTTTCTTATGACAAAATCTTATCAAAATGGGAAGTAGGGGTGATGAGATGACAAAGTATCACTTCAATCCCTTCGAGGAGTATCACTTTTTAATCCGATCGTGGAACAAATGCAGGTACAGAATTTCGATAATGAGGAGAGAGAAAAACGAAAGCCGTCGACCTTCAGCAGTTGTGTCTGACTAAACCATCTCCTCTCCTTTCTCCTTCTGCTGCTTCTTCTTCTTCTTCTTCTTGTTGATTTCTCTCTCCTATTATTCACACATACAGTATAAATATATACATACATACAAACAAACAACACACATATATATAAGCACAAATTCTCTAACAAGTCACGTCTCTCTTTCTATTCATCTATGGCGGAATCGGTCGAGCTCCCGAATCGACTGGCAATTCTTCCTTCAGGAACAAGGTTCTGTTGCCTGGTGCAATTATTCGGATTCGATGCACCTCACCCAGCAGGTGCACACATATGTATAAGCTCAATTATGATAATTGTTTGATTTGACTCTCGATTGAGATAGTTTAATACGGTAAATAATTAGGTAGGTAGTTCCGTGTTAGAGTGGTTATTCTAGATTCCGTCTTCTTGTTAGGGTTTAATTGGCATAGCCAATTGGAAACTGAAATCCGATTGGAATTCGATTTTCTGCTATGTTTGTTGTTTACAACACGGATATTTTGGGGGAAGAAGTAAAATTGAGCATGATGTAGCTGAAAGCCTGAAATCTCTATGCTTCAGCGCTTTGGTAGTTGGTAGGAGATGACGAGCGGGGAAAAACGAGCGCTCAATTCAAGACTAGCTTAACTTAACTGGTTTAAAGTTTGGTAGAAGCTTATATTTGAGCATTACATGGCGAGGGCCACAAAGACTAGCACGAATGGGCTACTTAAAAACATATGGGCTGTGGCCTATTTGATTATTTTAATCGGGTCCTATGGGATTATTGTAATCGGGAAGGATTTCCAAATTCAACCATATTCACTTGTTCTTTGT
This sequence comes from Vaccinium myrtillus, assembly GCA_016920895.1. Classification (NCBI taxonomy): domain Eukaryota; kingdom Viridiplantae; phylum Streptophyta; class Magnoliopsida; order Ericales; family Ericaceae; genus Vaccinium; species Vaccinium myrtillus. The sequence continues at coordinate 16,582,535 of CM029281.1, forward strand.
TCTTTGTTTTTCCTTTTTTGTTGGGTGCGTACGTGTGTGGCGATGGGGGAGTTCCTCCGAAGATAAACAAAGTTAAAAAACAAATTCCAACTTCTTTGGTTCGTTATAGTTGGAATGGGATGTTAAAATGTTTAGCTGGTTGATCAGGATGTATCCTAAGGTGTTTTTGATGCTGCAGTTGCTTGAAATGCTAATAGAATGGTTCACTTATGGTAATTATGAGTTAGTTTATTCATAAACATTGAAAGCGGTATTTTCCGTGCAGTGTGAAACTGGTGGAGCAAGAATTATGGCAGAGGGAGGAGAAGGGGTTAATTGGGATTTTGCCAGTTAGGGATGCCACAGAGACAACATCAGTGGGTCCCACGTTATCTCCAGGTGATCATGATTTTTTAACTTTGTGTTTAGCATGATCAATAAGTTTGCATTGCATGGTTGTTGGTATGTATGAGGTGAAATGAAACTTTATTCCCCTTCCAGGTGTAGCGACTGATTCGGGGGAGGGAAGCTCAAAAATTCATCTGGGTACATCAGATTCTCACAAGTTCGATGGGAAAAATCAGCAGGAATTCATTCATTGGCATACCAGGTAACCTTAAACTGATGAGGCAACCGTTTTGGTGTCTGGTTTTGCTGCCAGTAGAAACCAACTGCTATTTTGTTGCACATCCTTAACTTTCTATTCCATTTGGCTCTTCGCACCTTCATGGCTAGTTGCTACCTTCGTGTGCTCTTTGATTTCACTTATGATTTAATCACTCAACTTTATGATTGGTGTCTTTTGCATTTGTTGGTTTTTCAAATATGCATGATAGATTATTTCCTCCTCCAGGGGAGTTGCAGCTCGTGCGTTACATTTGTCAAGAGGAGTGGAGAAACCAAGTGGAAGGGTCACATACATAGTTGTCCTTGAAGGTTTGTGCAGATTCAGTGTACAAGAGCTTAGCACAAGAGGGACGTATTATACTGCACGGATTGCTCCTGCTGATATGACGAAAGCTGGTAAGTTAGGTTATATTCTTTCTTTTGGAAATTTATTTGGTGCATAATTAACACTTACAGTCACATGGAGTGAGTGCTGGATTCATTGATTCTAGTTTCCTTCTTCAATGGATTAGTGGGTGGGAAGTTGCACATATGACTGATTTAGAGTGGAGAATGTGCAGGTTGGTGTAACACAAGTAGGATGCACTTTTAACATATGAGTAGGTGTGTATTGTTTCCTCGTTCATTGAGTCTGACTCTATAGGTTCGTTGTTAAAATTGAATCCGACTATCTTATGAGACAAAAACTTGAATTATTCCTAATACTTGTCAAGGTTAACTGATTTATTTGTTCAATACTGAATTCACTATGTTTACTGTTACTGATAAGTGGGTGGGTTCAGATGGGTTTGGTGGTGGGGTCGGATGGGTTTTTAGCTTTTTAGGCTGAGTTTATACTAAAAATACTTTCGGTATTCTTGCATTCACATTCTAACCGACGAATATGCCTAGTGGAAACTAATCCTTAGTTCTTAGGAAACTTTTGTGTTTGATATGGTGGATATCCTTTATGTTGTGGAAAGGTATGCATGCCTGTACAGATGGACAACTCTCCCTTCTGGAGCTTCTTAATAAACTCTCTTACAAAGCAAAACGATTTTGCTCATAGGATAGTTCATATTAGCACCTGCCCACAAGCATGAAGGAGTAGTATTTGCTATCTTAAAATCAGATGGGGACTTGGGTCTTGATAATAAGTTGTTGGATAAAGAAGCCATCATGTGTATTAGAAATGCAATTTTAATCTCGTTTACCATGACCAGGGATCCGGTTGATTGAGGCTTCGTTTCGTGGGATATTTATGCGATAGATGTATTATCCTTCTTGGGATTCTCTGTTTCTTTTTCATTTTTTTTAACCTTTCTTCTCTTTTCATTTCTCAGTATGCTGTTATTTTCTAGTTGAAAAAGAAAGAAAAGAATTGTGTGTCTTAATGAGTGAACAAATGCAAAGGTGGTTGTACGTCTTGGTAGAGTTTCAACTTCCAAGGCATTAACGTAATTGTCAGTCTGATAACTGAAAGCTTCCAGGCTCCAGCAAAGGATTTTTGTTTTTTTTTTTTCGGTAAACAAAGGAGGATTTTTTGTTGTCCAGTTGACGATAGTGATTTCTTTGTTGTAAAGCCATGCTGTGTGAGAACTTCTCTATCGCATTGAATATTTTGTGCTAATAATTGTTGTGGCCTACTTGTAATTGACTTTTCCCCATTTAGCTATTTTTTGTTGATGTGGTTTGTGTGATATATTTCAACCGATATGTTCTATGTAGAGAAGTAGCTTAAATCTGATCTGGCAAGATCTGAGTTCCTACAATATTTCTCATTTTGATTAGAGATGGAGCAAGTTGAGCAGGACCCAGATTTCGTAGTGTTGTCGCGCCAGTTTAAGGCTACTGCGATGGAGCTTATCTCTCTTCTTGAGCAGGTACATGTGGGACTGAGTTATTTCCCCCCTCCCCCTCCCCCTCCCCCTCCCCTGCGGAAGGATATATCTTAGGTCTAACGTCACTTGCAGTCTTTCTTCTCTCTCTCCATCATTGTTCTTTCTAATTGTGTCAATTACTTGTTTCCTGTGGCTGCTTTGACAATTTGGAAAATGGTTTTACACAATTTAAGTATTTGCTTTTAGGATATTTCTTCTGTTTTTAAATATAGTCTGGGACTCTGGTTTTGGAAATTCCTTACCAATCACTGTTTCAGAATCAGTGCACATCTCCAAAATAATGCTTTTATTTAGACCGCTATTTAAATTTTTGAGTGGCATCTAATGAGTTGGCAATGTTTTATAAAATCCTGATAGCTACTAATGCTGTAGATATACCTTTTATTTCATATCACCCATGAATTTGGAAGTTCAAAAATGTTAATGGTATTAAGCGTTAAGGACCTTAAGGTTGCTTCTTTTGCCCCACTACTAGAGTTATATTTCTGCAAAAGATCTGTCCTTCTGAGTTTGACTGAAATCCGGCAGTTCTGTAATTCAAATTCTTTTGATGGTTCCTTCTTTCTGTTGTGGAAAATTTGTCTGTTTTTTATTGTTTGTTCTAGAGATCTGTTTTTGAATTACATTAGGTGTGATACGTAGAATTTCACATTGGCAATTAATGAGACTAGAATTCCATTTTTCCATTTATGGTCAGGTGAAATGTAACTACTCTTGCCGATAAAAAAAACGTAACTACTCATAGCCAAAGTGTGACACTTGCAAAGAATATGAAAGGGTAGCAAATTTGACACTAATTTGAATGTCAAGTTAGCTGGAGTTTTGCAAATTAACGACTTATACATTGAAAGTTCAAGAATCTTGATTAGGGCATTGGTTTAAAGAGTGCATTGTCATATTCCTTGACTTGTTTGGGGCACGTTTCTTAAGAACGAACGGCAATGATGACAATGATTTTGCCAATGAAGCATCATCATCATCATTATTTTGACTACTAAGCTTTTATATGTTACTAGAGGCTAGGCACACGCGATGCGTGTGCCATGAGCATCATAACAAAGAATTTGACTACAAATTGCATTAAAATATAGGTACACTATCGCAGTAAAAATTTGCATAATCAATTCAATACCATCGATAAATATGCTTGCACGACTTTTGCAATTCAATTGGAGTCCCGTTATGGAAACCTCACATTGCAACTGCAATTGATCCCTATGTCTGGGCACATAGCTATATTTTTTCTTCAATGGCAGCCAAGCCTTTGTGCTTGTGTATTAGGAGAAAGAAATACTGCAAATTTCAAGAGAACAAAGGAAAGGGTAATTGATCGAAAGGGGAAAAAACTACCCTGGGAAAATTTATGGAAGAGTGGAGAGGAATAGAGAAGTGATTGAAAAGAAGACGAAATGGAACGGCACTTGCTGGGAATAGTAACTGCCGGTAATCCATGTTGAAGGGAAGGGTAACTGCAGGTGTTCCATGTTTGTCCCTAGAGGTTGTGGTAGGATAGTAAGTATTCTTTTGTGAGATTCTGTTTTTTGTTTGGGCAATTTTGGAATAGCAAAATGTGAGCCACCCTCAGAGTCCTCACCAAAAGGTGCTCTCCCTTAATAAATAGAATAAATTTTGAGCGATTCTATTGGACTGTGTTTCTCATCATCCTCTTGTTGCTGTTTCATTTTTTATTGTAGAAACAAAAAACTGGTGCAAGGACAAAAGTTCTGTTGGAGACGGTTCCAGTCCCCAAATTGGCAGATATATTTGTTGCTAGCTTTGAGATTAGCTTCGAGGAGCAGCTCTCTATGTTAGATTCGGTTGATGTCAAAGTTAGGATATCAAAAGCTACGGAGTTAGTTGACCGGCATTTGCAGGTTATACACGAATTTAGATACTGACAAAAGCATTTGGTTCGCATTTTATCTTTTTATCTACTTCTATGCCTCTGCCCTTTGTGGAGTCATGAGTTGTGTTATCTACTGTTACTTGTACAGTCAATTCGTGTAGCCGAGAAGATTACACAAAAGGTTGAGGGGCAGTTGTCAAAGACCCAGAAGGAGTTTTTTCTTCGACAACAGGTTTGCTTTCTGACATCAGCTAGAAATACTTCTTCATGAGTGCAAATTTAGGTATGCAAGTAAGTTATGGCTTTTGCGTTGTCTCAAGAAAACTTTATGAGGTACTCTGGTATCATCTCAGATCCCTTGAGCTCACATCTCCTATTGGAATTTGAGATCTGAAGCCTTCATATCATGCACTAATGAAAAATTTCTCATTCTACGGTCTTATGTTTAAGCTGTTTACTCTTAATTTTTTACCTATCTTCTAAAAGTACGCGAGGCTGAGACCATCCCCATCTCTCTCTCTCTCTCTCTAATTGTTCCCAGTCATTCGAAGATAAATAGGCTAGGCTTTTAGTGTTTGTACCTACATCTTTGTGGATGCAGAAACTAGTTGGCTAGTTTGCTGATTAGGGAACATATTTTTAACTGTTCCAGAATATCTGCCCTATTTCATTACAGATGTTTCAGTGGATGTGGCATTCTCCTATTATAAGCTTGTCATCTAAATTATATCTTTCATGCCTACTCTCTTACGAGTATTTTTCAGATGAGAGCTATCAAAGAGGAGCTTGGGGACAATGATGATGATGAGGATGATGTGGCTGCTTTGGAAAGAAAAATGGAAAGTGCAGGAATGCCCCCAGATATTTGGAAGCATGCACAGAGAGAACTAAGGTATAGTAACTTGTGTACACACAGTAACTTGGTCAATCATACTAGATCTGTTTGGATGTCCTCCGTTGGCAGATAAAGTTTCTGATTGTGTTGTACTTTGGTTTTGTAAGTTGTATTTACTATGGTCAAAACTGAGGATACTTTGTGAAGGGGGTTACAAGTTTGCATTCTGACATGCAAACATAGCAATGCCTCTCTGACTGAGGAAGACGGATATCAACTTTGTTTCATATTTTTGGTCGCATGTTTGAACATCACACTCTATTTGTTCATTAGATTTGGTGTAGTCATGAGGAACACCAGCTAACAAATTTTTCAACTTAAATTCTGGGATGGTAATGCCTTGTGAACTACTTGTAACTTTTCAATTACTGTAGTAAGATTCTTATTCGTACCGAAGCTAATTTCGGTGTGGGAATAGTTCTCTAATTCTGCCGATCAAAAAAAAAAAGTTCTCTAATTCTGGCAAATTGTCAAAGTTTCATACTGATCATATGTAGGTGTCTTGACCATCATGACCCATGATTTATGTATTTAGCTCTATACGACAGCTTGTACCTGAACTAATCAGATACGAGAACACTCGTGAAAGTGGGCAATTGTGTCGACTTGAGACACTGGTGCCCATCCATCCATTATGCATAAGTTTGAAAGAAGTTCAACATGAATTAAAAAATAGTTACATGGTATGAGAAATATAGTTATATGGGCACCCGAAGGTAATGTGTTTATAAACAATCAGCTGTTTTGCATGGACAGAAAAAATCATACCACTGATGTAGCTGTTTTGTAGTGGAATATGCACCAATAAATTTGGTACCTTGTAGTAGTTGTTAGATTTCTTGGGGGGTTCCAACCTAAAACCAATTGGCTATAGGTGGAGTAACTTGTAGATTATATTAATCAAGCTTGGGTGGCTTAGGTGAGTAATGTGGGACAAGTCTTAACACTCCCCCTCACGTGCAACACGGATGCACGTGGAGGTGACAGACCAGGAGACCAAGAAGCGACTCGGACGGAAAGATGAGATTGATGAGACTCTCCCACGCGAAGTGAGACCACCCAAGACCTAGCTCTGATACCATGTTAGATTTCTTGGGGGGTTCCAACCTAAAACCAATTGGCTATAGGTGGAGTAACCTCTAGATTATATTAAACAAGCTTGGGTGGCTTCGGTGAGCAATGTGGGACAAGTCTTAACAGTAGTTACATGGCATATCACATCTTTTGCATGCTTCCCGTGACTTGTTGTTTTCCATGTCAACTGTATGCAAAAATGAGCTCTCTTTAACGCAGACGTGTTAGGATGGTTTCTCTTCTTGAGGTGATGTTGCTTTACCTGCACATTGAATATGTTGACTATTTTCTGGATCTTGTTCTTTTGAATAATTGATTTTGATTGTTGAGCTATAATAGTCTAGTAGTGTCTTTAGGGTGATAATCCATGTTGACAGAGGACACTGGTCATCTTTGCAACAGGAGCAAAGGTCTCCTCATAATACCATAGTCCTGAGAGAATCCATTGGCAACTAAGCGGGCTTTATACCGCTCCAAAGAACCATCAGAATGAGTCTTAACTTTGTAAACCCATTTGCAGCCAATAAGATTCTTACCATCCAGTAGTGGAACCAATTCCCAAAGTCTGAGTATTAGCAAGAACAATAAGCTCATCATTCATGGCGTTCACCTAGTTAGGTTCGCTGCAAGCTTCTTTGTAGGACCGAGGTTCAGCATAGGCATGTATCCGAGATAAGAAAGAGTGAAAGGAAGAGGAAAAACATGTATTAATAAAGCCAAGTCTTACCGGTGGGCGATGATCATGAGAAAGATACCGGCGGTCAGGCGAGTCTGTTGAAACAACTGGAGAGCAGGGAGTTGGGTCACGACGTACATAGAATTTTGATAAAGGAGGAATGAGGTGAGAACCAGAAGGAGCATGGGGCACAACCGGAACATCAGGCACATCGAGGGTACGAACATACTCCTCGACAGGTACTTCCAATGTTAACGGATAAATATGCGCAAGATCCTCTTTGGCAATAGTGACGGGCTTTGACGGGAGAGAGAACAAACGTTCTCCGTATTATTGCATATTGAGAGAGAGATTACAATGAGTAAAAGCTAGGTTAAATAGAAAAAGGCTAGTAAACCGTAATTAGCAATATGACTAAACTACCCTTTGAAACAATATAAAATATGAGAAGTGTGACTACTAACAACTACTAATTATATATCCACAACACTATCTTTTCCTGACAGTTGTTGTCAACTGCATGATTGGAAGTATTAAGAGTTGGGGTATTAGGATTATTTTTTATTTCCTTTGCAAATTCTTCTACCAGGAGACTTAAAAAAATGCAACCTCAGCAACCGGGATATAGTAGTTCTCGTGTTTACCTGGAACTTCTTGCCGATCTACCTTGGCAGAAGGCTAGTGAAGAACTTGAATTGGACTTGAGGGCTGCAAGAGAGCGTCTTGACAGTGACCACTATGGTTTGGTGAAGGTCAAACAACGGATCATTGAATATCTAGCAGTTCGAAAGGTTGACCAATTCTCTAATTCTTATTGCTTTGACTTGGTTTTATTTTGGTTCTTGTATTCAGAGGGTTTGATTTAATCTATGCAAATTGCAGCTCAAACCAGAGGCAAGAGGCCCAGTCTTATGCTTTGTTGGCCCGCCTGGTGTTGGGAAAACATCTTTGGCATCATCTATTGCTGCTGCTCTGGGCAGAAAGTTTGTACGCATATCCCTTGGTGGTGTCAAGGATGAGGCTGATATTAGAGGGCATAGGAGGACATATATTGGAAGCATGCCGGGGCGTCTGATTGATGGATTGAAGGTTGTAAGTTGTAGCTCGTTTTGCTGATGGTTTTTGTTTCATCTGAATTCTGATTAGAAATCATTTGATATTTGCTTCATTACATGATTGCACTGTATTCTTGCTCTGGGAAATTCTTCAAGCTTGTAAGGCGCTTACATAGAATGATATTTCGAGCATTTTTTATTGGTCTTGTGTTGGAGTATTGATGTAAAATTTAGAAAGAGATCAGCACCTAAGGAGCACTAGGTATCTGCGCTGGGAGAAGTTATGGGATCTACACTGACACTCAAAACAAATATCAAATCAATCCATCAATTATTGCAAATCCATCAGTAGAGTCCTTGGAAATGGACTCGTCCAAATGATGGCAAAAAGATAGAAAGAAGATAAGCTAGCCAAATTTCTAAGGTTTTTACAATATAAATGTCAACCAAACCAAAGTCTAAAAAGTTAAAAATACCAAAAATGATCATCCTCTAGGTTCAAATACGAGTAGCCCGTTGGGGTTGTCCTTTTGATCCATGTCAAGGTTTTGCTCCACAGGCACACACTGTATTTTTATTGGGTTCGAGTCCCGGTTGGGACTTGCATATGTGTCAATTAACGACCAGTGATTCAAAATGTGTGATTGATATGTTGTGTGGTATATGATGTTCTGAGACAGATGCGAGTTCCTGCCTGCTGGGGTTTCTCAAACGATGGAATGCATTGTCCAAATTTGAGAACGCTCACTTTGGTTAATTTTGTAGCGTCACAATTTGCATTTTTTTTCTCTCCCTTTAGTCATTGCTCTGAGCATCTCTTAAAGCAAAGCAATTTACTGCAGTAAATTATTTGTCAATTTGGTTTTTCAATTCATGGTGTCTAATAAAAACACATCGCAGCTAGGCCATGTGAACATTAACTTGGTTGAATGCTTATTCGTTTTAACAATTTAGTTGTGTACTATTGTTCTTTAAAATAGTCACATAATGACAGGGTTGGCTTTCCCGTAGTCTCAAGGGGTTCAAGTGAACCCCCTTAGTTCAAAAATGCACTAAAGTTTTATATTTTCTACTAAAGTTTCATAGTAACTGAACTTGTATTTGTCAGTAAGTATACATTATAGCTCAACAAAATAAACTAAAACAAGCCTCATAATTTTTCAACCAAAATAAGTATCTTTTATCTTATATAGTGTGTAGTATAGAAAAATTTCCTGAATATTTTGTCACCGCTGAACCAAAATCCTAGAGCCACCCCTGATAATAGATTAGGAAACGGAATATGTAGGTCTCTAGCCCTTTCCTGTTGGACGTGGGTTGATGTTTAAACAAGCTTGGTAATTTGACTTTGTTTTGGATGGGAGGCTAACGGATCATATTTTTTGTATTGTGAATTTTAGAGAGTGGCCATTTGCAACCCAGTTATGCTGCTAGATGAGATTGACAAGACTGGGTCTGATGTTCGGGGTGATCCAGCTTCAGCTCTACTAGAGGTTCTTGATCCTGAACAAAACAAAACATTCAACGATCAGTATCCTCTTTCCTTGTGAACATGATTCTGTAAATCATCTTGTAGTTGCTCTTCCAAACCAATGATTTTTTCATGGGACAACGTTGACCTATGGTTCGATGTATGGGCTTCCAATGCCTTATTTTCCAATTCCAGTCATGCCAGTCAAGATTGTTTGAAGACAAGAAGGTTCCAAGGCCTGTTTGTTGGCACTTCTAAGCTAACTAGCTTATTTGCTTCAAAAAGTTGACTAATGATGTTTGAAAGCAATTTTGAATTATCACTTATTTGGGTTTTCCAACAAATTTGATACCAAAAGAAAAGTTTTTTAGCTTTCTATTGCTTTTGTTTGTCTTCAAGGATTTCGCAGGAGGAGAAATGACTTCTGTAAGTTAGCTCATTTGGAAGGTTCTAAGTACTTCTAAGTTTTAACCATCTAGAATGTGTCAGATCTTTGTACATGGTAATCAAGCTCATTTTGTTCTACTGCTTTGTTTTATACATCTTCATAGATGATATTAAATTAACTAAAATATGCAAGTGAATCTTTAATGAAGTACCCTCAAGTCTCAACACTATACAATGCTATGATGTAGACATGCAAAATGATTCCTTAACCAAGGTTTTCCAGCTATTTGAATGTTCCATTTGACCTTTCAAAGGTAGTATTTGTGGCAACTGCAAACAGGGTGCAACCTATTCCTCCAGCATTGTTAGACAGGATGGAAGTCATTGAATTGCCTGGATATACCCCCGAAGAAAAGCTTAGAATAGCAATGCGACATCTCATTCCACGAGTTCTAGATCAGCATGGCTTGAATGCTGAGTACCTTCAAATTCCTGAGGTATTTTATTAATTCTGATGAAGTACAACTGAAAGCATCAAACTTGTACTCAATTTCCATCATGGCTTGATGGGTCCAAAATATGCCATTGATGTATCACCATGCTGTCCACTTGGCTTTTGCACACATTCATGTGGAATATGGCTTAACATTTAGGGGAACTGATTCAATTCTTTATTTTGGTTACTGTTCATTTTATGTATATTGCATGCATCAGTTCTTGTTGGTCATTCTTCCATGGCTATATTTAGGTTATAATGGATAATTTAGAGCTTAGTAGCAGGATCCTTCTAAAATGGGTGCGCTCCCTAGACGGGAGCTCGATTCCGCGCTCCCGAGACGGGAGCTTGACGGGAGCTCGCTCCCATCTAGACGGGAACCTGCTCCTAAATAGGATGGGAGCTTCCACACTAATCTTAAGGACGAAATTCTCACTTCTCTTTCCAAATATATGCAAGGAAGAAGGAAAAGAAAAAAGAAGTAAGAAAGATTTAGGACTCACTTTCTCGTCTCATATTCTACTCTTATCTACGTGTTTAATCCATATAGTTGGCACAAAAGAATCTGTTGGAATGTCATTTCTCACTCATGTTTATACTATAAAATGCTTATGTACGCGCTCCCTTTGCAACTATAAAACATATGTACAATACATATAAATATATATAAGTTTATTCAACTATAAAATATATATATATATATAGTACATGATCTATACTCCCTTAGGATAAGAGTTTCGGACCTCACCTTTCGGATATAACATTATTTTTTAAAATGCATTTTAAGGGTCCACGCGGAAAATCTTCAAAAAAAAATATATTAAAAACGCTATATATATACGTTTTTTAACAAAAAAACTATGTGGATCAATATTCCGGGAATAATATATATAAGATTTTCCGCGTATTGGAAAATATTTTTAAACATTGAGTATTAAATATTCCGGAAAGTCCTCGCCGCTCCCAACCTAGGGGACTGTGTATTAAATATTCCCTCGCCGCTCCCAACCTAGGGAACTTCTGCCCCCCCCGTTCCCCGCCCCGGTTTCGTGCAACTAAGATTTAGAGTAATTGTGTAAGCTTGGCCTCATGGTTTCAGAACTGAAAGCTTCATGAATACCTTGTTTTTCATGCATGGTATAGTTGGGAAGGAAAGTCCCACATCGTCTGGGTACCAAAGTAATGTGAGTATATGAGCGTTAGGGTGCCCTCACTTCATTAGCTAGCTTTTGGGATTGAGTTCTACCCAAGACCGTGTAACAATAGTGAGGTCTTTCCATTAATGTAGGGAAAATGTTTCCGTGTTAGCTGGCAGGTTTTCTGATGTAGCAGTGAGCTGTTTAGTTTTGATGCCAAGCTGTCAAACCACTAATTGCTGTTGTTGTTTTGCTAGAATCTCATCATGACTAAAATTAAAATTATTTGCAGAAGTTTATGGTGTCTTTTACAATGAATGAAGTTTATTGATGGATTTATGTTTTAGTAAGCTATAAACTGACTACGTAAGGTTATGCATTATTTTTTGGTCATATGCATCACCTCTTTAATTGGCAGAGTATCGACAATCTCTTAATCCCTATAAAGTTGCTCCAATGTGCTCTGGCTTCCTCGGTTCAATATGTAGAAATAGTCTCCTGCACCTTGTTTTAAGGCCGTGTACGTCTGACCCTCCACAGACCTTGCAGTGGCAGGGTACCGTCTGTCCTATTATTTTTCATTAAATCCCGACTTTCAGCCATTTGGTTTTAGATTTTTTATATGGTTTTCTGTATTATTTAGGGATTAAATATTTACATTTGTATGGAGTACTCACCGACTTAGGTTTAAGGGTTCGGTATGGATATCTGGTGTGGACGTGTGGTTATATGTCTATATGTCAGGTTCAATCTAAGTTCCAATTCTAAAGGGACGAGGATAGAGCCAAAGTATACACATTTCTGAATAGACACCATCATTTCGAGTTAAAATGGTTTTTACAAGCTTCCATAGAGCATACCATACAAATCGATATACTAGTAAAAACAGATATGCTTGCGAAGAATATATCCAACTACACTATTGGACAAATATCCCGTCATTGTTCCAGTGTCGAGGCACTTGATTCCTTAACAGAGTCCATGTGATAGCGTGGACGATCAAAAAAGTTTGAGATGAAGGTTTGGAACATGGCTATGATGACTTGGGCTATTTTGAGCAGGGACTGCACTGATTCAAGGCATGAGTTTCCATTCATTCATTGTGGAAAGGTCATGCCATGGAAACTTTCTCAGTTTTTTCTTTTCTTTTTCTCTTTTCTGTTACTTTTTGGGTTTAATATCCTCTTTGCTCTTTTTCATTTCATAGGGCTATTATTCCTCCTATATTGGAATGTTACTGTATTTAAACCCTCATGATGTGATAAAGGGAGGATACATCTATAATTGATTGTAATAGTTGCATGTAATTTTTCTCTCGTGATCCCCTTATTGGAGGGTCCGACTCTTCATTGATTTGTGCCTCTGTGTTGTGGTAGGCTATGGTGAAACTTGTCATTCAGAGATACACCAGAGAAGCTGGTGTTAGGAATCTGGAGAGGAATTTAGCTTCCTTAGCTCGTGCTGCAGCTGTGAGAGTTGCAGAGCAAGAACACTCTCTACCTCTGACCAAAGACGTGCACCATCTTGGTTCACCGCTTCTGGAGAGCAGACTTGCTGATGGAGGGGAGGTAGAAATGGAAGTCATTCCGATGGGTGTTAGCAATCATGAAATATCAACTGCATTCAGAGTTAGCTCACCTTTTGTCGTGGATGAAGCTATGCTGGAAAAAGTATTGGGGGTATGTATAGCAGTTTTACATTTTTAATCAGGATGTTCAAATAAGAAAATTATTGTTTCTAAGCAGGGGGGTTCGTTTAACACGTAGATGTGTCTTTGTACAGTTCATCTATTTAGTGGCTAGAACTATCAGTTTATGTCCAGCCCTTATGTACCTTAAAATTACCACACTTGCTTGGTCAGTTGAGTTCTTCTAATGACTAAGGTCTAAGGCTATTAGATGTGGTTTGTAATATTAGCTTTGCAATGCAGCCTCCAAGATATGATGACAAAGAAACTGCCGAACGTGTCTCAAGTCCTGGCGTATCTGTTGGGTTGGTTTGGACTGCTTTTGGTGGTGAAGTTCAGTTTGTCGAGGCTACAGCCATGGTGGGAAAGGGTGATCTTCATCTCACTGGGCAGCTTGGTGATGTTATTAAAGAATCAGCTCAGATTGCATTGACTTGGGTAATCTTTTCTGTCAACTGGTTTATCTTGATCCGTATGAGAAAGGAATGCTCCATGAAATTCCTAGTTTCCATCTTGTTCATGAATATGGTTTTAAAAGTGACAATGACGCGAGGGTCATGTTGTTAACATCAATTTCAAGGCACTCGCTAGAAGCCTTTCAATTCTCAGTTCTATATTTTTCTACTATGCGGAAATGTTTACTTTGAGGCTGTTGCTGAATGCGAGGCTGACAAATGCTATTTGTCTGCCTTTTCTTTTGATTCAACGATTTTGCCCCATATATGTTTGAACTTCGTCTTCCTTTATCTCTTGTCTTTGCATGCTCTCGGTGTACCCATATAGTTTCTGGAGATTATGGACGGTATATAGATACTTAAGTCTGACCCTCTTTAGTACCTTAACGTTTCAAGGAGTCAAGATGTCGGGATGGTACTAGACAAGGTAGTTCATATGTTGAAATCTCGTTACTTATCTGTTAACTACTTGCATGCTTGTGTGTGGCCCTATGTTACGTGGAATTAGGTGTGAGCATCTGGTGTTGGTGTAAATCAAAAGGGGTCAGACATCCCCATGTTGGACGGTGTGTGTTGATGCTTAAAATTTTAAATTCACTCCCTATTTGATATAACTTGTTCTTTAGAGGAGTCTGTTTTCAATAAGATAACCTTTCTTTGAAATGAAATTCAAAAAAAGCTGTTATAGTACCCTTTTTACCGGTATTTAATCTCTTGACCTAGTTTAGCATTTCAATGCCTATCCTTGAGATAAAGAATTAAATTTACAGTAAATGAAAGACATACTGCCACTGGGAGATTGCATGGAAATTTTAATTTGCGGGCTTTTTCATAGTTCAGGCAAATACATTAGTGAGACATATGGACACTAACAGTTATTTTTTCAAGGAATCTTTATAGTGCTTTGGTAAGAGATGGAAGAAGACAATATACTGATGGTGAATTTGTTTTATTCCGCGGGGAAAGTAAGGAGTTAATAGTTTCTTAATTGTTGTTTGACTCTGTAGACTTCCCTTGACATACAGGTAAGATCAAGAGCAGCAGAACTTAAATTGGCTTCTACTGAGGGGGTTAATCTGCTGGAGGGACGTGACGTTCATATCCATTTTCCTGCTGGGGCTGTGCCTAAGGATGGACCCTCAGCAGGTGTGACTCTAGTAACATCACTGGTTTCACTGTTTAGTCAGAGAAGGGTGAGAGCTGATACAGCAATGACTGGAGAGATGACTCTTAGGGGTCTAGTCTTACCAGTTGGTGGCATTAAGGATAAGGTATGTATTCTCCCTTTTCTATTTGTTTTCGTACTTAGGACATAATAGAAGCCCTCCATCCCATATTCTTAGTCCTTTCCGTTTTGGGATGTCTTAAAATATTGTCCAATTTGAAAAGTTGAAGCAAATAAGTTTGTAACTTCCAAAGCTATCTATTATGAGTGGGAAAATGATTGGGCAAATTGGGAAATAGTGCCATTGAATTTGAACATCTTGGTTGTATGCCCCCTAAAGAAGTTGAATTCCCAAACCAGACCAAGAATATGAGACGGAGGAAGTAGTAGCTTCAACCCTATAGTTGCTGCCTTCACCATGGAATGATGAGGTCTATGAAGTAAATTGTTGGAGGGTCCACCAAGTTGTCCCTCACTTTCTGAACCAAATTCTAAGGTCACAAACATTTTGCGCATTTTTCTCCCTGTTAGATGGTTCGACACCCATGCATGTTGGACTTTTCACATCTTAGGAGTTATTGTTGGAAAACTCGCTTTAGATAAGCACACGAGCCTTCATTTGATATCCTTGTTGTAGTCTGTAAAATTTTGGACTACGGAAAGAAGCAAAAGAAAGAATTTGAGAATTGCAGAAAGCATTGGCTTGCAAAACTAAATTGTTATATGAATGTTGTGAAGTTGTGGCAATTGTTCAAAAAAGTGGTTAACAGCGTAGAACATTACCTGCTGTTAAAAGGAGAAATAGAAAAATACAAATGCTTTGGTAACCACATTTTGGGTACCATGTGATGTATCACCAATGTATAGGTAGAATGTGTCCCATTTTGTTATGTAGTGGAGCACATTCTACCAAGGCAATGGTGACACGACATAGGTCACCAAATATGGTTACCATAGCATTGCACATAAGAAAAATTGGTGGCACAACCCATCAGTTGGCATGCTCATATGGTATCATAAGACTTGGACATCTGGCAAATAGGAAAACCCCAAAAAAAAGAACATAAACAAAAACAAAATCCCAGGACATGACCATGTGGTCGTCTTTGACTGTCTTTCGAAAATGTAAGATGTATTAATGAGTGTCGGTAGAACATTTCGAAGCACATTTTTGTCTTTTACTTTTCTGCACTGCTCTTGTTATGTATCCAAATTCCAATCTAGTAATGGAGTGTTCAATTCATTCTCTTTGCATTAACACCTTATTTGAGTACTATTCGATAAATGCGTCGAGAGTTCTTTTTGACTTGCTTATTTACATATATGCTGTAAAGGTTTTGGCCGCTCATCGATATGGCATCAAGAGAGTTATCCTTCCAGAAAGGAACTTGAAGGACTTGGTTGAAATACCATCAGCAGTTCTTGGCAATTTGGAGGTAAATGTTCCTTTTTTTTTTCGTTTCTATGCATGTTAATAGTATTCCACTAGGGTATGAGTGCACATGCAAACTGGAAACAACCCCGCCAATAGACCTTGGCGAAGGCTCTAGCTACTCTGCCCTATTGTGTAGTCCAGCTGCAAATAAAAATAATAATGAAAGGGAAGGTAAAGAAGCATCTGTTCAACAATGTATCAATATAGAGAAACGAACTGGTGAACCACATTCTTAGGTGTGTTCTATGTCAAATGAACTCCGTACAGGTGTTTGGTGGGCATGCGTTTATCAGATTTATCTGATTATGTCAATGACACGGGGGACAAATATAATGAGTTTCTAAGTTAAATAGTGTTTACAAGGTGTGATAGATTACTTATAATATGATGTCTACGCCTAGTTCCTATTAAACTTAAACAGGAAATATGTTTTCTAGGCGAAAGGTGGGACACGTTTCACACCCTTAATTTGAAGCATTAAGGGTTGACTGTCGAGCTTCTGGCATGGAGACGTTATGCATTTTGAAATCTCCAAGTAACATGGGTTGGTGATATTTAACTGTTTAACACTTTGGTACCCAACTTAACAAAATGAAGAAGTTACCATTTGCAAGTCACCGAAGTTATACGTTGGAAAACTTCAGAATTAGGACATCGGTTAAAATCTTTTAAGATAGCAATCTTACCAAGAATCTTTGCTACATGTAATGAAGTTGTGAACTCAGAAGTATTACATGTCTAGTTGATCAAAGTTTGATAATTGTTGTCAACATTCACCAAAGCTTACGTAATGGCCCTATTTTTCTTGTAACAAATTTGATCTAACTAGCTAGGTAGCTTGGATGGTCAAAAGAATGTGGTAGTAATTTCAAAGAAGTAATTTGGCTAGTCATCTAATACAACTCAAGTATGGTGTGATTTTCACTGTAATTGGCCCGAATACAGATTTCACCACTTACCTACATGCTTAGGAGTGCTTAGTTTTCTTGTTCTTTTGGTTAATTCTTCACAATTGGCTGTATGTGATAGATACTACTTGCTAAGCGAATGGAAGACGTGCTGGAACATGCTTTTGAAGGGGGTTGCCCTTGGAGACAACACTCAAAGTTATGACATGACCTTAACTATCATTACCTAACAGACTTCCGGTGGGGATCGACTTGTATTAATTTGCCGACATAGAGTTTGGGCGTGCTGATTTGGGTGCATATGACAGTCGGAGGTGGAGATGGCCATCGGAGACCAAAGGAACTACTATTAATGAGGTCTGTCGAATGGGTGCAATGGGACACGATTGTTATCATCCGTGTCATAGGTTTTGCTGGTAATTATTGCCATGTATTTATTCTTTACTCAGAAAGATGTATTCGTAACGGGCAAACAACTGCTCCCCCCTCTCTGTCTCATCAATTGTTGCTGTGTATATTGAACTTTTGATTGTAAGATAACACAAGATTCCAACACAGCGAATTGTTCTGCGAACCAGAGTTAGGCTTTTGTAATGCTAGTTCTTCTCACTACTTTGTGCAAATTTATTTCCATGTCACTTGGCCTCGTGTGATTCCGGGATTCTGCGCCTGGAATTGGAGTAAATTCGCCTAATCCTTTTTGCTTAGAAGATAACTTTGACCAAGAACCTGTTGACTGCAAATGATAAAATTGTTATGGACATTCCGGTCGTCCACGTGATGTGCCAATGTCATGTAACCTTTATGCAGTGGTTTGTCTTCTCATTTCCCACCTGTTTACTGGTTCTTTTACTTCTTTGTGATAAAATAATCGTGTGCGAGCGTGCCAGAGAGAGTTTCAATCTCCTCCCTCAAATTAACTTTGGAAAAACCAAGTCTAATCAGGCGATTGTGTTTTATTGGTTCAATTACCTCAATTAAGAGGATTTTTCTAAATAAGTGAAGAAATGCAAACCAATAACTCAGGAAATTAAAGAAACAATAAAGAAACAAGGTACTTCGATTGATAAATCAAAGATAAACTTACTTCGAAATTGTCTTCAACTTCAAATACAAATGTAACAGAACTTCGAACTGGTGATTGTTATAAAAACAACCGAGAATGGGTGATTGTTATGCAAACAATCGAGAATAATCCTAACTATTTCCTAATCTACTTCCTAATCTACTTGAACCGAGTTCGAAATCCTAAAACTACTTGCCAATGAACAAACCAAGCATCATTTTTTGATAGTCATTTTTGTTGAAGATTTGTTCGGGGGTTTTCACTCTTCAATTTCTTCTATTTATAGACGCCGCTTGTAGTTTGAATTTCCCGCTCAATGAATTTGAACTTGGCTTGCTTCGAACTTTAACTTCTCGCTCTTTGAGTTGGCGCTTTCTTTCCCACGTCGAATTTGAATTTCTTGATTCTTCCTCCCGAAGTTTTGATTTGAAATCTGCATAACTACTCAACTAATCCAAATGATTACACGTTTAAAAGAATAACTGCTTTTTGAGAAGTACTCCACGTACTCTAACTGTCAACTATCCCATTTTATAGATCTATATGTGGAGTTTATGTGTCTAGCAATAAATATCGTGGCTTCGAAGTCAGTTTCTATTTCGTCCTTGACTTGTAACTGCCAATAACTGCTAATTTGAATTGAGGAATAATACGACACCGTATTAACTCAATTTTAATTCAATGATCCAAAGTGTATCTCTATTGACAAGTAATTGCCAACGTTTGGCATTTCGATTACGTGTCAATCAATTATTGGATTTGCTAATTTTATATGTAAACATACCCCCCACATTAACATCGTTGTTCAAGGGATTTGAATGAGTGTTGATGTGCCTTTTGCCGCTTCGAATTCCTGTAAGCTTCCAAAGCAAAAGTTATTGGCAGTTCTTGATACTTCCAATGATACAGTTATAATTTACTCTTACGTTCTCTGTTGAGAAAATTAAGGATTATGGGCTGAAGGATAATGGGCAGTTATTACCCACGTTCTCCACCTTCAAGAATTTAAATCGTTTCCAACTTTAAAACTTGCCTATAAAAAGGGTTTAATTACTGGTAAAATTAATCACCATCCTTCGCTAGAAACTAATTCATCCTTCGATTGAACAATGGCTGACTTCTCCAATACCCAAAATGCTTTCGAAAACTTGGTTCTTAATGACCCAATCCTGTTGATATCAAAATACCGTCACACCAATTATTGGTGAGATTCGAAGGATCGTTCCTTCGTAGTGGTTCAAGCGGAAGATCCTGAGCCTATTGATCCATGGAATCCTTCAATTTCTTCTACTCCTAAACCCTTCTTATGGGGTTTACCATCTGAAATAGTGGTGGTAAAAATGGATGATCCTGCTGGTTACAAAGGTTGGAGCAAATACCGTTCATTGGCTATGAGTAGGTATTTAACTCCCTTTATTAGACGTGATCCTAACATAGTGATACTTGATGTCTATTTGCCACTGTCTCACTCTGCTTTCTTTCTTCAAAGTCTCGAAGAAGAGAGATCGAAGCTTACTAAGGCTATGGTGAGCTTAAACAAAAAGCTAGTAGCCAATTTATATATTGGTTAAATGAAGTTCGAAAGCCTCACTTTGAAGGAAATTTCGTTGATCTAGCTAACCTCTCTCTTCGACCTCTTCCGAAAAAACCCAGTTGGTTTCAAGAGTTAAAGAATATCAAATTTGATCCTATTATTTATCATGCCGATATTTCTTACTCTCTTTATCCACAATCTAATTCTATTAAAGCCAAGGAATTGTTGGTCGCATTTGCTTTTTTTGGAGATAGGGATTCTTGAAGAAGACATCCCTTACAAAAACTTCTTGTGGGCTTGTGAGACTCTTCAATGTACCACCTCTGAGCAAGTTTGGTACTTTCATCCATTCTTTTCTAAGTCAAATCCCTCTCCTGCGAATGTGGATGAAGAATAACACTGCTGCTTTTGTGTTCAATCAAGACCTTCATGAGTATGAAATACTTCATGATCGAATTACTAGGCTTCACAATAAGATTGAACATCTGAAGGAAGATTCTTTCGATACCCCATCTGGAATTTCTACAAGGCTTCAAAAGAGATTCAAAAGTTGTCTTAAAAGAAATACCTTCAAGTTGGCTAAATCAAGTCAAAGCCAAAAATCAGTTCTAAAAATCGACCATTGATTGAGAAAAACTCAAGTTCGATGAAGAAGAGAGGGTTAGGATGAAAGAGAAAGAATTTTTCAACTTTTCCTGGGCAAGATTTCATGCTTTGGTGACTTGGAGTTTTCCTCATTACTTCCAAGTCATCTCTACTCCAACAACTGCTCGTTCATCAATAGATGTTTAGTTCTCCTTTGAATGTAATAGGATCTTTTTAGCAGTATGTAATTTCCCTTTGTTAATGTAATTTTAACTTTCCATGGTTTAATTTGTACCTTTGAATGCTTTTCGAAGCATTTCAATGCATTCTAAACCAATTCGAACTTATACAGAACAACAATAATGATGTATCTTTTGTGATATTTAAACCAATAAAAATGGTTCGAATCATATGGAAATTCGAAACTGAAATAAAATATTAAATATGGGTAAAAAATTCAAATTTTGGGCCCGACGTAAATTAAGCCCAATTACTTCTTTATGAATATTTGACCCGAAATGCCGTCTTGTTTCATCAGCTAATATAAATTTTAGGGCTTGAACTTCTTCATTACATATTCAAACTTTCCTGCGCTTTGTATTCCCTCCTTTGTTCTTACACTCTTGCAATCATGGCTTCTGAACGTGAGGTATTCAAAGGTACTCCTTCTTTCGTCCTGAGGAAGTTGGTGACTAGAGAAGTTCTAGAATCAAAAACCGGTGGTGGCAAATTACAAAATCGTGCTTTCATCGAACATCCTACTTTACCAAATACTCAAATCCTAGGGCCTGCATTTCTTGATCTTCCTTTAGATTTTACATCATGTTACCCTATCCTTGAGAAGAGTGATCTTGTGAAAGATAGGCCTCTTGATTTCTCCAAATGGGCCAAGAAGAATTTTGTTTGCTGGCCAAATTATGATAAAGATTGGGATGATTGGTCTGCACGTATATTTAAAACCAAAGGGAAAGAGCTAGAAGATGTTGGTTTATCACATATCATTTCCTTGCTCCGAAATGGTATCTTACAGAACCCTACACTTATTCACGCTGCCCTAGCTTTCTGGGATCCCTCATACAATTGTTTCAGATTCAACTGCGGAATGATGGCTCCCACAGTTTTAGATGTATCTTTCCTTGTTGGGCTCCCTCCGTATGGTATTTTCTTCGACATTTCCTCATCTACGGAAGTCCCATTTTTAGATGAGATTGAGTATTCCGGGAAAAACGCTTCTTACAGCAAATTTCTAGATACTGAAAGAAAATATTCAGATGAAGTATCTGACAGAGAAATGTTTGCTTACATTTGGTATACCCTGTGCAAAATGATTTTTTGCCATGGTGGTAAGAAAATGATGCTCGAGTTTGCACCTTTAGCCTATTCTCTAACAAAAGGTGAAACCACTGATCTGGCCTCTCACTTTTTAGGCTATGTTTACAAAATTGGGTCTGATAATCATGTTAAACCACTTTATTATAACTTGGGAGGTCCCCTCTGGTTTCTGCAACTCTGGTTGTTAGCTTATTTCCCAGACCAAAAGGTTGCAGAAAGGTCTCCTCTCGCTGTATATGGGGACAAATTCACCATTTTAGCTTCGACTCCCCTTTCCTTGGTTGGATATCTACAATACTTTCATCAAATGAGGGAGGACAAAGAAGAAGGAGATTTTGTCCCTTTTCATAACTGGGACATTGGACCGAAGTGGCTGAACAGACTTATGACTCAAAGAGGTAGTCCTAATTATCGTGAAGCTTGGGCAAGTATTCTTCTTCCAAGGGAAATCATTATAGGAGCCTATGTTGGTGGCTGCAGACAAGCTCATGCTGAGATCTATTGCCCTGCACAATTTGCCAGACAATTTGGGTTGGTGCAAGCTATCCCTTGTCCTTATCCTGGTGAAATTAATGTTGATCTCTCTACAAGAAATAAGATTGATAAGGATCATATTGCAGATCTTAATGCAGAATTTAAGAATTCTAGAGCACAATTCCAGCCATATATTTTCTCTATTGTTTTGGAACCTCCTCTTCCACTCTTTTCTAGATGGTGGCACAACTCCATGAGATTATATTTCAAGTCTGCAAATGTCCAAGATTTTGTTAAAGACCTTGGAATTGCTATTGAAGAAAAATCTGATTCAATATCAGATGATGGGTTTGGAGAAAGTTCAAAAGAAAAATCTCAAGGAACAGAACATGTACCAGGAGCTCAATCTCCTGCCTCAATGCTTACTCCCTTGAATATCAAACCACTTCGATCTGTACCACAAATGGTAACTAGATCTAAACAGCAAAGATCTCCTTCTTCAACAGGTGACTCTTGACTTTTATGGCTCAATCAACATTTCTTTTTTCAACATATTTTTTCTTATGATTTTGAGTGCTGCAGAGTCTACTCCAAAGAAGAAAACCAGAAAAGAGGCAGAACCTATTCAAACTTCTGCTTATGCAACTTCGAAGCAAAGCACAAGAAGAGGGGCTACCAAACAAGCATTGAGCCATGATGCCACAAAGTCTGACCAAGTTTATGAGGCTTCGAAGAGAAGGAGAAAAATTCTGATTGAAGAATCAGAGGAGGAAGAGACAGAAAATGATCCAATTAGACAACTTGTAAAAGGCAAGCTCTTGTATTCTTTAGTTTTACCAAAACCTTTGAACCCCCATATCTCTTAAATTTGTTTGCTAATTCTATTTCAGAGAAGAAGGCAAAATCTAAGCATACTATAGCTTCGAAGACTCCTTCTGAACAAGATCCTCTTGGAATTCAACAGCCAATTGACCCTCCTGCTACTGGTGCTACTGCAAGATCTCTAACTCTTGACTCTGAACTCATTGCTCAGGCTTCTCTTAACAAAGAGTCTCCTCAAAAGCAAGCTTCTTCAACTGAAAAAATGTCAGAGCCTGCTCAGTCTGTTCTAAAGCCTGCAGAAACCAGTTTGAAATTTGGAAAAGGCAAAACTACTGAGGCTGATATTCCTGTTCGACATACTGATACTTCTGTTTCAAAGGACGACAGGAGTTTATTCCCTGAAATTGCTTCCCATGCTATTGGTATTAAAACCTTTGATCAGACAAAAATAGCGATTGATGAGACTGCTATGGATCAACCTTCAAAATCTGGGATTCCAGAAGAACCAATTTTATCTGAACAAGTCCCTCCACTTGAGGTATTGTGTCTCTTTATAATTTGAACTTACAGTCATTATACTTATGCTCAAAGGATTAAACTCAATCATGTCTATGCATCTTTCCAAACAGGAAACTAGTACTTCTGCTAGCACAATTGTTGGTGATCTCCCTTCATTGGAGCAGTTCAAATTAAGAGTGGGTGATTTCTGTCAAAGAATCACCAATCCTAAAGCTCCAACTCCTTCTCCGGAGTCTCCTATTATTCAACTCAAAACTCAATATAGTTCATCTCCTCTTGAGTTGGTCAAACCTACTCTTACTCCAGGAGAGATTCAGGAACTGAAGGAAGTCCTTCAACAATTTTTAGAATTGGACTTTGAAAAATTGGTCGAAGGAGATTTGAAGGTGTATTTAGAGATTTGTTGTCAAGCAGCTTGGGTACTAAAACCTGCTTCCCAAGATTTACACAAACAACTCTTGACTAAAGTTTCTGAGTTTCAAATAAAAGCCTATCAACTTTGTGAAGTTCAAGAGAGACATCTTCAAAGACAAAGTCTGAAGGCAGCATTGTCAAATATGGAGAATGAGGCACAAAATGTAGTTTCTTCTTATGATCAAGATGCTATCAAATTGTATCGATTGCAAAAAAGAAGCTCACCTAGAGGAAGCATTGTTAAAGGTGAAAGGGGAAATTGCCCAAACAACTGCCAATATGCAAGTTTCTTTGACCAAAGCTTCCTCGTTTGTTGCAGACACGAACAATCTTAAAAGCCAACTGCAGCGAACTACAGATCAAGAAGAAATTTACAATTTTGTTTGTACCAGAGGTGCTCCTATACTGAGTGACCTAAAAGATACAATTGTACAGTTTTTCTGATCAATGAATGAAACGTTTGTGTTATTCCAAATTCATGACCATTTGAACTGCTTGAAGTGTTATGATTTATCCTTTCCAAACTAAATCACCTATGTCAAATGCTTCGAATAGCAATTTTATCATATTTTCTAGTTACCCTTAATTTCTGCAATAGAATTTGATTTAAAACCTGAGGCTTCCAACAACTCAAATTCTAGCCTTTTAGGAAGTTTTCGAACCATCGAACTACATCTCCCATGGCTTCATTGTCACTTTGTATCAACATCTCTTTATTTCAGAGTCTCAATTCCGTTTGGATGATCAGCCAAGAAATTAGCCAAAGCTTGTCCTTTAATTGATTTATGAGGAACATACTCTAGGTTAAATTCAATTAAGGACACAATCCATTTCCCAATTCTGCCACTAAGTACGAGTTGAGACAACATATACTTCATAACATCGATGCAGGGAAATTACATAGGTTACTCTAGGCATCATATAGTACCCGAGTTTCTTGAAGCAAAAACAAAGTTCAACATAATTTTTCTACTTTGCAGAATATCTACTTTCACAATCATTAAGAAACCTACTTAAATAGTAGATAGCTTGTTCTTTTCCTTCTTCATTGTCTTGAGCCAACGAGAACTCCCTCTTGAGTCATAAGTTGCTTTTGCTAGGTACAACTTGACAGCCTTCCTTTTGAAGGTGGAACAAGCACTTTGGTGGATTGATCAAATACTCCTTGATGGCCTTGAAAGCATCATCATGCTCCTTTGTCCATTCGAAGTCCTCTCCATCCTTCAATTTCAGCAGAGAAGAAAAGACTTTAGTTTTTCCTGCAGCATTGGATATAAATCTTCGAAGAAAATTTAACTGACCAAGAAACTTTTGAAGTTCTTTCTTATTCGAAGGAGGTTTTACTTCAATAATAGCTTTAGCTTTATTGCTATCAACTTGAATACCTTTGATGTGGACTAGATATCCTAAAAAGTTACCTGCTGTTACTCCAAAAGCACATTTAGCAGGATTCAACTTCAGTTGATAATGTTTCATCTTTGAAAAAGCTATTTTCAAATGGTCTACATGCTCATCCATAGATTTTGATTTGACAATAATGTCATCTATGTAACACTCTAAAAAACCCCCAACTATTTCATGAAAAATAGTGTTCATTGCTCTTTGATAAGTAGCACCAAAGATTTTTCAAATTAAAAAGGCATTTTGACCCATTCGAAGGTCCCAAGATTGCCGGGGGCTCTAAATGCGGTTTTATGAATATCTTCTTCACTATACAAATTTGATTATATCCTGAATGTCCATCCATAATAGACATGATTTTATGACTGCGAACTATCCACCAGCATGTCTACTACGGGCATTGGGTATTCATCCTTAGGGGTTGCAATGTTTAGGTTTCTAAAATCAATGCAAACCCTAATCTTCCCATTTTTCTTGATAACAGGAACAATATTTGATAGCCATTCCACATATCTTGTTGTTCTAATAAAACCAGTATTTAAAAGATTTTGAATTTCCTTTTTAACCAATAAGATGGTTTCAGGAGACATTTTTCTTGGAAGTTGTTTGAAAGGTTTGAAATTAGATTTAATAGGCAATCTATGTTCAACCAAATCTCTATTCAAACCTGTCAATTCTTTATAGCTCCAAGCAAAGCATTCTTTGTTCTCTTTTAGCACTGTGATCAACCTTGCCTTCGAAGCAGCATCAAGTTCTTTGTTGATTTGAACAGTGTTTGGAACAATCCCTTCTCCCAATTCCACTTCTTCTAAAGGATCTTGAGAATCAACCTGACCAACAAAGGCCTTTTCGAATTCAAATGGCTTCAACCCCCAGTCAGATTTCTCAGCCAATAATTCTTCCCAATCATCTCATTTCCCAGAATCTCGCTCTATTTCTAGAGCCATAAACTTGACTAAAGCCAATGAGTTGGCCTCTTCGAACTCTGTCTTGGACTCACATCCAAGCAGCCTCATCTGGTGAATTGTCTGATTCATAATCAATTGCTTGTTTAAGCTTAGATTTTAACTCTGCCAATTCTCCAATTTCCAATACATTGGATGGAGGGGTGGCAGGTTGTGCAATTTCACTTAGAGGAATGATTTCAGGTTTATACATTTCAGCCTCTGCACAATTTTCTGAAGTACTGAAAGGATGTGGGTCTGCTTTCACCTCTTCGACCCCCACTTCTTTTCCATTTTCGTACTTCACAATCATCAGGGTTTGGTGCATCGAAGATGGAATACAACCATTGACATGAATCCAATCCCTACCAAGCAAGGCATTGTACTTACTTGTGAATGTATCCACCACAAAAAGGTCAGATCGGTTTCCACTGGCCAACTTTCAAAGCGTATAGAAATAATTCCTTTAGGACTTTTACTTTCACCAAAAAAGCCACAATAGATGTGCTTGTTGGGATCAATCGAACCTTTTCTTTCCCCAACTTTTTCAAAGTCCTTGAAGGCGAGAATGTTTCTTCGCTTTGCACCATTATCAACAAAACCCCGTTTAACAAAATCCCATCGACTGCAGAGATGTACAGTGGTTTCAAATGGTGCCTCATATCACTTGAAGGTGATCTGAAAGGGTAAGAAAGATTAGCACAATTCAAATCAACAATCAAAGGATACTTAGAATCATTTTCAGTTTCTGGAACAAAAATTGCTCTTTCCTTTGATGTTACTTATGGCTCCTCCAAAGCATTAACCATGACCATAAAGTCTTCCTCTTCTTCTTCTTTTTGAACCTTTGAAATCAAAGCTCCCCAACCATCATTCCAACCATTATCATATGTAAGATCATATTCATCATCACTTGATACATCAATGACCTCCATAGGAAAGCTATTCATGTAATGCCCTTCGAACTGGTGAGTAGTTTGGTCCAAAAGGTCCAAAGTTAAATGAAGGAGAAACCATATTAATTTGAACTTCAGGTAAAGTCCCAAACTGGATGGTCCTTTTTTCCTGCACTGGTACATCTGATTCTTCTTCTGCTATGCCCACTTTTTCAGGCAATTCTGTTGCAGAAGTTTCCATGGGAGAGAATGTTTCAACAGGTGATGAACTTATGCCTTCACCTCCTTCCTATTCCACTATCATGGCTTCTAAAAAACCAGATTGATAGCTTGCCAAGGAATTTGGTGAAGTTGGACTATTCTGAGGCATGTCACTATCCATCCTTGCAGCCAAACTTTCCAATGTTTCTATTTCGGCTTGAGTAAACCCTTTTCGAAGAGATTCCTCAGAGTCTTCTCTTCGAAGTCTGTTAAATCTTGGATTGATCTTATCACCCTCATTAGGATCTTCCTTAGAGGAATATTCTTCCATTTGGAAACTAGTATACCTCCTTTGCAATTTCCTCTTCTGAGTTCTTGTCAACATAGGAATCATTTGAGGTGTCTTGGTCTTTGGATCTCGAACTACTACCCATTGACCAACAGAGGTATTTGGAGGTTTGACCATTTTATTTCCAACCTTAGAAGGAGCTTTGTATCCCTGGAAGAGTTCTGGTTTAATTTTCTTTAAAAACCAATCAGGAACCCCCTTTACCAAGGAGAATTGTTCACCCTGCCCTTCATTTTCCTGACCCATGGGGGCCTTCCCAGTGTTAACCTTCTTCAAAGGAGGATAATCACTCTTCGAAGTTAGTGGAACTGGGCTAGAAGGTACATTTCTTTTAGAAACCAACCAAGGTTTCTCATTTCTTCCTTGACTTGGGCTTACCCAAAGTCTTCTTTCATTATTTCGATCTAAGGCCTTTCTTTCCATCCTTTTTGGAAAGAAATCTACCCCCTGTCGATCCAAGTCTTTACAAACCAAATAATTGGCTCTGCATTCCATGCATAAACATTCTAAAAAGGAAGCTTCGAGCATAGGAAGATGAGATTGCTTGAATCCCTTTTGAGATGAACTCTCTGGTGTATGTTTTGGCTTATTGTTTCTGTAAGCCCCATTTCGAAGTTGACCAACATTTGGCCTTCCTCCACCACTTTGCACAGAATTCATTTCAACATGTACTTGTTTATTCTCGCCACACTTCTCTATGATTTTAGCCAATGATGTTGGCACATTAGTGTTAGCAGTTACTTCTTCAATCTTTGGAAATGGATCAGTATCAATTCCCATAGCCTTTTCTGGAAACATGATCCTTCCCTTCTTGATCTGCTCTTGAACCCTATCACGGAAAACATTACAATTTTTAGTTGAATGAGTCCAAGAAGCATGCATTTACAATAACTTTTCCTCGATTTCTTCCAAAGTTGGAAGTCTAACATTATCGGAAGTTTGATAAACTTTTTCTTCAAAAGGTAATCAAAAATTTCATCTCGCTTTGGAAACATCAAATGAATATACTTTGCTAATGGCTTTCTTATTATTCCTTGGTGCTATAGAAGAATCTTTTCGAACCAAACAATCACACACACAAGGATCATGTTCAATAATTTCAAAGAACATCAATCTCATAAGTGGGCTCTTTGTAATAAGTAGAATAAGAAGAATTGTTCCTATCAACATCTTCTTCTAACAAAGATTCATACCTAGATGCTTTATAGGTTAAATCAACCAAATCTCTAAATTCGGTAGAATCGAACTTCTTTCTAAGTTCTCTACTTAAACCATCTTGTGCTATCCTAACAAATTCTACTTCAGTAATTGAAGTTTGCATTTGTTTCTAGCCCTTTAAACCTAGTAATGAATTGGGCAGCCTTTTCATCAGGTTTTTGTTTTAACCTTGCTAAGTCAGCCATAGTGACTTCAGGCTCAGTTAGGTAAAATTGTGCATGGAATAATTCTTCCATCCTTTGCCAACTCGGAACTGATTCTGGTGGTAAATTCGAATACCATTCGAAGGCAGTTCCTGTCAAAGAATTAGAGAATAATTTCAACTTAATGAAACCATTATTACCTAATTCCTTACACTGAGCAGTAAATCTAGCAATGTGTTCTGTAGGTCGATTGTTTCCCATCCCCATGAAACAATGTGAAATCGGGAATTTTAAACCCCTAGGGACTTGAATCGCCTATCTATCCATTCGGATAAGGTTTTCTATAAGCTTGAGTTTGTATTCCTCGGTTCAGAGGTCCATAAGCTTCTTGCTAAGGCCCAATATTTCATCTCTAAGGGTGGGATTTCCTTTAAAATGAACATTTGAGTTAATGTGTGGTTCCCTATTCATATTTCTTGTCATATGATCTTCTGGAAACCTATCATGAGGATTTTCAAAAGGTTGAGGCTGTCTGTAATCTCCTTCTTGCCTTGTAACAGGTTCATAAAGGTGATTCGAATGCACTCTTCCCATTTCTGGTATTCCTGGATGCTTAGGAATTCCAAATTCTACATTAGGCCTCCTTGAACTAGCCCTATCAAAAATATGATTTTCTGTAGAACGGCCATATCCTTCAAACCCATAGTCATCATTTTTATAACCTTTATCCTCATGTACACCATCAAAACTAGGTTCGAATGGGATATGAGTGGTTTGTTTGTATGTTCTTCTAGGCTTGGGGGCTTGAAAATCATACACCTTTGCGAGTTCGTACCAAGATTCTCGTATTTCATCT
This sequence comes from Vaccinium myrtillus, assembly GCA_016920895.1. NCBI lineage: Eukaryota > Viridiplantae > Streptophyta > Magnoliopsida > Ericales > Ericaceae > Vaccinium > Vaccinium myrtillus. Next base: position 16,612,461 of record CM029281.1, read on the forward strand.
ACATTGATAGGTTCCTTTCCGTGCCTTGACTTAAATTTGCTTGTGCTAGCCTCTTCTTTATCCTTCTCAAATGAAGGCAGAGGATTACTCTTAAGTCCCGATTGCTCTTCTAATTTTTGTAACATAAGCTTCGGGTTTGAGCCAGTTCTTTAAATGTAGCAATCATTTCAGGCAAATTGGCTAGATGACACACTTCCTCCAATATCCGGATTCTTTGGGTCATCAAGTTGCACTTTGTTCTATTGTTCCTAGTGTTCATACGAGAATTTTGGCCAACTCCAACATTTGTATCTTGACCAATACAAGTTTCCCGACCTATTTGAGGTCTCTCAAAGCATGTTCATTCTCTCTAGGATTAATGTTATTCTCATCTTCGGCATTTGGCCAATTTGAGAATCATCTGTTTGCTTCCTAAGTTTTGGAGCCATTCAACACTTTCGGGTCCCACAACGTGCGTGCCAAAAAAAAATGTTTACTTGGTTCTTTTACTTCTTTGTGATAAAATAATCGTGTGCGAGCGTGCCGAGAGAGAGTTTCAATCTCCTCCCTCAAATTAACTTTGGAAAAACCAAGTCTAATCAAAGCGATTGTGTTTTATTGGTTCAATTACCTCAATTAAGAGGATTTTTCTAAATAAGTGAAGAAATGCAAACCAATAACTCAGGAAATTAAAGAAACAATAAAGAAACAAGGTACTTGATTGATAAATCAAAGATAAACTTACTTCAAATTGTCTTCAACTTCAAATACAAATGTAATGAAACTTGAACCGGTGATTGTTATAAAAACAACCGAGAATGGGTGATTGTTATGCAAACAATCGAGAATAATCCTAACTATTTCCTAATCTACTTCCTAATCTACTTCGAACTGAGTTCGAAATCCTAAAACTACTTGCCAATGAACAAACCAAGCATCATTTTTTGATAGCTGTTTGTTGAAGATTTGTTCGGGGGGTTTTCACTCTTCAATTTCTTCTATTTATAGACGCTTGTAGTTTGAATTTCCCGTTCAATGAATTTGAACTTGGCTTGCTTCGAACTCTAACTTTTCTTTGAGTTGGCGCTTTTCTTTCTTCCCACGTCGAATTTGAATTTCTTGATTCTTCCTCCCGAGTTTTGATTTGAAATCTGCATAACTACTCAACTAATCCAAATGATTACACGTTTAAAAGAATAACTGCTTTTTGAGAAGTACTCCACGTACTCTATCTGTCAACTATCCCATTTTATAGATCTATATGTGGAGTTTATGTGTCTAGCAATAAATATCGTGGCTTCGAAGTCAGTTTCTATTTCGTCCTTGACTTGTAACTGCCAATAACTGCTAATTTGAATTGAGGAATAATACGACACCGTATTAACTCAATTTTAATTCAATGATCCAGTGTATCTCTATTGACAAGTAATTGCCAACGTTTGGCATTTCTGATTACGTGTCAATCAATTATTGGATTTGCTAATTTTATATGTAAACACCACCCTAGTCATTTCAACCCGTCCTTGCGTTCGTGTGGTTCAAGCTCACTTTAGCCATAAAATTGGTGCGTCCGGACGAGATAGCATTGTTCTCATAATCATCACTCACAGGATATACTCCAATAGTGCTTGACCCTTGTTTTTCTCAGCAAAGAAATTTCCATTCATCATAAATGTTAAAACAAAAATGAAGATAAGTACAATAGAAAAATGAAATGCATGCGAAAGCTTCTTTAAAAAATCATGTATTTTTCCAGTGTTGCTACTCGCAAAAACACAACATACCTCTCGACCTCACGTTTTAATGACTAAAAAAAACAAGATGACAACTAAAAAATAAAACAAAATCAAAGGCTCGGTGGTTTTTGCAACCTAATCGTGCTCGTTTTGTATCCAGAAGATGCGCTTTCTTCCTGTGTAGCTTCCTTACCTTCACCAACTATGGAATGTCTTCGCTTCGTATATATGGGCTATTTCGAGAGAGCAAGCTACCGAGGTCGTCAAGCAGAGTCATCTACAACGCCGAGGCCATCTAGCAAAGTCAGGAGTAGGGCTAATGCCTCTTCCCCACCAAGTGGAACTCCGGTGCCTTTCTAAATTCAGTAGAGGTTGCGTGTTCTTTCATCTTTTAGTCTCGTCCAAATTGAGAGAGGAGGACATCCCTATGTACCGGATGGATCTCATCCGTTGGATATGTTTTTATGTTCCAAAGCTTTTCCCGATTCGTTTAGTCCCTATATGGGTGTATTAAGTAATCACCAAATGTCCGGACTAACTTGCGTGCACCTCGACCAGAAGATAAACTTCGGCGAATTACTTGCGACTCTTTATTCGCGACTCTAAAAGTTGAGATCTCCTCCTACTCGTCAGTCATCCCTATTCGAATCTTCAGTAGAGATGAATTTATGTATTGAAATTTGGTGTCCCTATGAACAACTAGAGATGAATCTATATATATATATATATATATAACTTATAATATGTAGATCGCATATGTACATCAATTAGGATCGCTGAAGATGTATCGACAAAAATTCGAAATGAGGAAAAATGGAGTGGTAGAGTTTTGGAGAGAGCGAAAAAAGTTGGATAGGAGTTGGTATGAGTTATAGTAGTAACTTGCATTAGAACAAATTACATTACGAGGAATGCAAAGTATAACGCACAATTTCGAACACAATTGTGTTCAAAGCCGTTAAAATGTATGAGAGTTGTGCTTGAAAGCTGTGTCCATAGACTTTTTGTTATAACTCTGTAAATTAGCAAGTACTTTTTTTTTATTCCAGAATATAACTCCTATTAATTTCTTTATGGGGAAGTTAAAAAATTGAATTCGAACAGACTTGTCCGCTCTTCACACACACACAAAAGAAAAGAAGAAGACAGAATTTCTCAAGTCAAGTTGAGAAGGGCAAAAAGAAAGCTGAGTGTTTTGTAAGCCTTTGCTCATTATCAGAGCCAGGTTTCGATCCTGGGACCTGTGGGTTATGGGCCCACCACGCTTCCGCTGCGCCACTCTGATTTGTTAAACAAGTACTAAAACAAAAATATAAAGTCGAACGTACTAATATAATATAATCGCGCCAAAATTATACAGTACCCAAAAATGCATTCCTAATAGATTAGAGCATCCACAGTGGCCTCCTTAAATAGCTCGTAATTTGACCGGTTCTATACTTCTATAGAAATCCAAGAACCAAATCGTATCTAACGATTCCAAAAAATTGAGAACCAAAACAAGACCGTTACACATATGGAACCAAGCCACAACCAATGCATCGAACTGGTCTAGTTTGATTCGGTTTCCAGTTTTAAACCATCTAAGCATCCAAAAAATTGGAAAAAAAAAAGAGAATAACATACTACTAGTTCTTTAAGTAGCTAAATAAATAGTTCTTTAAATAGTTAAATAAATAGACCGCAATATTACAACAACTTTCATTAATTTTAAAAACCTAATTTGTCCCTTGGGACTTAGGGATTTTTCATACCTAAGGTCTCAGGTTCGATTCCTCTTACCAGCAAACTCTTGAGACCACTGGGGTCATATATCCGGTCGTTACCCCTAAGGCCCCGAAATTAGTCGAGGTGCGCACAAGTTGGCCCAGACATCCGGTTATCAAAAATAAACTTAATTTGTCCACAAAATTGTTGTCACTTCTTCATAATATTAGTACTACCATTAAACCAACCATCAAAATAGATCTAGAAGCCTAACAAAATCACTAAAGAACTACTAAAGCAATGTGAAACAAAACCTTGAACAACAATAAGAAATAGTTGTAGTAAAAATAAGCAGTTACATATTTACTGATGCAACATGTGTAATGAGAATTTTCAATTATACAGTATATATAGATAAACGGTTTGGTCCGGTTTGAACCACGGTTCCTAATTATGGAACAAATTACATTACGAAAAATGCAAAGAATAACACACAATTTGGAACACAACCGTGTTTAAAGCCGTTAAATAGTATGAGAGAAAAAATGTACATCAAATTGTTACGGATTTTAGTGTTGTGTTTAAAAACTATGTTCATAGACTTTTTGTTATAAGTATCCGTAAATTAACTTGTGCTTTTTTTTATTCCAGAATATACTCCTATTAATAATTTCATTATGGGGAAGTTTAAAAATTGAATTCGAACAGAACTTGTCGGCTCTTCAAGAAAAAACAAAAAACAACAGAATTTGTCAAGTAAGACAAGGGGTATTGAGAAGCAAAAATTAGAGCCTTTTCTCATTATCAGAGCCAGGTTTCGATCCTGGGACCTGTGGGTTATGGGCCCACCACGCTTCCGCTGCGCCACTCTGATCCACTGAACAACAAGTACGAAAACAACAACATAAAGTAATATACGCTACCAACGCACTAATATAACTCAATCCCGCCAAAATTATACAGTGGTAACAATACCAAAAAAATGCATTCATAATTCATGTTGGAGCATTCACAGTGGGCTTCTAAAATAGCTCTTAGTTAATACCCTTAATATTTAGCTACTCATTTGCTCGATTGAGGTCTTCAATGGACTCTATACAAAAGCTCCTAATGGCTCCTTAGCTAGAAATAGTTAGCATTGCTTCTACCACATTAGCTAAGTTTAGGGAGGGAGGGGAGATTGGGGGAGTATAGATCTTGCACATATAATCTTTACATTTTTGGGTGCATAAATAATCTTCATGGCATAATCTAGGAGCCAATTTTAGTGAGTCGAGTACTTTCACACTCCTAAATTAGCAAATCTTAACGCACAAAATTGGACCCCTCTTTTACTTATGTGTCTACTTTAGGAGTTATTTTTAAAAGCCAAATTTAGAGCGCTCACTGTGATACCCTTATACATACAAGCATGTGGGTCCATGGTAAATTTGGAGCCCTAAATTTGGTGTATTGTCCGTTAAATGGGCCTACAAAATCAGTATTTAGTGAGGAAAGAAAACACACCAAACGCACCGTGCTATTTGCACAGATTGGGGGGGAGTATAGATCTTGCACATATTTTTTTGCCCTTAGGTCCTACAAATATGATCCGAACTGTTCATTTTTTTAAATTTTTTTTTATAGGTATTTGAAAAAATTAACTCAATTAGATATCGGTAAGAGTTTTTTCAAAATTCGTAGGTGAACTCACCAAATTTCACCCTACGAATTCTGAAAAAACAATTTTTGAGGCCAACATTACTTGAGGTAGTAAATTAAAAGAAAATTGATTTGAGGTAGTAAATTAAAATAAAATTGATTTGAGGTAGTAAATTAAAATAAAATTGAAATGCAAGAGCATCCCAATTGTTGATAAAGTTCCGGTCATCCCCATGCACAGCACCGTGTTGTGCATCCCCACAGTGGGGACGCTCCGGCATCTTTCTGACAATCGGAGACATTCACTGCGTAGAGCTCGTCGAGTACTACAAGTGTGCCAAAAATCAACTCGATTGGATATCTATAAAGGCCTCATCGGAACACAAATAACTTGAAAAAGTGATTTTGATCCAGTGTTTGTGTCCATTTCTTTTCAAAGTATTTGTGTTCCGATGACGCACTTAAAGATATCCAATCGAGTTGATTTTTGGTACAATTGTAGTACTCGACGAGGTCTATGCGGTGAACGTCTTTGATCATCGGAATGATTCCAGCGCGGCCACGCCGTGACTGCACAGCACGATGTTGTGCATGGGGTGCCCTCAATCCGTCTACTCTCACACCCTATTGTGTGGGACCTACCTCGGGGTCTCATATAAATTATTGGAGCTACTTAATTTGTTTAGAATATTTTTTTTAAGGGTCTTTGTGAAAAATTAGTTTAGTCAGAAGCCAGTAAAGACTAAATTGATTTGTTCAAGTTTCAGTTCCTAAATCGAACGGACCAAAACTTTAACAAACTTATCAACCATTTACCGATATGTGAGTGAGCTGATTTTTTTAAAGTTACCCTTAAATTAGTATTCTAAACAAATTGAGTGGCTCCGATCATTCATGTGAGACCTCGAGGTAGGCCCACACAATGAGGTATGAGCGGGGTGTTAGCGAGAGGGTGTGAGAGTAGACTTTTACTGATAAAGTTATGTATTGCTAATATGGTAATAATTATTGTAAAATTTATACCATACGTTAAGTAAAATGGCGGATTAGTGAGAAGGGCTCTCGATGCGATTAAGTGATCAGATGAAATTTATTTTTTTTTTTTTGAAAACGATAAGAAGGAAACAAATCCTAACATTTCAAAAACCAAATGAAAATCTTTATATAGAATCAAGACTTAGAGAAAATCTCTTCCATATGTATCTTTGTTGTATACAATATATTCGTGTCTCCAATAAAACTATTGAGGGCTCTATTTAGCTGAAGAAGAATCACTCTATTCAGCCAATTAGATATTTTTCTTTACCATTCTTTATTTTTCCGCACTAATACAACAATAAATTATTTATGTCGAAGAATAAAAATAAATTTTGTGTGGTCATGTAGACGCTTCCCAAAGATTCTTTCATGTCCCGATCCATAATTCCTTAGCTTCTTACCTTGGCCTTCCCTTTGATGTGTCCCCAAACAATAAAAGGTTGTTTCAAATTCATTCTTGATAAAGCCCAGCAAGCTCTGGCAGGATGGAAATCAGGGAAGCTCAGTGCCATATTGGCCCCTTTTTGGTGGAAAGCCAGTGATCGTAAACCCTTACGCTGGCTCTCGCGGGATAAAGTTTCAGCCTACAAATCTGAGGGAGGTCTTAGAGACTTTCGTCTTGTTAGAGCTTGTCCCACATTGGTTAATTATAACCTCCGAGTCTAGTATATGAGCCTGGGCAGCCTCTCCACTCATTGCCAATTGGTTTTGAGTTTGATGCTTTAACATGGTATCAGAGCTAGGCCTTGGAGGATTTTGGACAAGACTCTCTTGGTGATTGCCCCGTTGTTTGTGCCATAAGTGCACCTTGTTTCGTTGTGATCCCAATGTTGTGGATCCATTGTTTAACTCTCTCTGTGATGAAAAGCAGTTATCATCTGCTAATAATGGTCCACCCTCTCCTCTGTACAAAGGCCATAATGTCTGGAAAACTATTTGGAGCCTGGACATTTCAGAACGCATCAAAGTTTTCATATGGAAATGTGCTAAAGGGGTTTTGACAGTAAAGAATGGATTATCGATCCGCCTGCTTCACAATTCACCTCTCTGCCCTCCCTGCGAGGAAGAAGAAGAGTCCATTGATCATCTTTTTTGCAAATGTTGTCAGACTCGAGCAATCTGGGATTCTAGTATCTCTGCTGCTGAAAGATCGCTTTTTTGCCTTCATTGCCATACTCTGGGCCATATGGAAACACAAAAATCATAAGGTTTTCTCTGGTACCCAGTTTGAACCATCAACTGCTCTTGCAATGTCGAAAGACAATGATGTCTGATTCAAAAAAGGCTTCCTCTTGACACTCTCAGATACATCCAAGATTGAAAGGAGATAATCTTCCAAGGACAAAATTTCCTACCTTTATTATCAAGCAGTATCCTAACACTACAAACACCTATCAGTGTTTGATTAATCTCCATATAGAGTGGCTGGGGTATCTCCGCTAGTCATCCTAATGGCTCGGTTCAGCATAATTTCTGTCTCGTGCTACAGATCGAGCCCTCTCCAAATAGAAATCCAAGCTATCTTGCATGCGGTTAAATGGGCTATGCAACATAATTCAACTGTAATTTATATTTTTTCTGATTGTTTAAAAGCTGTCATGCAAATAGGAGGGAAGTCTGAATGCCACTTTGTTGATACCTTTTTGTTCCACAACCTCAGACGAGATCTGGAACCTATCCTTTTTGTAGGATCTCAAAAATTGAGCGCAAGGAATTTACACTCACTTGCCAAGAGAGCTCTTTCTACTTTTATGCAAGTTCCAGTTGTAGAATATCAACATTTTTTTAATAGAGCTAGGGCTGTTTTTTCTTATTCAATGTAGCTCTATTATTTGTGTTGTAATCACTGTAAATTGTTAATCAGTGGCCGAGAGTAGAAGATTTATTTTTAAATTGTCTATAACTTTCAATTTATATTATGTACTTTTGAAAAAAAGTATTTTAGAACTGTTTTTCTTATAAAACAAGATCCATATCTATATTTTATGTAATATAGATTGAAAATTATAAACAACTTCGAATCACTGTAAATTGTTGTTTATCTATTGAAGTTCTTTCCCATCCACCCAAAAAAAAAACGTCATTATCTTCTGACATTTCCATCTCAATAACACGGGCATCGCTGAAGCAAAACTTTTACATGATGCTCATTATAGACATAACCTTACAACACAATTTTTTAACATGCACACACACACACACACACACAGAGAGAAACTATGAAATTGTATCGTCTCATTGTGTATTCCATCCTTGGAACAGAACAGAACTCGTTTCCCAGCTTGGCTAAAATTATCAAGGCTTCCGAGAATGACAAGGGACCATTTCGACTTTGCAATGATGCCTTGTTATGTTTGTAACGATGGTGCCTCCTGCTTTGCCCGAAAACTGTAATGCCATAAACACTAGTACTAGTACTTGAACAAAACAAACAAAAAATTACAAGTATATGACAAGGAGAATAGTGTACAAGTCTGGTTATGAATATTAGCCCAAACAGAACCACAAAAAAACACTATGGGTTGGGAGACGAACTTTACCTGTTCACCAAATCACCACCTTTCAATACCCAGTTTTGTTGATTCAAAGGTGGGTTAATGCCTTCACTCAACTTCAGTATGCTTTCCCCGACCTTCTTTCTCTTCTTCGAAGAGCTCAAAGAGCCTTCAACTGGAAAAAAAGAAAGAAGAGGGATAAAAGAAGTGGGAGAGATTCAGGAGTCGAAGTTGAAGATGAAAGATCATTAAGTTATTCTACGAAAGATAATCCATCTATTTCGTTAAGTACTTTTTTTTTTCCAGTAATCCATCTTTGGTAGTTTGGTTGGAGAGTCTTTGATAATGATTGGGCATCACAATTTCCTAATCCAAGAACCAAAAGTAGAAGTATAAGAAAAATAAGAAGAAATCAACATGGTTCATAATGTAGCTTAAACAACAATGGAAGAAGGCTCATATAACCCGCACCGGAGGTCAACCACATCAATTTGAACAAAATATGCTAGAGGTACAATAAAAGTCTCCAACATGGCTCCAACACACTCACATAATGTGTGGAGCCCACACACACTTCACGCTCAAGTGTGTGTGCCATGTGAGTGTGTGGGAGCCAAGTTGGAGACTTTTGTTGTACACCCATCATTTTTGTGACCGAGTAATCACATATACCACAGATAGGAGCCTCTCATATGCCATTTCCAAGCCAACAAATCACATACAAAATCTTCCGAGCCATTTCCAAGCCAACAAATTACACACTTCCTCCTTTAAGTTGTTTAATCTGTTGCTTGTAAAGATGGTCAATCTCCTATCATAAACCAAAAAATAGAATATTTATGATCCCATTCCAAGTCTTATTTCATCCTCTTCCAGGATATCCAGATGCAGGTAAACGATACATACATAACGGCATTAGGTGGAAGACGCAATATATCCTTGGTTCTTTATATGTGGAAAAACACAGTGCTTTACCTCCTCTCTATAATCTTTAACTTGGTTCCTAGTTCCTAAAGCAAATGACCGTTTGGTTCAAGTAGCAACAGAATACTTCAGAAACTCAACCCAACAATACCTTTAGCATACCTTGCCATTCCCACACCACTTTAGATTCACCCTTCACCAGTTTTGGGTACCGATCTAAACGAGAATCTTCCTGAACCAACTCCTCAACCTACATGAAAAGAAAGGCGATAACAAACTCTTTAAACACGTTAGGCTTAATGATTAAATTTGTTCAGGTAAAGCAACTATCAAAAACAAAGCTATAAAAAATGAGAAGAAAAAAACAGTTACACATGCAATAACTACATTTAACTGAAGATATCAGTGCGGCAGTGTTTGACGCAACAGTTGGCTTGAAATGTCCTGGATTTAACTGGACCTTTTATACACATTAAAGAATCTATGCAAGAAAAAACTGGAAACATACTTTTGAAAGTTGGGCCTCTTCTGTTTTCACTATTAGATGATGCAGTTCTAAAAAAACCTTCTTCCCATGTTGAGGATTTTCTAGTACCTGTGCAAGGACTCCTTTTTCGTAATAAGAATTTAGTGTGGATCTAAAGATGTGTTTTGATTAAAGAGTAATTATAAAACTGTTCCAGAGGTTTGATACAGAACTAGAGAATTTTCCATACTGTAATTCGAACCTCCTAAGTGTGCTTAATCTTGACTAATCTAAAGATCAAAGCAGCTTAACCTCCTGAAGTTAAGAGGGTTCAACAAAGCAGCTTGCCCCTATCTCTAGATGGACTTGCATCTTGACTAGTCTTAAAGAGTGACATCTACACAATAAAGTCGTCCACCAGGTGAAGACAGAGACACGTGAGATGCTCCATTCATTTTGCTGAGGCGTATAGTACATTGCTACTACAATCTCCGTCTGCCTTAATTGGCACTACTACGAGTTAAAAGAAAAACCCGCACTACTACGAGTAAAAAAAAAAGCCCCCAAACGAGGTGTAAGCCCCTCAAAGGCTCCAACTGCAGCCCGCTGGCCTTTTGCACCGTTTGGGCATGCGCCCATGTGTAACGGTTCTCCTCCCACCTTCATCTCCTTACACGCATGCTATTGCATGTACATGGAGGCAGGACACTCGAGTTCAATCAATTCAGCCCTCTAATATCTCTCCTTCCTGCTCTTAGACGTCCATTCGTCTCACTCAGCCACCATAGTTCCAAAATAAAACTCGTTCATTAGCCAACTCGTCCTCCATCGCCAGCTATATCCAAACTCACTAAGGATCTCTCTTTAGATAGTCTAATGAAAGATATCTTTGATGGCAATCTGATGCAGCACGTGGAGGAGTTAGAAAGGGGAAGAAAGCTAGCATAAATGGGACACGGCTCTCACATAAGGCCACAGCCTTAAATTCAGTTCTCATTAATCAAACTCCCAATCATTCATCAAAGGAGCTCTTGTTTACAGAACTAAAATCCTAAGAGACGAGAAAAAAGAATACTAGTAAAACTAGAAACATACTCGTAACAAACCACATCATGACTAACGTCTAACTACTTATCTTGTCTTATCCTAGCATAACTAAATACTTATCAGGATCTAGATAGTTATCTAAACCTTATCCAACTAAACAATAATAGCCACAAAAACCATAACACTAACAACACTAACAACACTAACAACAACAACAACAACAACAACAACAAACAACAACAACAACAACAACAATAATAATAATAATAATGACATTTCTTTGACCAAAATCTTCCTCCGGCGACTAGGACACAGATATTCCGACATCACAACCAAAAAAAAAACATAGAAACAATAAGGATAGTCAAGAACATTTCTTTGACCAAAATATTCCTCCAGCAACTAGGACATAAACATTCCAACATCACAACCAAAAAGAAATAAGAAAAACATAGAAACAATAAAGACAGTAATGGCATATCTAAACTTGAAAATGAGGGTTGTGCTTGAACTATTATTGTTTTCAGAGATTCCTCAAGGAATGCCCACTTCAAGACATGTAAAGGATGAAAAGCGCACCTAAGAATCTATAACCACCGGAGACAGGACCAAACGATGCCCATGAGATCTCCTCACACTGAAAGGAAACATGAGATAGTGACAGCTCCCAAAGGAATGGAAAATGTAATTTGGTACCCTAAGTCAAGAAATGCCCAAATCAGTGTCACATAATTGCCCGATCTTCAAAAAGGAAACATAAGTCGTGAACATTCTGAACATCAAACTTAGTGGAACTCAAGTCAAGTACCAACGCAAAACAAAAATGTAAAAGCAATATATTTAGGAAACCTATAAGGCTGGAATAAAGTCGCTTACAAATGGCTCGTATGACTGTCTAATCAAGGGTCGTGGGCGGCCAAGAGGGTCCATGGAGACTTGGGATATCAGCGGGAAATGTGCAAGTAGCTTAAAGCCAGCCGACCGATGGACAAAAGAGAATCAACTAGTGGCTTAAAGCCAAGAGGGTCCAGTTGTGTGTTTTTGGGATGGTATGAAGCTGGTTTTTGTGTTCTGAGGAGTAAATGTAAAAGGGTTTCTACTCTTTGTTTGGCAATGTTTTGCTTAGATATTTTTAGCTTTAGGCAGTGGCCTACTTGAATGTTCTAATTCTACATTTTGGAAATACAGTGCAGTTGCAATGCTAATTTTAATGAATGTTTAGGATTTTTCTTTCTTTTTAGCCTTTTTGAAAGTTGTCATTTCCTTTGTTGAAATCATCATTTAAAGAGTAACATTAATTTGAAGATGAAAGGGCAAAATGGGAAAGGTAGAGCTTTTTGTGGGTTGACTTTTCAAACGATTTACCCTGAATGTTTGGAAAATTACGGGATGTGCCGTGAGTTTTGACACCTTCTGTCAGATTTTTTTTATTTAACAAGACAATTAAAAAGTCCATTTTATGATAATATTTGTTGTCTAATAATAGTTTATTTTATGATTAATTGAATGATATGGAAAAAAAATTCAATTTATATATATATATACGCCACGGATCCTATCAAGGATCCCGGATTGAAGGTTTTTGGGTGTTTTGAAGGTTTTAAAACGTGAATTTGCATGATCCGAATCGTCCAATATGTTTAAAACGTGTTTTTAAGGGTCTCCGCGAGAAATAATCAAAAACAATTACCGGGAAGACCTTGATCCGAGCAGTTTTTCACAAAAACTGTACATATACAGTTTTGTGAAAAACTGTTTGGATCAAACCCTTCCCGGTATTTTTTTTGGATGATTTCTCGCGGGGACCCTTAAAAACACGTTTTAAACACATTGGACGGTTCGGATCATAAAAAAAATATCGGGAAGGTAGAATCCCGGATCCGGGATTCCCGGACTAGATAACTCCTAATATATATATATATATAGGATCAACTTCTAATGAGGGATCCCTCATTTTAAATAAAGTGAGGACCTCATGCTTCCCGACCAAATTTCGACAAAACTGATCGGATGAAGCCCTTCCGTATATTTGTTTTGGGCGAATCCTCGCGGTGGACCTTAAAAACACTTTTTAAACACATCTAACGGTTCGGATCGTCGAAATTCAGTTCGGAAAGTGAAAAAATTGCTTGGTCCTCACTTTATTTAAAATGAGGGATCCCTTAGATGTGTTTAAAAAATGTTTTTAAGGTCATATAGCGTTTTTAACAAAAACTGATCGGATGAAGCCCTTTCGGATATTTTTTTTGGGCCAATCCTCGCGGTGGACTTTAAAAACACATTTTAAACACATCTAACGGTTCGGATCGTCGAAATTTGGTCGGGAAGCATGAGGTCCTTACTTTATTTAAAATGAGGGATCCCTCATTAGAAGTACCGCTATATATATATATATAATACCGCTAAATCCGAAACGGTACCCTATACTGGCCGGTACCGGTTGGAAAACCGGTACCCAAGCCGGTTTGGGATTCAGAACCTTGCTTCGTATGCGGTCGACGTTCCGGCAGAAGGCAATGAGCAGTGAGTGCCAGGTAGAGCAGCTTTACCAATTGGGGTATTAGGATACAAGAAGCAGTGGTATCAGGTTGAGCAGCCAAAGTTGTCAAGCGAGCAATGGTCCCGAATAGTCTAGTCAGGGCATGAAGCTACAGGTTCTATTTATTGTCATAAGACAGAGGTCAGAGGCTACGTTTTAAATATGTAGCCGTGCGTGTTAATAGATCTTCTTCTATACTAGTGGTAGCAGTAGCGGGTGAACTTCTGATTCAATCACGTAGCATGATTGAATCAAGATATTGCCATCCTTGGAGGTGACAATCCGATGTTTCATTGGTGCCATTTCTCCATTCGCCCTCAGGAAACAAGACTCGGGCTTCTGCTTTCGGGTTTGTAGATGATGGGACTCCAGTGCCCGCCCCGTCTTTCATACACGACTGGTTTAGAAATTCGATCGGTCATTGTCCAGTTTGGGGTTGGAACTCTAATTTCCTCATGGTGCAACAGGTTAAAAAGGATATCGCTGGTACTTATATAAATGGAGTCGAGGCCCATGAAGCATCAAGTCGTGGAGCCCATAAGCTACAAGGGCGAGCCTTAAGCTGAAGGGAGCAAACGGACTTTCAAAAGGTCAATGATCGAGTCGGTAAATAGGTCCAGTGAGTTCAGTCCCACTAGAGATCAGGGACGGAGAGCCAGCCCAAAATCTGAGTGTTATTATGGTGGGTCTAGGACAAGAAATGCTCCAGTATTAGCTATAGGGCAAAAAAAGCTTCTAGATGCAGGGATTCAGAGATGGTGCAAAAGGTCATGGCCTTCAGAGAATAAGCATGATGCAACCGAGTTGAGTTTCCAATTGTTCGGTTGCTGGATTTTCATTAACTAATCACTTCAAATGTCTTGACAACGCCTGTTTTGAAGGCTTGTGGTCAAAATAAAGGCCATGAAGTAACTGAAAAGAGTAAGGCTAATCAGCACTTGAAACTTGGTAGAGTTGTGTCCTGAGATGAACGGCCCCTACGGTGACGGAACAGAGATACATGAACAGTAACTGAGATATTTGCAAAGAAGAGGAAGAATCGAGGAATCTCTCCTAGAATTCCTTAGGCTTCATCCTAATGAGGTTAACTATAGCGCACATACATCCACGTGATTATGAACTCAATTTTTCATACATCAGTATCGAACCAAATATTGATAGGCCACTGTAGTTCTCCAGTCCTACAGTCCTACTTCCACTGAATGTACAAATATAAAAAGGAGAGACTTATTTTTTTTATTATTAAGACCATTCTAGATCTTAATATTGATAGTTTCTAATTAACGAACACCATGATTTCAAGTTTCAACATCAGAACAATGAACCAATATTCACAGACCATGTCCAACAAATCTATAATTGTTACTTCTACCCTTGGCTTACTAATTATCCTATTAGTAATAATATGAGACAAGAAAACCTCTCCAGAAATGGGGGTAACTGGTAAGGTTGCATACATCTTAACTTCCCCAGACCCCACTCTAGCAAAATCCTCATGTTAGTGAGTCACCCATAGGTAAAAGCCATCAATAAACTTCGCGAATCACTGGTTATTACAAAGAATAGAACTATACCAAAATATTGACCTAAGACAAGCACAAAGCAAGTCTTTACCTAAAACAAGCATGATAAAATCCTGAAGATAAACCTGCAATTGATTTGATACGGTCCAGAGGATTCTGTGACGACATTTCCAATTTTCCCTTCTTTACATGACGTTTCATATTGATAATGTTATTTGTTGTTTTACTAGTAAATAGCAAGAACCTATAGGCCACAAAATATCAAAGGATGATCCAATTCACCGTCGAAAAGTTCCTTTTCTTTAAGCATTCTTTTCCCCTTACAAGGAAGAAATTTGGGCAGAACTGTTTCTTACCAATAATAAGGAAGAAAGAACAAGCCATTCATTTACTTGAGTGACAACAAGGTGAAAAGAGATACATGAATACCTTTTTCCATAATGACATGTCCTTCCTTTCTTTGGGCAACAAAAGATGATCTCTTAACCATGAAGCAACCACCCAAGGTTCACCCTCGCCATTTAAACTCCTAGCAGCCAAAGCATGCTCTTCAAGTATTTCGCAAACCTATCATGTTTGCATCAGTTCAATTAGTGCAAATATTCTACAAACCACAATTACAGACAAAGCAAAGTTCATTAAAAAAAAAAGGGACATAGGAACAAGTTATGTCATCCGATATGTATTAGTGATGCTCGCCAGTCAGTCTTTTTACCACCTATTTTGTTGATTCATAGTCAGTGGACACCTGCATACACCTATGGCCCAGTCATAGATAGTTGCAAGAGACACCACTCAGCTAACAGCCTGTGGGAATGCTTATGAATTCTTATGCAGCTATATCCCCAGGAGAGCAATAATAATATCCAGTTAGCTTCCAAGTACATAAACCTATTGATTCTTGACTTGGGGATAATAATCACTCTTTCCTTCCGTTCACTAAAATTATCAATGTAGTCGAACCATTACCGATTGTGAGAAGATTAAGAACTATCCCTATGACATTATGCACTTCCTTTACAAGAATCGCATGGTTTTAACCAAGACCTCCGAAATTAAGAAGGGGTGCCTCTATGCTCATAGCCGAAATAAATTGAACCAGGAATGTTGAAGGAAAAGAAAATAATCTTTTATACCTGGTTGTAAAGGTTTTCAGATCTAGTTGATAGATAACATCTCCGCTGAACTTTCAACCATATCCATATGCTTCCAATGAGCTGTTAATATCAATGTTGTGAGCAAGCTGTGACAGGTTGCTAGCATGACATAAGCTTTACAAGGATACTACCAATGCACAAAGTGGCACTAAAATTAAAGCATGTCCAGCGATCCACTGCCGGACTTGACAGGTTATTGGTTTGTAGTATTCGACTAGCGAGTCTGGACACTTCAATTCCTTGACCCTACATGAGAGAAGAAGAAGTAATTTGTGAACTAGACTTCTCCCAACAAATACCTAGAGAAGGTAATAGATATTCACTGTTGGCTGATTGAAGACAAGCTATAGCTTACCCTTCCTCATTATTCCTCGTCTCCAACGATTTACCGACCATCTCTATTGCTCTTTGCTTTGCATATATATATATGGGGCCGTCCAAGCCCTGATTCTCCATCAATTTGAATTCGTCTAAATCATTCCATAACTTATCCTCCTGAATCTGAAAAATAAGTATATTATTACAGCACACAGAAATAAACAGAACTCATTTATGTACCACATGAAGCTCATTGAATTGCAAAGGTGACATACCCAAACTGACCCACTTCCTTCGCACAAAAATTGAGCATGTGCTTCACAGACACGGGTTTCTACCAATTCTGACTGCAATGCAACATGCAAATTAGAAAATCACACAATATCAAGAGTTTAAATAATGAATTTTTTTTTCCATCCATGGCAGGGCCTGCCCTGTGGGCAGGCTGGGTAGGCCCGGGTCTGGGGCCCACAAAAAATGGCCCATTTTTAGGGCCCCAATTAGGTATATATATGTTCATAACAAGTAATAAATATATAATGTTGCGCTACAAGAAATAGAGAAGCATTTGGCATAGTGGAAAGGTTTGTGTGTTTCCTAGTAAATGTCAGGGTTCAATTCCCATGGGCCCTTTTTTTCCTTTTCTACCTTCTCTTCCCTTATCTTTTTTCTTACCATAATCAGTTTCTACCTTCTCTTCTTTTTTTCTTTTCCCCTTTCCACTACGTCCTTATCATTTGTTGACTTTCTTAAAAAAAAATTGCCGGTGTACTTAGTAATTAGGGAAAAAATAAATAAAACTAAAACACTTTGTGCGTATACATAAAATGTTTGCATTGCCCATTTCAATTGATTTTCTAATTCTTGCAATAAGAATAGACAATTATGACCAAAAACTATTTCTTATTAACATGAAGACACGAATTACAAAAAAGTCAAAATGGAACACAGTATTTATCATTTGAAATAAAGATTGGTTCTTTAATTTTTTCTCTTGAAAAACATAGGGCCCTCGTTTACATTATCGCCTGGGCCACGGAAATCTCAGGGCCGGGCCTGATCCATAGTGATAAAAATACTGGAATTGGTAACCATAACAACATACAAGTTTCTTAGCTGCTTCATTTATATCTCCATCTTCTATACAGAGCTTCCCATGCTTTCTATAGCCACGAACACATTCCAACTTCCCTTTGTAACACTCACCATTGCTCGGACAAGGCTCACAGGAATCTGTAACGACATACATTAGCTAAAAAGAGTACATGTGCAATGCAGGTAATAGAACACGCTGATGCCCAATTGAACCACGTGTTGCAACGTGGCTCAGACGTGAAGATTGAACAAAAAGAATGACCATGACATCAAAATCCAGAACTTCACAACTGCTTAAGTTGTGACTAGATAACAAAGATGATAAAGAATTTGATAAACAAAAACAAAATAACCCAACAACTTTTATAGAAAAATTTACATAAACTTGAGAATAAGTAGATAATGTAGCTCAATAAAGTAAAACGAACCAGGCCCAACAAATTTAGGCGGTGGTTCCTTAATTAAGAAGCTCTTCATGTTTAGCATTTTTCCACTGTTTATTCGTTCAAAACGAGGTCATATCACAAAATCCAATAAACAGATACAACGAATGAACTCAACAATCGAGGAGGCAACAACTGTAATCAAAAGACTAAGAGCTCATACCGGATAGAGAATAATCCAAATCTGCGTTGCTATCACAGAAGGGTTTCGGCTGCCGATTAAGAAACGAAACGACGTAGTTGCAGGCGACGGCGACGGAGGCGGCAATGGTGACGACGGCGATGAGCCTTAAGCACTCGGATGCCGACGGAAAGAAGTTCGGCGGTGGTTCCTTAATGATACCATGTGAAGAAAAAGAAGACGAAGAAGGAGAAGATTTGTAGGGTTTTTTGGTGGGTTTGGGCCGCTTTTTGGGAGTGGAAGCCATTGATTATCATGTGGTTTTTCTTCCTCAGGGCGCCTGGGTTCGTAGTACAAAAGGGCATCTCCTCTACAACTCAGACACGGGAGACATGCGGTTGCTGCCGTGCACATCCGCGGCCGTTGCTCAGATAAACGGTCTAGATCAAAAAATCTACGTGCACGCACGTTTGTGTAAAAAACGTACGTACACCTGCGGGCTCCAAATTCGTCCCTGTAAATCTAGAAAACATACTTGCCGATATCTAATTGGAATTTAATTTTTTACGGCAAAATTTATGATATTTTTTTAGAATTTTTTTGGGGGCCCCCGCGTGGTGTGCGTGCATGATCCGTGCACGTTTGTGCGTACACATAGTCGGATTCGGTCTAGATTTTATTTCGACATTTTTGTATTGAAACCGGTCGTTGTCGTGTATGCAAAAAGAAATCTAGGGCGTCCATCTAGATAATGATAACCCGGATGTGCACACAACACCTGCTATGCCTATGCACGGGGCAGCACAACATCAACTCAGATCCCTAAAACTCTAATTTGGAGACCGAATGTAATATATGGAAGGGAGATTTTGTAATATATCATATTTTTTCTTCAATTTTTTGTAATTTATCAGTGACTCACCCTTTTTTTTAGAGATTTGGACTGTGTTTGGTTGGGAGTTTTGAGAAAAAAGTTTTGACATATAATTTTTTAATAGTTTTTTGTTTGGTTTTTGGAAACAGCGACTACTACATACCCAGGGAAAAAAACACACAGAATTTACCCAAAATTTGAAAATTAAGGGCCCAGATTCACATTATGGGTAAATTCTAAGTGTTTTGTCTGGGTAATTAGACTTTCTCTTTTGGAAATGAAAATAATGGTTGGAGATAAGAGTAATGATCGGAGAAAGATAGAGAGAAAAATGAAAATAATGGTTGGAGATATGGTAATGAGTGGGTACAAAAGTATGAGTAATGATTGGAAAGAGGTATCTACAAAAATGGAAAGTGTTTCCAAAATTATTTTGAGGTAATTAAATGTTCATCCATTTTTTGGATGCCACGTAGATTTTCATCGCCTTTATTTTTGAAGTTATGTTTTCATCCTCTTATAATGTGATTTACCATTATTATTATTATTATTATTATTATTATTATTATTATTATTATTATTATTATTATTATTATTATTATTATTATTATTATTATTATTATTATAGCCGTTCCCCTTACATTTAAAAAAAAAAAAAAACACAT
Source organism: Vaccinium myrtillus (assembly GCA_016920895.1). Lineage (NCBI taxonomy): Eukaryota > Viridiplantae > Streptophyta > Magnoliopsida > Ericales > Ericaceae > Vaccinium > Vaccinium myrtillus. Next base: position 16,632,229 of record CM029281.1, read on the forward strand.
TAAAAAAATACGATTTTGTTTCGGGCCCCGCTGTGATGTTCTGAATTGTTGATCTTGTTTAAATGAGTAAAATAAGTGGTCCTGCAAAAAATCAGCTCAATCAGATATCGGTAAGTGCTTGATCCAAACAGTTTTGCAAAAACTATGACAGAAACTAGTGTTTTTAAAACTATTTAGATCAAGCACTTACCAATATCCGATTGAGCTGAAATTTTATAGGACCTTTTATTTCATTCATTTAAACAAGATCAACGATTCAGAACATTACAGTGGGGCCTGGAAGAGTGAGATGTTTTTTTACAGAAACAAGTGTTTTCTTTTTTGAAATATTGTCAGTTATGAAATTTTCCTTTTGATCCTCTTATCTAAAATCAAGGAATGATGAATGATTCTCTTTTCTAAAATCATGGAATTTCAAAAAACATAGACGTTCAAAATTAGGGATGATTTTGTTTCCAAAATTATAGCCAAGTGTGTCGGTGCCCACTCAGACCATGTCGTGCCGCTCCCAACTTATACCATGCCCAAGCCGTGCCCATGCCGCATTTATTCGTGACGGGCCCGTGTCATGCCGTGCCGACAAGACCCATTTGACACATCTTCATTCCTAGCAAGAAAAGTGTACGCAAGAAAGAGGCACATGTGGCCTAGTTGGGAAATTGGGCGAAAAGTTGTCCACTGCCTATTTGTTCCTTCAATAATGCTACACACACAGCAGCCCCACACAGCAACTGCACAGCAAGCAACCAAACGACGTCGTTTGGCTTTAAAAATAAAAAATTAAAAAACCAAAAATTCCTCCCAAATCTAAAAACCCCGTCCCCTTCCCCTTTCGCTTGAACAGAAGACAGAGGAAGGGGAGAAGAAGATGACGACGATCGCCACCACCGGTGACGACCACCACACCACCATCGCGTACCACACCGACGAAGAAGAAGCTTCCAGTTCCGGCGAGGAGGAGGCCTCCTTCTTCAACTCCGACGATCTTCGAATCACGCGGACGAGGTTCGAAACTTGAACGCGATTTTTGAATTTGAAACTGGAATTTAGGGTTTGGTTCGGTTAATTGGAAATTTGAAGTTTGAAAAGTGGGTTTGAAGTTTGATTGGAGTTTGGGGGTTCGATTTTGTCACGGATTGGAGTAGTTTTGCATTTGATTTGCAGCTTGATTTTTGCCCCTCTTTGATTCTTGTTCTAAGCTCGATTTTGGGAAGATTATGGCAAACCCAAATCATGTACCATAGCGATGGTGGTGTGGTGGCCATCTTCGTCATCTTCTTCTCTCCTTCCTCTATCTTCTGTTCAAGCGAAAGGGGAAGGGGAAGGGGAAGGGGACGGGGACGGGTTTTCAAGATTTGGGAGGAATTTTTGGTTTTTTTTTTTTTTTAAGCCAAACGACGTCGTTTGGCTGCTTGTTGTGTAGATTCTGTGTGGGGCTGCTGTGTGTGTAGCATTATTGTTGTTCCTTTTCCGCCAATACCCACAGGAATGACAGTAATTACTTCCCAAGCGAAAAGCAAAATGATTTTTCAAGGTCAATTCAGTAAATGCAAGCAAACTATTAACCACTGTTCATGTTCAGATAGTACTCCTAGTTGGGGAGTTGCACTGTTTAATCAGTGGTCCAAAACACTGTTCAATCAAGGACGAAATTATTGTAGATGAGACTAGTGTTTTATATATAGGCCCCGATTGGATGGTGCTAAAATTTCAGGGGGATAAGTTATGGAGGGGGGATAAGGTAAGAGAGGGTATTATTTTTTGGAGGGTTGACCCACATTGATGTGATGTTTATGGAAGGAGGATAAAAAGGTAGATGGTTTGGATGAGGGATTAAACATGGGGATATATTTTGACTTGGTTTGGATGTTTTATAAATAAGAGGGGGTAGATGATGAAAAAAACTGTCAAACGACTCTTTTGTCCTTGTGGTGTAACAAACTTGATTATGCAAATTACCCAAAAAAAAACTTAATTATACAATGAATTAATTCTATAAATGCAAAACTCAATGTATTTAATTAATTTTAGGCAATTTTAAGCTATAATAAAACATCTAATTAACCAATGCTCCATACTTTTTTGGCCTTCAGATTGTGTCAAAAAATTCTAGGCCATTGGATTGAGGAGAAGATTCTAGTCATTGGGGCAAACCAATCCACGTGATATCCCAAATGTTTTTTCTCAACACTACTTCGTCTGCCTTTGCCTCTATATCTGTGTTAAAACAGATCTGCCGCTCTCTCTCTACCTCTCTCTCTGTCTCACTCTCACTCCCACCGATCAAACCCACACCCACCATCAACAATCTCTCTCTCTCTCTCTCTCTCTCTCTCTCTCTCATCCACCGCAAATCTCTCTCTCTCGTCCACCTCTGACTAGAAATCAAGTTCAAGAATTAATGGAGGTCTGATGCCCATCGAAAAATATAATGGAGGTCCGACGAAATCCAAGCATTTGTGCGGCTGAAAATCAGATCTCCCTCCTATCTCTCTGCCTTCACAAATAATTTGATTTTGGGAAGGTAAAAACAGATTTTAATCGCTGTAATTTTTTTGGTACCAGTTTCGTTGTAATTTTGTTGGTACCAGTTCGTGTTGTAATTTTTTTGGCTTTTAATTATTACTATTTTTAATTATTGTTCTGGGCTGTTTATTTAATTACTCTCTAGGCTGTAATTTTGTTCTTGGCTATTTTGTTTTGCCTTCAGACGGCTGTTTTGAGATGGAGGGTGAGGGTTGGGGGAGGGGGATAAGAAGGGGTGTGATGGTAAAAAACCCAACCCTCTATCCCCGGATAATTTTTGGGGAGGATCAAGGGTGCCCAAATTTAATCCGGGAGAAAGCCCCTCAAGGGGCGAAAAGGAAGAGGGGGTGAAAACTAAGGGGGGAAGATTTTCGTGTTGCCAAATCAAGGCAAAGGCATGGGACCCACTCTTATCACCCCTGATAACTTTTGAAGGGGGGCTTTACCCCCATCCAAACGAGGCCATAGGAGAGAAGATTTGGACCACCACTGTCCGAAAGGATGATTATGTGATCAAGGACGAAATTACTGTAGATGACACTCTTGTTTTATGTTAATTGCTACGCTCCCCCTTGACAACACCCACCAGCCCACCCCCTTCCTTTATGTTGTCATTTTTACCGTTTTACCTCTCCTCCCCTCCTTTAATTATTTACTTTATTTATATTATGGAAATGCTAACGTGTGCCCAATAGGCAAACTTTAAGATTGAAAAAATATATTGAAATGTGTGAAAAGTGTATAGAAATATGTGAAAAGTGTATAGAAAAGTGTATTAGAATGTGTGTTTTCTTTGTTTGTTTGTGTTTCTTATTGTGTGCTCATTGGGCACACGTTATCAAGACTTTTATATTATTTATATTAATTCATTTCTTTATATTAATTCATTTAAGAATTCATTTATTTTATTTTATTCAGTTCTTTTATTTAATTCATTTCTTTGATTTAATTATTTATTTATCTCTTTTATTTATATCTTTTTTCTCTTTTATCTTTTTAATATGCTCTAATATCTTGTTTCTCTTTTTCTATTTTTTAATTATTTAATATCTTATTTCTCTAATATCTTTCAATTCTCTTTCTTTATATATATTTTAATTCATTTATTTAATTATTTATTTTTCTTTTTTCTTTTTCTCTTTTATTTATTTAATATTGTTTATTTACCTCTTTTTCTTAATTATTTAATCTTATTTATTTAATTCGTATATTCAGATTATTTCTTATCTTCTTATCTTCAATTACAATTTACAACCACTCATTCAGATTTTCTTTTTACCTTCTTATCTTTTTATCTTCACTTATAACCGCTAATTTATCTTTATTCACAACCACTCATTCAAATTATCTTCTTATCTTCATTTACAACCACTCATTTTGATTTTTTTTCTTACCTTCTTATCTATTTATACTACTTCATTTTTCTACTACTTCACACCTTCTTTTCCTAATTCTCTCACTACTTCATACATTTACAGAAACATCTCCCACTATTTTTTTTTCTTTTTTCGTAATTCATCGAACAACATTATGCATGGCTGCTACTATTTAGATGGTTGGTCATTTGAGAATGATGGTCCCAGTGAGGAGAGCATCTCCTACAGTAGTCACGATTATACAACCGAATTTAGCACTGATCATGTTACTTATTACCGGTGTTCTTATGCATATTTGTCATTTATTTTGAAAGTAGATAAAATACGGTAAGACTGGATAATGTTTTACTTATACATATTCGCTATTCAGATGGTTGGTCATTGGGCGCGGAGAGTTGGTCTCCAAAATGGTATTATGGTGATTATTAACAAATCTGCTAATTTAAAGGTGACAAGCTGCCGAAGTGTATTCTTGGTTGTGAGAGAGGAGGAAAGTACAAACCGCACTGGTACGTATTCGGTTGAAGAGTGGCTGACATGGGCTTTGGATACCTTAAAAAAGTGGATGGTTGGAAAGGGGGCATTGTTGTCATTGGTGTTTGTTTCCCCATGGCACGTCACATCCTTTGCATTTGGCACATAAATAAATCAGTGCGTAAATTTCTAAATATAAAGTCAAATTTAAATGTAAATGTAAAAAAATAATTTACTTGCAAATGTAAACCAAATTAAATAAGTAATTAAATAAATAAAGTTAAAATAGTAAATGAAATAAATAAAATTGGGACGGAAAAAAAAAAGAAAGAAATAGGGCCTGTAACACACAAATTATGGTCCTGAAATAAAGAACACGAAAAAGATGCACAAAATAATAATATTATTGATTTTCAATTTAATGCGAGGGGTACAATCTCTAATTAATGCTCTTTTACAATAAAGAGCAAAAGATATTCCTCTGATTCGATCTCCCGTGAGTTTCAACGGCTTGAACGCTTGTTGTTGAATCGCACAAAATGACAATTTTCTTTGTCTCTTCAAGTTGAATGAACTGAAGAACAAAGTTTGAGGATGACTTTGATTTGTTGAATGATTTGTTGGATGCTGAACTTGTGGAGAAATTGGCACGTTCTTGGTGCTTGATGATTCTTTGTAAGTTGTTGCTTTTGTGTTGGAAGATGACTTTGATTTGTTGAAGGATTTGAGTTGTTGGTGATGAACTTGTGAAGAAATCGGCACTTTGTTCTTGTTGCTTGATGATTCTTCGCAAGTTGTTGGAGAATTGCTTGAGAGCTCTGGTTGAATGCCAAGCAAAGAGTGAAAAATCCCTTTCTTCTTCATATGAGCCTCTATTTATAGGCTCAGGAAGATGGGGTTTCAATTTGGTATGATTTGAAATTAATTTTATTTAATTACAAATCAGGATAATTGATAATCAATCAAGATGATTTGATTATCAATCAGGATAATTTTAACCTCAATCAAGATAATTGAACATCAATCAAAAAGATTGATTTGGTGTTATTTCCTAAAAGAAAATTTGACTTCTTTTATTTCTTTTAGGAAATTACATTTAACCCGAAAAGATAAATAATATATTTATTAATTAATTTTTTTATTGGGTTGTCTTGAATGAGCGTGCACATTTGGGCCAGCCCAATTCCTTGACTCATTTGGCAAATCAATTTAGCCCAATGTATTTTTGGTCTTCCACAAATTTTCAAAAGGATTAGACCCATATATTTAATGGGCCCAATATTCATTTGAAAGTGTTGACCAATGTTTGATTTTTAATTAATCAAGAATATTTATTTATCTCGATTAATCAGACGGTGACTAGGCAGTGCCGAAACTTTGGTGTCTACAAATTGCCCCCACTTCGAGGCTCAGGCGAATGCTTGCTTGCGAGCATGGGAAATGTGGCTTGAAGTAGCTTGAATTTTTTCGCCGTGTAAGATGTATGTGAATTCGTCAATGCTAAATGAATCCCGGTCCACAAATTGGGAAATTTTTCAAAAATGCTAGCCCACGAAAACATGCCCTTTTTTTTTTTTTAGTCATCATTCGAAACTGCAGAGGCAGTTTGGTGCCAAGCTTCAAAATTGTAAGCGCCAACTTGACTTTAACATGTTAGGCAAGTAATTGGTGGCAAAACCACCCACGTTTCTTGGGTTTACAAACTTTGGCAAAATTCATTGAAATTGCAAATCAATCTGGAGAACTTTCCATTGATGCATGGAGAGAAAATCTGTTATTTCTCTTTTCTCTTTAATCATTATGGAAGTTGTAATTTTGGTGGTTTACTGACTATGGAGTTTCAATTAAGACAAACTTCCAAATTAATCAATGATTTATTCTTCCAAAAAATGAGTTCTTAAGCTTCCTTAGGCCCTGTTCAGTTGTCAAGAAAAGATGGGAAAGTTAGCTTTCCTACATATTTTGGAGTGTTCAGTTACCAGCAAAGTGATAGCATCTTGGAAAATGACTTTCCCACCATGACTCATTTTCCCTTAAAACATGTCTTGCAAAATATATGGAATTTAGCATCGTGGGAAAGTTCTATCCTCCCTTCATTTAAGTTTTTTTCGCCAACGTTCTTTCTCTCTCATTTATTTCCCTTATTTCGTACAATACTCCATTTTTTTTTTTGTTTCTGCTATAAATATAGGCAACATAGTCAATATTTTAGTTTTACAAATGTGTGTTTTTAATGTTGTTATCAGTCTTTTGTTTTGTTTGAACCAACCAATTAATTACCGTTGGTTAACGGAATGCTTGTTGTAGCCCTATTTTAGTAGATTAGGCTTGGTAAGCTAGCGTAAGCTATTTAAGTAGGCTCGAGGAGGGTAGGCACGTAGCTTCGCTCATCGGTTTTATTTTATCTTATCTATTTATCTTTTAAGCATCCAAATAAACCGATCATTTGGGCTTTTTTATTGCATTTGTTAGTTTACATCAATTTTTTGTTGGTTATTTCTTCGTCTAGACAAGAGAAATCTAAAAATAAAAATTGTCATCAAAACTTAAAATTCTTTGAATAAAGAGAAAATAAGCCAAAAAAAAACCTTTTTGCTTATTTTTTTCTATATTCAAAATAATTTGAGTTTCAAAATTATTTTTATTTTTTCGATTCCTATGGTCGAGACGAACTAATAATCTACAAATATTTGACGCGAAACAAATAGATACGAAAAAATTGAATAGAGACAAAAATAAAAGTCAACTGACTTATTAAGCCAAACAAAACTCAATATTTTTCATTTTTATGACTGATTTTAGAGTTACCTAATGATTCAAAGGTAACATTTTGTATGTATTAATTTTTTTCCGATATTTCCCCAAAAAAATAAGAAATTCTTTAATAAAAAAAATCATTTTCTTTTCCAAATAAACTTTTACTTGGCAAATTATCCTTCACAACTCAATTTAAAAGTAATTTCAAACTTTTACCCAAACTTTTCAAAACACATTTTTTTATGACTGTCAAATGAAATGTAACATTTTGTAAAATTTTTTGACGGAGATAAAATAAGATTCCCGTAAGTTTCTTTTTCTTGGCAAATGAACAACTCAATTTTAGTTTTCCTACATAATTCATTTGTCAAATGAACACTCACAGGAAAATAGATTTTCTTTTCCTTTACTTCACTTCAATTCACTTTTCCTAGGACTAACTTTCCTGCACAACATTCTTGACAACTGAACGGAGCCTTAGGAACACTCAACAGCTGTCAAATAAATTCTTCACCGTGTTGTGTGGCTCTGAATTTGCACGTGAAAGCACCCTATAATGGTAAGGGTAGTTCTATTTACTACCCTTTTTCCCTCAATACAACCCATGCAAAATAAATACCAAAACCTTCCTTGCGAAAAGACCATTTAGCCCCTCAAATTACTTCATACCAACCCACCCCACTTTTTCCCAATTGCTAATACCAACCCAGTGCATCTTCTTCTTCCTTCAGCTCCATCGTTTTCTCACTCTTCTCCCTCCCACGTCGAAAAAATCCCTCCTCTTCCTCCTCCTCCTCCTCCTCCAGCCATTAACCTCCATTGTCCTCCCCTGCCCCTCATCTCTCCTCTCTCTCAATGGAGAACCTTGTTGAATCAATGGAGGGATCTTCTCCCTCACTAGATTTGGGAGAAGAGCTCCAAAGAGTATTGGAGCAATTTACAACTCCAAGTCCACCAATGGATGCACAAATACAGACCAAGAGTAACCCGGACATGAAGACTTCCGAGCAAAAAACGACCCAAGAGTAACCCATTGTTTTTTCGATTTCTCAGTCGATGTTCGTTCGAAACGGTACCACAGTCTCGAAAGTCGTAATACATTTCGGTAGTTAATACCCGAAATTTACCTATAAAACCGGGAGTTTATATCCGAAATTGGTAATGGTAGTTAATATCCGCAATATTGGCCATAATTCAGTAGTTTGTATCCGAATTATGTGCTTAGTTCGGGAGTAAATATCCGAAATGTGACAAAACCAGACGAGTAAAATAGCGGCGATTTCTTTGACTGGTTTGACGGAGGGAGGAGGGAAGAGAAAAGGGTTTTGAGTGGGTTTTGAGAGTTTTGAATGTTGAAATTTGGGACAAAAATAAGGAGGGGCAATTTTGGAAATGTGTCGGGTTATATGAAGCAAAAATAAAGATTTGCCACATTAGCAGGGTTGTATTTAGCAAAAGGGTTGTATGAAGTCGAAAAAGGGTTGTAAATAGACTCACCTGGTAATGATTCCACTTATCCTTTGTATTCTTGCGGAGCAACGGAATACATTTCCCTCTTCACATTTTGATGTCAAGGCAATAGTTATAAATTAATTCCATTTTGATGACCTCTCAATAGAAGAAAACATAATACGCACGAGCCTTGTAAGGAATTGTTTCATGGTGTATTCCCCATCATCAATCAACTAATCTGAGTTTCCCAAACAACTTCTTTTATTTCAATCTACTGATTTGATTTTCCAAACTGATTTCTCTTCAATAGGAAAATTCTGGAAGGCAAAAGGGTTTCTAAATTTGACGTACCACTCTTCAATATAAATGTATGCACTGCCTGTTGTAGCCGCTCCACATCACAAAACAAGCCAAGTTTGCTCTCGTTCACTGGGTGCTATTTTTTCCTCTGGTGAGCACCTTCTTTGTTCTTTTGATTTGTTATTTATGCTTTTGTCTTGCTGCTTTGTCAACATGTGAGCCTCATGTGGATTTATTTGAGTCCTACTTGTCACTGAAAAGGGTTCCAAGGTCTTCAAATACAGAAGTTCAATAACGACTTTTTTTTTTCTTCTCTAATTTACATGGGCCTTGTCTTTTGTGGAAATCATGTCAGCACTAAATGATAATCATGCATGTACATGTATGTCTCGAAACCACGACAAAAAATATTATGCTGGGCAAATAACATTGACCCATTCTGAAACACACTCCATCCGGTTTTGCTTTTGCTAGTGTGAGGTCTTTCTTTTGTTGTAACAAGTGACGCTATAACACAGTTTGTTCTCAAACACAATTTTGCATAGTTTCACGCGGAATTAGCATGTTATTTTTACCAACCAAACTGGTGACGTCTTGGTACTTCTCGCTTTTGTCGAGAGTTTCTCTCTCTACCAAGAGAGTTTCTTTTCTAGGGTTTCCCTAGACAGCTGCCGCAGCCCATCCCCATCCCCTACCATCACATCCCTTCTCCTTTGACCTCCCCCCCGCCCCACCTTCCCACCGCCCTAACCTCACCACCGCGCCGCGCCGGTCTCGATACAAGTCAGTTTCTTCTGCCCCTCCTCACACCCGTTCCACCACTTCACCTTTCTACCTCTCCCTCCACTGAAACCATGGCTACCCCGCCTCCTCCTTGGCAGTTTCACCTGCCTTGTTTGAGGCCTGTTTTGACTTAGTGGTGACGTTAGGGGGGCTCGGGCCCCTCCGGTGAATAATGATTCTGATAACCGTTGGCGGCAACTCAGCATCTCGGTTCTTGGCTGGAGAAGCAGCTGGCTTTGCATACTCGGTGTAACTCAGCGCCTTTCGGAGCAACTCAGCGGGGCAACTCAGTGGGTCTTCTCAGTGGGGTGACTCAGTTTATTTAGTTCATTCCGGCTGAGTTTTTGTGTTATTTGTTTCGGTTTTGTTTTTTTCGCGATTTGATTTCCGAGAAGTCTAGATTTCATTTGAGCTTTCATGGGTTGGATTGAGCCATAGGCTAGTTACTAGTGTGGTTTGGGTAGGACCCTATGCATCGACCCTCGTATGGGCCTGCGTCTGCTCTGCAGTACGAGTCTTAGAGCCCTATGCCCGTCGTGGCTATTGTGGTGTGCTCGTTGCCCGAGTCATAGTAGTTTCGGTTTTTTCCGTTTTTTGTATTGAAATCTTGTATTTGGCTTGGCTTTCGGGCCGAATTAATGAAATGACTTTCAGTTCAAAAAAAAAAAAAAAAAACTGGTGACGTCTTCTCTTCTTCTTTTTTTTTTTTTTTTTTTTTTGGATATGTGCATGCCCCTAGTTATTTGCTAACACAAATTTTTCTTTTTTTTTTTTTTTTTTTTTTTTTTGAACAGGATAATTTTTGAAGCCGCCGCTGCCACCGCCACATTCTTCACTTCTTGCCCCCATTATCAAATAACGAGGTATTATTTACTTTAAGCAAAAGTTGGTATTTTTCTCGATGGTTTCGTTACTTTCTTGTATATGCGACAGTTTGACCTTAGTGGAAAATGCACATAGTGGGCTAGTCACCGACTGGTTATCTAAGCACTTTTCCTCCCCTTTAAACCATAGGAGGTTAGCTTGACTTTTTGGGGAATGCGCCTAGTGGGCTAGTCATTGACTAGTTATCTAGACACTTTTCCTTCCCATTTACCATAGGCGGTTAGCTTGGCTTCACAGAGAATGCGCCTGGTGGGCTAGTCTTTGACTGGTTATCCAGACACTTCTCCTTTGTTGGGTTGTCCAGACACTTCTCCTGGTTATATTTATTAATTATTTAACTTTTTTTTATTGGGTTGTCTTGAATGGGCCTGCACATTTGGGTCAACCCAATTCTTTGACTCATTTGGCAAATCAATTTAGCCCAATGTATTTTTGGTCTTCCACAAATTTTCGAAAGGATTAGACCCATATATTTAATTGGCCCAATATTCATTTGAAAGTGTTGACCAATGTTTGACTTTTAATTAATCAAGAATATTTATTTATCTCGATTAATCAGACGGTGATTAGGCAGTGCCGAAACTTCGGTGTCTACGGGGCCGAAAAGGGGAGGGCAGTTGGGGCAAAGGGGGGTGGGGCCGAAAGATGATCATGTGATCAAGGATGAAATTACTGACTCTTGTTTTATACGATTTGGACCAGAGTCTGGAAGGTTGATCAAGAGTTAGAGGCGTGTGGGAATGAAAGACAGTTGTCCAAATTATCTCTCTCTCTCTCTAATCATGTGTCGTGCCTGTGCCTCACCGTCCCGTGCGCCGCGCCAATGCATGCTCCAAAATGATGGCCCAACCGGCCCACCATAGTGCCCGTGTTGTGTGTGTGTCGCGCTGCAACGATAAACATGTCGTGCCCGTGCTACTTTTGCTTGCCGTGCGTGCGCCCTTAACACTTCGCCGTCGCCCGTGCCGTGCTGCCCTAAGACAACAAAGGAACGCGCCCTCATGTCGTGGCACTAAGTCTTTTTGAGACAAATTCTTTATTAGTCAGTCCTCTCCTCTCTAGGTCAACTATCGTGTCGTGCAGCCTTAACCGTGTTGTGTCGTGCCATGTCCCTTTTCGTTTTGCCCATGCCCAGACATCAAAGGCCAAAGACAACAAAGGAACAGAAGGCCCCTCATCGCATCCACTCTCCCTCTTTTGAGACAAATTCACAGCCTTACAAATCCTCAAAGATTCATCCTCGAGCAGTCGAGTTTAGTGCTAACTTGGTTGTCAAATGAATCATACAAAGTGATGATGCCAAAATCTGGCCGATCGGTTCAAAGTCCCTTGCCAAACAAGTCCAAAGACCAGGGAAAGCATCCACTTCTATCACATATTTTTTTGTATTTTCCAGATCACCTATCTTTTTTTGTTTTTGTATTTTCCAGATCACCAATCTTTTTTTGTTTTTCCTTTTTTTGAATACGTGGAATCAAATCTAAATTACAATCCCCAATATCACACAATTTGAGATGAGGAAATTTCTCCATCACTCTATGTCTCCTTTTAGGAGGATGAGAATTTATATTCCAAATATTATGGAGTGTGGAAAATTTATCAATTAAGTCCTTCACTCCACTATTTATCTATTCGAAATCTCGTTTTATTCATCAAATGAGTACATATACATTTGTTTTATGTAAAATTAGTAGCATTCTAAAAATATTCACTTTACCTTTGAAATGAGATCAATATTGCATACTTCTAACAAAAATTTTAAAATATTAATTTAAAATTTAGATGATAACTTTTGGATAAATCATTCATCTAGACGAGAAGAATCAGAAAAGATATGAAATGTGGACCGATGACCAAAAATAAAATAAAAAATACCAATTGTTTGGCATTTTTTTTCTTTTTAGTGCACTTTTTTTTTCTTTTGGTCATAATCTTTTATTTTTAAATTTTTCTCGCAAAAATGAATGATTAATCCCAAAAATATAAAGTGAATCTAGTAAAAATTCAGAAAAGACAAACAAAAATAGAATTTTGCCCATTTAGTTAGGTGAAATGACTTGTCTTCAAACAAGTGCAAAGTACCATTTAATCTATTTAGTCAATAGCTTGAACTCACTCTGATTATCCAACTTTTTTTATTTTATTTATGGGGTTGAATACTTGTAATATTTTCTTTAAGGTAATATTCATTCTTTCTTTTTTTATTTTTTGGTGAGTTATATAAAAGATCCCATTTAAAGAGTTCTCATCGGACCCAGGAAAACTAAAAAAGAACTTATGGACAAAGAAAATAAAAAGAACCAAACAAGCAATTATGAAATGTAATATCTGCTCATAACGAATCTTATCGAATGAAGATGCATTTGAGAAAAAAATATATATATTTAGTCGTTTTAGTATATAGCATCTATAAATTAAAAAAAATAAAAAGACAAGACTAATATTACAGAGATATATGAAATTGATGTTGTAGTCGACACATAAACCATATTGTACGAAATGTTTATCTCAACAGCAAAATATAAATTCGAAGCGAAGCACTTGCAACGGTAACTTGCCAAAAAAAGTCGAACATGAATAAAGTCGAACATGAATAAGATTCGTTATGAGCGAAAATAATTAGGGGCGCCTGCTTTGCACTATGGTTTGTGTCACACGATCAGAACACAATTCTGAGTGAAAATAACAAATCTTGCTGTTCTCGTTATGAGTGAACAAGATTTGTATGTGTTACTCAACAAGATTCTCACCGTCAGCTACATAGAACAGCCTATGGCGAAAACAAACGAGGGGCGTGGCGCCAGGAATATCTATGATTAGCCGAGCTATCTATAAACAAAACCAAGCAAGCAACAAATAACTGTTATGCATTTTCATTGCCAGGGTTCATTCCACAGCCATGACGTAAACGGACAATTAGAACCATGGCATTCTGTTTTCGTGCCAGTCTTTGGAACACAAGCTCGAAAAAAGGAAGAATGGAAACCTAAAAGAAAAACAGCACGATGTTGCATCATAGAGAAGCAACAGTGGAGAAATTTTGAATCCCAACTCCACAACCAAATGATACCTGCGTAGAACTCCCAAATTTTGAACCTTGTGGTATCGTCCAGAGTCTCCCAAGTGTCTCACACTTGTTTGACAACATCGCATAGCACTACAAACTGCATTTCTTAGGATTAACCTCCCTTACAAGTAGATGTCAAAAGAAAGCAAGACTAAAATGCAAGGCTTCAAAGAAGCAATTCAATTACAGCCTGTATACACAAGACGACAAAAGACAGCAAACCTAAAACTGGGAGGAAAGAACAACACTAACATTTTCTTTTTTACACCTGAGTACAATGTCTCTGTTTGTTTTGACTGAAAATATTTTCCCCAACAATACTTTCAGGGTTTTTTTTTGGATCATTCACTTTCAGGTTTGGCTGCACATAATCTGGGGAAAACACTGTACAAGCAAAACATTTTGCAGCAATTCCTCTAAGTCATTTTCGTGAGTGTCCCTCACTCTTTTGCACTACTCTAGATCTCCATTACAGCTTACTCATGGCTCTCTCTCTCTTCCTACTTCATTTCATGGATCAGAAATTTGTCCATTGACAAACAGCTTCTCAGCAGCCACATCCATTAAACAATGGAGATTAAACCCATAATCCACGATCCAGATTACAAGTTTGAGAGAGAGGGAGAGAGGGGAAAGGATCACAGAAGGGGACAAGCATAGCTTACAGTTTTTGTCAAGTGGCATTCAATGGTTAATTAGATCTTTTCCAACACCAACACCAAAGAATAAAAGAATATAAAATATTTTGTTATTGAACGTTTGCCTTAAAATCATAGTAATCTATCTACATCGAAACAGACAGCTGTCAGCTGTATATAGCTTCCATCCACGCAAGTTGTCAAGAGAATTCTATAGATGGACTCAAAGCCCTTATCAAACAAGCAGGCAATCATATAATTTTGACATAACAGAGATTTCCAAAAGACTCTCATCAGCGATGATACAGGACATGGATGGCATTCTCTAATGTGGATCGCTTTGCAACTCATTTGACGCTAAAAACTTAAGTTGTGTTTGGATCAGGGATTTGTGAGGACAAATGAAAATGTATGGGAAAACCTAAAAAGATAGTAATAGAAATAATGTAGTTCCCAGACCCCTATCTTTTTCCTTTCGTTATCCTCATCCAAACAAAACCAATAATATGGATCTCAAGAAAGCTTGCTGATTCTCAACACTCCTCGAGGTCTCACTGGCAATTTCCAACTTGGTACTATCTTTAGTAGACTTCGTGTTTATATAGTTTGCACCCTTCCACGTGTTTCTAGCCCCGTGACGCTTCCGAATAAAATATCAAGACTAACATATGTAATGAATTTGCATCTCACCAACTCACAAGTGTTTCACTCACTTGTTCAAAATAATATATGGCACTAGCAAACTGCACTTGTTAGGAACTTAGGATTACCCCCTTCCTCAGTTCCTTGCATGTTGATGCTACAAAGAAAGGCAACTAACAATTTCTGTTTTGACTTCAAGGTAGCACATTAAATATCAGCTTGCATGTTCGGGCAAAATATCCAGTAAAGGTATAACAAGCGGAAGAAAGTGCAAAGCTAATTTCCTCTTTGACAGATGTATAATACTTTATAGTTCCATTCACACAAGTTTTCAAGCGAACCTACAGTTCTAGAGATGATGGCCTCAAATCCATTACCAAACACGGAGGCAGTGATTTAGACAACAAAAAATTCAGAAGAATTAGTCATCAGGCAATCTAAATCTATTACCTCCTCGATGCCCACTAAGAATAATCAACAACCGCGTAGCGAAGCTCCTGATCAAGTGGCAGCAGAAGCCTTAAAAGCACAAATAGGTTTTCCCACCCAATCAGTAAAGCATTAAAGCCTTAACTCGCCACTAGGTTAAACTATTAGTCCTCTGCCATTAAACATGGAAAAAAGTACTAGTTTGTAAAATCTTGCAGTTCATCAGAAGACAACTCAAACGATCAAGGAGAAATCAACATGCAATTTTCCAAAGGATTAATAAAATCTTACACCACCTTCCTTTTCCCTTCTACATCAGCATTAAATTTCTCCTCTCTCCAGGAGACTGCCATTCGTTATCCATCCAGGCTAAGACATGAGTAATTGAGTATATACAAGGTGGGGAAGGAGCAAAATTAGTTTGGTGCCAACGGGAAGATACATTGATATAACTCCATCCGTATTCCATACAAATCGTAAAGAACTATGAAGTTTTCTCTAAGTTTACTCCGTAGACATCCATATTTCGGACAAACAGTAACTCTATTGATGGACTCAACTCCATTAATCAAACAAGCAAAAAGTAACAAACATTTGAAGAAAAACAAAATTTCTATGTCATAATGCAATGATACATCAATTACCTCGGCAATACCACTCAGAAGTGAGACACTTTGATCAAGCCTCGGCAGAAGCCTTTGAGCTCCTAAACCCCTTTTTCAATTCAGCAACCCTCTTCATACACGCCGCCTTCGACTTCCCCGGCACAGCCGCGGTAATCTTCTCCCACCTCATTGGCACATCCTTCGGAAACGCCTTCAACGCATTCAACAATGCCACGTCATCCCCACCACTCCAACTCACACTCTCTCTCATCACTTCACCACTCTCCACCACCCCAGCTTCGCCACTCTCCTCCTCCACCCTCTTATCCACGGGCTTCCGATCCTTCAAAAACCGAGCAAACGAATCGGCGTCATTCATTTTCCTCTCTCCCATCGACTTCGCCGCCTTGATCACGCTCTCCACCCCGTGCCGCCCCTTGAACCCCTCCGCTATCGCCTCCCACCGCTTCGGCTTCCCCACCGGATGCTTCACCAACAACTTCTTCAACATCTCATAATCCCCCTCCTCCCACTCTCTCTCTCCTCCATCCTCGATCATCGATCTATCACCTTCCAATTGAGACGATTGTCGCATATCCTCTCCATTTTTTACGTACGCAACGGTTTCTGGACCCGGGTTGAACCCTAATTCGTCCGGTTTACGAGGTCTGGACCGGCGATTGGGGGTTTTCTTGATTGGACCGTCGAGATCTAGGGAGGGGGAGGGGGGAGGTGGTTCGAGGAGTTTGCCTTGGCCGACGCGGATGTCGCCGGCGGTGAGGGAGGAGGGGGCGAAGGGGCCGAGGAGGAGAGAGAGGGCGAACCAGAAGAGGATGGATTGGAGGGGCTCGGGTTGGGGAAGAGGAGAGAGAGGGAGAAGAGGAGGGTGGAGAGAGGGAGGGAGATGAGAAGAGAGGGTTTGTGAAGGGATGGGGTTGGGGGTTGGTGATGGGAAGGTGGGGTGGAGCGAGATTGGAAGAGGAATCTGGGCCTGGTTTCTTCGTCTAGGAACTCCATCGCGAGAGAGAGGAGGCAGAGGCAGAGGCAGAGGCAGAGGCAGTTCACAAAACAATTCTCCTGCACAATGCTGCGAACTGCATTTTGGCTACAGCTGCAGGGAATTGGGCACCGTGCAGTGCAGTGCCACCATCTGAGCTGTTCATTACACACGAGCCGTTGATTGAGTGCAACGACTCAGAGAGTTTTTTTTTTAAACATCCCTTAAACTTTCACCCATTTCTCCGCTTAGTACTTGGACTTTCAAAATCCTTTGGCCTCCTTTGGCAAAAAAATTTAAACCAGATTATTGGTTTTTTGGGATACAAAAAACCAGGGTGCTTTGGGTAAAAAACTTAATCCAAAAAACCAGAGTGTTTTGGGTAATAATCCAATAATCCAGATTATTTGTTTGTCTTTATTCAAAATTTTTTTGCGTTCGTTAGTTTTGCATCAAGATTTTGTGGTTTCTGGATTCCTCTCGACGAGACGAATCTAACAAGTACAAAATCTTGATGCAAAACTAACGAATGTAAAAAAAATTTGAATAAGGACAAACGAATAATCCAATAATCCATAATCTGGATTATTAGCCAAAGGAGGGAATAATCTGGATTATTAGCCAAACCGGTTTTTTGGATTATTTGAGAAAAAACCAAAAAACCAATAATCTAGTTTAAGTTTTTTTGCCAAAGTAGGCCATGTAGTCCCTGAACTACTTACTTGAAGTGCATGTGGTCCCTCTGTTTAACATCTATTAGTTTCATGGATGGAAAATCGTATGCGCGTCACGGGAGATTATTGTCCCAAACCCAATGGTAAAAACGTCACTTCAAACAAAATTTACTCTCCCCCTCACCGAATCACCTTCGCCCCTTCTCTCCCTCATCTGCCTTAGCCCCAATATGCATCCCTTTCTCCGCCACAGCCACCGCACTATATCCTTCTCTCCGTTTGTTAGGAAACGAATCCCAGAACCTAGTAATTATGCGTACAGATTAAACCACAAAAATAAACACAAACCCTACAAGGCGGAATTAAGGTTTACCTCTCATCCATAGACACGAACGCTGGTTGACTTGTTTATTTTAGAACTTGACAGACCTAATTATTGTATGTAACAAACTTTGCTCAACAGTACCTCATGATCTTCTACCATATTCCATTATATCTCAATCATGTAGCCAAGTGTGGAATTCTACATGATCTCTTTGTTCTCTCTCATTCAGCCTCTATTCTAATTTTCTGAATGACTGTCATCTGACCTAGAGAACATAACGATATATTTATAAAAATTGAGAAGAGGACTGGCGCGAGAAAATAAATCTTTTAGCTTGTGTAAATAAGAAAACCTAATCCCACATGGATTCTATTCTTATTTCACAAATTATAATTCACACCACTAAAGAATTATAATTACACTCCCATCTTTATCTCGATTATATTTCGAGCTCCACGTTATTAAATACTTATTAATCTCCCCACGTTAAGATTACAGATACCCGTTGATTAAATGTCGATTACTAACACCGTTCACCTGCGCCGATTAGCACCGCTGCCAGAGACACCGCCGCCGCCATCACCGGGGGCCTCTTCGCTGGAGATTCTACAAAAT
The DNA here is from genome assembly GCA_016920895.1 of Vaccinium myrtillus. Lineage (NCBI taxonomy): Eukaryota > Viridiplantae > Streptophyta > Magnoliopsida > Ericales > Ericaceae > Vaccinium > Vaccinium myrtillus. The sequence continues at coordinate 16,650,774 of CM029281.1, forward strand.
TTCATCGGAAAATTCACTAGCCTCAATAACTAAGTAATCACCCACAATCTCAACTCTCAACCCACTAATTTCAATCTGACTTCAATTTGAACACAATTGAGGTCTTCCATTAGAACCCAGTGGAGCATAGCTTTCGATTTCCACTATTTCAATCTGATTGCCCTCTTTTCTCCTACTTTTTAAAGAAAATCATGAAAGTGGTGTGCTGGTGTGGAACTGATAAGAACAAAAGCATGAAAATCTTTGTCGTTTGTTGTCGTTCGGAACTCCTTAAGCAACAATAAGAGGCATCATCAACATCATTACTAACCATTAAAACCCTATTTCTTTGATTGCTGATAGTTTCTTCTCTTCTCTTCTCTCTCTTCGTCTATCTTCGTCTCTCTCTCTCTCTCTCTCTCTCTCTCTCTCTCTCTCTCTCTCTCTCTCTATTTCTTGGAGACAGCGTTGAATGGAAAGGGCAGGAGGAGGATGACGTTTTTACCCTGGGTTTGGGGCCGTAATCACCCGTGACGCGCACACATACGATTTTCCGTCCATGAAACTGACGGATGTTAAACAGAGGGACCACGTGCACTTCAAGTAAGTAGTTCAAGAACTACATAAAGGATTTTGAAAGTTCAAGTACTAAGTAGAGAAATGAGTGAAAGTTTAAGGGATGTTTCGGAAAAAAACTCAAAATTTGAGCTGTTGATTACTCGAATCAACAATTCGTGTGCCGCATTACAGGATCTCCGGATCCTGACTGACCAGCTAACCTGAGCCGAAATTATGGCATATTAAGATTTATTTATTATTCATGCAAAACTTGCCACATCAACCTAGATTTGGCTAATTTGAAAAAATTGGGTTTTTAGTTTTTTTCGTTTTGTCCTTGTTCAAAAAAAAATTGCATTTGTTAATTTTCGGTCGATTTTTTGTGGTTTCTTGGCTTGACTCGACGAAAGGAATCTAAAAAGTATAAAATTGTTAGCCAAACTTAAAGTTTTGTGAATAAAGACGAAAAGTAATCTGAAAAATTGGTTTATTTTGGTTTATTTTCGGTTTTATTCAAAAAACTAACTTTTGACCATAATTTTATATTCTTTGGATTCGTCTCGACGAGATAAATCCAGAAACCACAAAATTTTGACGCAAAACTAACAAATGCAAAAAAAAAAATTAATAAGGACAAAACCAAAAAAACCAAAAAATCAGTTTTTTTCAATTTAGCCAAATCAGGCAACGTATAGTTAAAGTTACCAATCCTAGTGGCCTAACAAAAATGAGTTGGCAAAAATTCAAATCCAACGCTCAGTGTTATTCTCCTTAATCTAATGATGTGTAGCTTTGTTTCCCATTTGCTAAAATCTTTAATTTTGAGGTTGTTTCCATTTGCTAAAATCAACACAGTAGATTTTTAGCAAGGGAGTAAACCATTTAATCTTTGATTTTGAGGTTATTTCAGTTTGTTAAAATCAACCCAGTTGAATTTATGGGATTTTCCATTTTAGCAAATGGGAAACAAGACACTCCGATAAAATAAATAAAAGTATATAGATTTTTAAAAATTCATAAAGTGACCAACATTATTAAAGGCACAAAACACTTGCCAAGTGGGGAAGGACGAAAAATGATGGGGACATGGGTAGAAGGAAAGGTCAGGAAGTTGCAACGGTAGTGGAATAACAAAAAAAAAAAAAAAAGTGGTTAGGGTTTTAATGGATATCTTATAAAGCTATTTATGTTTTGATCTTGAAGAAAACACCGAAAAATTACCATTGACTTAGAAAAATACGGGGCGATGCCCCTGTGAGCTTAGATTTCTAAGGAAAAATCTATATCATTGAGCACACTACACAATTCGTCTTTCAAGAACTTGGAAGTATAAATTCAATCGTGTAGACGTAGTTCCCATAATATAATAATTTGTATATTGCAAAAATAATTCTGCACACTATTGTCGATTGTTGTGCACACCATCATACCCACTTACGGGTCGTAGTCTAGTGAACTAGATGTTGTGTGGAGGTCTATTGGTCTACTCTATCACTTTGGTGGGGTTGTGTGACAGGCCCGCCCCCTCACTCAATAGGCAGATTGAAGTAGATATGACTCAAATTGTGGATACGCCACAACCGACTTTAGCTCGATGCCCGAGTTGCTTAAAATGGAATAGTTGTAACCACAAGCTTGATTGCCTGCTTATAAGACGGGCCTGATATTCTTGAGGCTTAAAGCAAATTTAAAAATGGAGCCCTTGTTTTTTTGTTTCTTGTTTTTTTAAATCAATATAGGTGGCTTCTATAACATAAAAGGATTAAACATGATATTTTATCTTCATAATTTAACTAAAATAAAATTATAACTTTTTATACCATTAAAGAAATGAATTAAATACAAAGATGTACTGCTCATACTGTAGAGACCCGTAATTCTAAATTATTTTTCGATAAATAAAGTTGGGGAAATGTGAGGAATTGATTAAAATGTTAAAGTGTTAGATTACTTAGTGTGGTGAGTAAGTTTGGGTCTTTTTGCACTACACAAGCCAATACAAGGGTTGGGGGTGTAATTACTTAAAGTGTGTATGTATTTATGGTGTGTGAGAGGAGAGAGAGCACACTCCCCCTCCCCAAAATCAGCCGACCCTTTTCCTCTCTCTTCCCCTCCATTGTTGTTCTTCATTTCCTCCACAAATCTCCCAAAAATCCCACAAATTCACTCAACCCTTGCACAAATCCTTCCACCATTGCTCATTGGAGCTTGGTAGCTTCTTGCATTGGCCTTGGAAAAGCTCAAGTTGGAAATTTTTAGATCTTGGAAGCTAGAGTTTGGGTTCAATCTTAGATCTAAAGCTCCCACACCTTGAGGCAGAGAAATTTCTACCATTTATAAGTGTATTTGTTGTGCATGTGTGTGTGTATCATATCCTATAGTTAATTTCCTTCTTGCTTAATTGAAATCTTGTGAGTAAACCATTTCTAGTCAAGTTTGTCTTGAAAACTTATCATCTTTTAGCTCCTATGTTACTCCCCTCTTGATTTGGTAGACAACTCATCACATTGTTGCTTCATTTCATGAAAATACTTGTAATTTGTGTGAAACCCATTTTGCACCCAATTTCTAGTCATTTTAACTTGTGAAATGCCTTGATTCTTGAAGATTAATGTTCCCTAGTTAAATTGGTTGTTTAATCATTCCCCTCTAGTCCATTCTATTGATATTTGGCTTTGGAATCATCAAATTTGGAGTCCTAGTGCAAAACTTCCAAAAATCCCTTGTTTGGGCACTTTTCGGGTAGCTCTCTGGAAAACCGCTTGGGCCGGAATCACGGCCGCCGGGGCGGTTTTGACAAATTGGTGGACGAAAATTGTTTTGTTGTTCCGGCCCACTCTTGTGCACTTGTTTGGTCTCGAAACGCGTTTTTCGCTTGTATTATGGACATTTTCCACTTTGGTAACACTTAGGTATTAAATGATAATGGGGTTTGATTGATGTCACTTGTTGCTTGATTATTAGTGGATTTAGTGAGGACACGGTCCGTAAGTTGACACTTTGCATACATTTGAGTTGAGTGGAGAGTCCAAGACACTTGTGAAGGGACATTGTGACACGTGAGTTATATTTGACACTAAGTTGACTTTATAATTTGATAAGTGATAATGCGAATGTAAAACATGTGATACGGGGCTCGATAGGGTTTGCCCGGAGTAATACGGGGCCCGATAGAGTTTGCCCGGAGTGACACGGAGCCCAATAGGGTATGCCCGGAGTGACACGGGCCTTTATGGTTTGCCCAGAGTGACAAGGGGCCTATATGGCATGCCCGGAGTATAATCTAATGTTTTAAAGGAATGAAATGTATATGGTAAACATGTAGGATACATATGGCGTGTCGGGTACGTGTCAGGTACGAGAGATGATGTAAACAGAATCTAATAACTTGTGAGTTGGTTTCAAGTCCTTTAATCATTAAAACTTTATTAACTCTTGTTTGTGACTTATGCTTTCCTAGCCTATCACTCACATGCATTTCATTGCATTTAGGATTGTTAGATTTTTCTCTACTGGGCTAGTGAACTCACCCTTACAATTTCAGGTACCTAGCACGGAGCATGACATGAATTGCTTGGAGTGCATGCATGCATCTATTTTGGAAGCTAAATGGAGGAGTTACTTGACATTGTTCATTTTCCTGTTTAGTTTTAGTTTTAGTTTTGATGACATCATCATTTCCCTCATTTCTCTCTCTGTCTCTTTCCATTCATTACACCTGCTGACATCATCAAAACTAAACTAAACTATCTAACCAAACACAACCTTTATCATATTAGAACTTGTATTTTTTGATAAGATGATTTTGTAACTTGATTAAGTTTCATCTTTTGACATTGGGTTGTAAATACACTTAAAACTTATGTACTTGTATTTGGGTTTACGGGTACCCTTAGACAATTGTGGCTTATTGATTATGACTTTTCTAAATCTTATGTGGACTTTGACTTGGACCGTGGAATTGTTGACCCTCCACGTGAAATTTATAAAATGTTTTATCTTTAAAATTTTGAGGGCGTGACACATACGATGCGTTTTCTTTAACTATTTTTAATACGTAGTAAAATTCGTTTCAAACTTTCAATTGTATGAATACTATTAAATATAAAGATGTACTGCTCAAAATTTTGTCCCATGAAAATTAATTATTTTGTTATGTTATAGTTAAAAGTGTTTATTTTGTGAAGTTGATATTAAAACTTAAAAGAAAATTGTAATAATATATAGTAAATAAAAGGGAAAAAAATATTACTAAAACATTTATGGTGTGCAATAAAATTGAACCTTGACATCTACTCTCACTATCAGCTTCCCAGAAATAGTTGTTTGACGGGTAATACATTCTAATGTAATTGTGGATTGCTTTTTGTGGTCCTCAATAGCATAATCGGGGTTGAGTTGTGCGCTTGTCGTAGGGCTTGTAGAATTAATGGGAAGGGGGTAAAACTGTAATTTCACATGCCGTTTCGGGTGGGTCACACGAAGAAAAAGAAAAAGAAAAAGAAAAAGGGGATGGTAGGGTTTGAAAAAAAAAAAATTTCAGTTCCTAACTTTTAGCATTTGAGGAATAATTTTTATAAAATCTTAATATGAAAAATCATTTGGGACATAACAGGAAAAACAAAATGATGCAATTAAAAAGGTTGTGGCCTTATTCGTTTCCATGTTTAGTTTTAATTTTACTCCAGTTTTGATGACATCACTATTTTTCTCATTTCTCTCTATCGCTCTCCACTCATTACACCTGCTGGCATCATTAAAATTAAACTAAATTATCTAACCAAAGAGAGTGTGTATAATTTGTGACAAGGATCAAATTCTAACAGGATTAAAAAAGTTACAATTAAAGGCAGTAACTTGAGATAACGATAAAATTCTTGGGTTTTCTTTCTAATCGTCGCCCCATATATCCAATTTCTACACGATCAGAACCAGAACAAAATCGAGCAGGTAACCCTTTACCCTTCTCTGTCTCTCTCGTCGTCGCCTCTCTCTGTTTGCTGTTTTTCAAGCTTAATTTATATGATTAAACATGCTATGATTTGGGGCATAGAGAATTGGGATGTACGATCCACGCACCAGGTGTGAATCAATTCACAGCAGATGCAGTAGTACCATTCTTTTAGGGCTCCTTGAGTAGTTTCTTTCTAGGGTTCTACCCAGGGCCGTCGCTTGTTGCAATTGTAAGTGTCGTCATCGTCCTCTCATTTTGTCTTTTCATCACACGACGTAATGGAGTCCGTAGATTTGGCGATAAACATTTGCAATTTATGTCATTAACAGATATGATGATTATGCTGAGTAAAGATTTCCTATTAAATTTGCATTTTTACAATGATCATGAATTTTGCGTACAAAGATTTATCGAGCAAATTAATTTGGTATTGTATTTAACTTATTCATCTTCTCTTTTGCTTTATCTTTTCTTCCTCTGTAACCCCGCCGTAAACCCATCATCCAAACACGGGCTTAATTTAGTTACATTCATGTTGAGAAAGAGATCTTAAAGTTGGCTTTTATCTATCTGTTTACAGTCTGTAGTTTGTTTGGTTTCCTAGAATAAGCTTTTAAGGTGTTTCAGGGCTTCATTCTGTCCAATAAATTAGTAGTCTTGGTTGGATGACCTTTGCCTTGGAGGAATGTGATCCCATGCATGACCATTCTATAAGCTAAGATGCAAAACATGAGTTTTATTTATTTATTTATGAGAAGTTACACCATCTTGGGCATGTTTTACCGGGAGCGTGATGAGTTGGTATTGATAGCCAATTTTATGCTCTTAGCTCCTTCCATTTGACGGGAAATTGTCAGTGTAAGGTGCTCTCTTGAATGTTTTGATTCTTGAGATCCCTCACACATACATATAATCTTTGTTTTGTTTTTCCTCTTCGCATTTTGGTTTGGATATGTGTTTCTGAAAGAGAAGGGGGTTAGCTCAGCATTGGGTATTAATTAACACAGACGACTTCATTACCACAGGGCAAAGTTAGTGAAGATCTTGTTGCTTTATTTCTGCCTTTGACGAGATTTATTTATTTTTTTCTCTAAGATTTTACGTGGCTGGTAGAGACAAGTGGGTGAAATAGCAGAATAATTGGGGTAAAAGATCTGATGTGCTGGAACTAATCAAAGAAGGTCAAGAAAACACTGGACGGTTGTGTAAGTTGCTTATAGTCCATGTGGCCTCGTTCTTACTTGTACAAATTAAATACATAGATACATATACCATTTGATTGGGGTTATTGTTTCTATTAATTTGACCATATGATACTCTTGATTGTTGATTTAGAGCACAATACGTGGTGCTCAATCTTCTTGTTGTGTACTTTTGATGTCATAGTGCCAATATCAACCACATTTATTTTTCTCTGCTAAACGATTTGGTAAGATGAGTTGCAATTGAATGAGTTCAGAATTTGGACTATAGAAAAGAGGATTGGTTTGTGCTCCATTGACATTATTGGGAGGTTCTTGCATGTACCACTTCCTCCTCAAATGTTAGCAGCCATGGTCTACTTATGGTTATTTCTACCTTTGGTCGATCATGTAGGAGTCATTTGTTCGTTCCAGCGCAATACACAGATCTTCTTTAAACACATATTGCAGGCTTTGCTGTTCGTGTAGTGCTTGGGGGAGCACGTTGTGATATCTATAGTCAGTAGATAGAACACATGTAAAGTCATGATGGTTGGATGACTGTGTAGTTCTTTAATGTTTCTGTATCCAATGATTATAAGGTGAGAGAGAGCGATAATTTCATTCATTATTATGGGTTGTGAATTTTGATCACGATTCTAAATTAGCTTTAAGGTCAATAACCGAGCTTAAGGTGGGAGTTTAGATTGTTCACAGTGTGTGGCTCATTGGTGCAGGCTCCTTTGAGTGCTGGTGTTCATTTTGACAGTTTGTGCCTCGCTTACATTCATCTAGTGTTGACCTGATTGAGACTGCTTAACCTCTCTTCATCCTGCAGATAGTATATTGATTTATAAATTTGATGGTTTCTGCTATCAAGGCCATTTAATTTTTTTGTGTTAAGAGAGTATGAAGATGGATGTTTCTGGGAAGAATTTGATATTTGAAGAGTCCAGTAAAAGGGGAGGCCAAGTTATGAGGTTTGATTCTCGGTTCTCAGTGGCGTAACTATATTGTTTGTGCATCCATTACAGGAAAGGTTTCCAATCATCCGCTCCTGAAATTTCTGAACGATCATCAAGAGCTTTAAAGGGAGTATCTGGCCTTGCAAGAAATGGATCCTGGTCGTTATGGTCCTCAGCAAGGATGGGAAAATAACAGCGTAATTGTGGTTTCCTTCTTAATCACCTATAACGGATGAGATACAAGAATTAGGGCTCATGTGATTGTCCATTTTTTCCTGGCATTTCATCCTTAAAGAACAATGGGATAAAGCTGTGGGACAGTGAGGATATGGAATGGATTTGCCTACTTGATACCATTACTATAAGTTGCTGACATAGCTTATTCTTGAATCCACAGGCTTTGGAAGGGTATGGTGCAGTCCATGAGCCAAACTTCCGGTGAGTGATGACTGATCCTAGTCGCGAGGGAAATTTAACTGCTCGTTGGTAAAGAGCTAAGTTGAATGCCTGTTACTTATGGCATTGTGAAATGTATCACTCTAGATTTTTGATGACTCCACGGCAAAAATATTTTTAGTTTAGAAGGACTGTACTTTTCTTTCTCGAATGCGTGCTGTGCGTTTTAAGATCTTTCAGTATTTTGTGTTCTATGCAGCATTGTTTACTTTTTTTGTGTTCTATGCAGTATTATTTACATTTTTCTATATCGTTTTCTTTTCTTTTTCTTTTTCTTTTTCTTGTGTTCTTTGGCTCTGCCTTATACTCTTTTGACAGGGCTGGTGGTTCCTATGATGATAGGAGGTTTGTTGATGAAAGATTACCAAGGGATAACATCTACCCTAGGAATGCCTTCCATCGGGATACATTGGAGAGGGAGAACTATCCACCTCCTCCTCCTGCAGTTGGTCCATGGCCTCGAACAAGAAGGAGAAGTTATGAAGAAGATTATTCACTTGAGAGGGACTCTAGGCGACATGAGAAGCCGTATGCTGATTCCTATAATGATTTGGATGCTTTTCATGAAGCTGACAAATATCATGAGATTGATAGATTTCAGGAATATGACAAGTTTCGGGATGGCTATCGCAATATTGACAACTACTCTGATCATGTGTATGATAGGCCTTCTAGATATGGGGGACGTGGGCGTGATGATCAGGCATATGACGACTATGAATATGGATCTCGCGTTTCCCATCAAAACCGGGAAGATAGCCGTGAGAGGGATTATGGTTATGGAAGGCATAGTTATGATTCAGATTATGATCGAGGTAGTAGGAGAGACAGTAGTTGGAGTCGTCGTGAATCTCGTGATCGCGATCGTGACAAGATAAGCCGGGAAAGAGATAGGAGTCCGCATAGAAGACATGACCGTTCTAGGTCTAGGGGACATGAAGATCACGCAAGGTCAAGGTCAAGGTCAAGGTCTCCTCGGAGTCGAAGTCGCGGTCGGAGTTATCGAGAGGACAGCTACGATGATGGTCGATATGAGAGAAGTGAGAAGCGAAGAGATCGTGAACGTGAGCATGAGCATTACTCTGTGGTATGTCTGATTTTGTAAATGTTGGATATCTGTTGTTACCAATAATGGTTGTGTCTTGTTTATTTCTAAAGGGTTTTGGTCTCGATTATGTTTTCTTGCAGGCTCCATCTGCCACTGTAGTTGTTAAGGGTCTCTCCCAAAAGACAACTGAGGAAGATTTATACCAGATTCTTGTACTTTTCTACTTGATCGGTCATTACTTCATTTGTAAATGCCTGCTGTTTACATAATTGGTGACATTTCATTACCATCAACAGGCTGAATGGGGACCCCTTCGTCATGTCCGTGTGATCAAAGAACGCAATTCGGGCATCTCCCGTGGATTCGCTTTTATTGATTTTCCATCAGTGGTATCAACTAAGCATATCATTTCAATAGTTGAGTTATAATTTCTGAATGGCACACGGGGGCTAATTTTTGTGAGACAGGGAGCTGCGCGTGCCATGATGGATAAAATTGGAGATGACGGTCTTGTTGTTGATGGTAGGAAGCTCTTCTTTGAGTACAGGTATATATGCATTTGTGTGCTTGTTACATTTAATTAATGCAGTTCTTGTATGAGCACTTGTATGGTCATTTATTTCCTGGTGAGTGTATGTTATTTAGTAAGTGAATAAAGTTATTGATTAGCACTTTGAGCTGCCAGTTCCTCCTCTCGTGTACGTGTTTATGTTTTCATTGGGAGTCGTATATAAATTTGGTTTTCTTAGGATCGAAGCGCATTAAACAGTGACTTGATAAATTTTAAGGGTTCAGAAACAAATGATGCCATATTTTCATTTTCTTTGTTTTGGTTATGTCCAATGTCTGAGTCCTAGTTCTTTCATCGTATTGTAGTAATCGATCCTCTGTTTCTATATGGCACTATGAATACCTCCCACTCGTGGGAGGCTGCTTGAGAAATGTCTGTGTTTTAGGCAGTTTATTGTTTGTTATTCCTTTTGTTAGGCTCTTCATCTCAAAAAATCTAGTGAGACTTGGACCATACCTTATTTGAGTTTGGGAACTTTAGCTTGATATGCTTTTTGCCAGTTTTGTTTGTCTATGCAACCGAGAAGTTCATCTAGTTCATCGGTATATTTAAGCTGTTTCATTGATAGTTTGTTATTTATTGCAATTTGCAACTCTTCATGTGGCAGTAGCAAGCCTACTGGAGGGGCAGGTGGACCATCATTTGGACCAGACAATGCATTTAAATCAGGCCATGTCATTAACCGTAAAAGTGTCACTGTACCATCTGATTGGATGTGCACAATCTGTGGCTGCATCAATTTTGCAAGGCGAACATCCTGCTTTCAGGTCATTTCTCTCGTGTCCTGCTTTTTGTATAGCAATTTTTTGCATCTCTCTCCCATCCTGCTTTCAGGTCATTTCTCTTGTGTCCTGCTTTTTGTATAGCAATTTTCTCTCTCTCTCTCTCTCTCTCCCCTTAATAGGAAGCTGGTATTATTTTTTGTGTGCATGAACAACGTGATCGCTTTTGGTCTTTTTGCTTGTTGCAATAGCAGATTTACCTCAGGGATTTTTCAGTTGGTCAATTTTCTTGCTCTTCCTGAATGCCTTCGGTTCTAGTCACCAATTTATTATGGGTTATACCAATCATCTGTTTTCTCCCCCTTTTTGAAGCAGTGTAATGAGCCACGAACAGATGATGCTCCACCAGCAGATATGGCATCATCAAATCCTACACCAATGGGGAAGAAAGGGGAGGCAGGTTAGTTTCTCAGATGCTTTCACCTTGCATATGCAGTAAGTTGTGTGGAGCAATTTGCTGAGTTGACATTTCACCAGGTCCTACCCATGTTTTGGTCGTCCGTGGATTGGATGAAAATGCTGATGAAGAAATGCTTCGTTATGAATTTTCAAAACATGCTCCAATTAAGGTAAGACACACCAAATTGTTACTTGAATGCCTTGTTTCATCCAATCGTGCAGAGATTTCATATGATTTAGAATTGCAGGATCTTCGTCTGGTCAGAGACAAATTCACTCATGTTTCAAGGGGATTTGCTTTTGCCCATTTTCACACGGTAAGTTAATTCTTCGTTCTTTAGTCAGTTATTGCCAAAATGAGCGAATTTATTTGTATTTTTGTTCGTTTGCTGATGTTGAATTAGTATGTGGCTACCAAAGACCTGTGATGGAATTAGCGATTACCATCAACCGATGCAGGCTTCAAACAGGCGAGAAAACTGAGTTTCTGAAAGGTCTTCTGTGATCCATATTGGATCACTATAGTTCTTTTGTCCTTGTGTACTCCACTGCAGCTTAAGTAACGTTCCTCCCAGTTACTAAATAGACACGAGTCCGAGTCTCCTTAACTTAGCAATCAAGATTGGCTATGTTGCATAACTTATTTATTTTACAAGTACGGAAGAGAGTGCCACTCTGATGAGAAGAAAACTTATTTTGTTGTTTGCTGAAACATATGGATATTTGGGCTACAATATTGGTTTTCCTTGTGTTTTCTTGTTTTCCAGGTTGAGGACTCTACTAAAGCTCTCAATGCAACAAATGGAACAACTCTGGAGAAGAATGGACAGATTTTGCGAGTAGCATATGCAAAAAGCATTCTTGGACCGGGATCAGGGCCATCAGGATCGTCTCAGTCGAGCAGTCTTGCTGCTGCTGCAATTGAGGCAGCTGCATTTTCTCAACAGGTTCGTGCTGAACACAAACGTGGGCATATTTTATGCATCAATATTTCAAGGTCCATACATATATCCTTATATGATTTTCTACTTCTCTTCCTTGTAGTATGATGCTGTTGGATGGGCACCAAAAGAATATAATGCAGATGATAAGCTATCTGCTGGCGGGCAGGAGCAGGGTGGTGGAGTGGTTGCAGGCCCAAAGGATGCTTCTGCTCCACAATCTGGATTTGTATGGGATGAAGCATCTGGCTATTATTATGATGCTACTTCTGGGTTCTACTATGATGGAAACACAGGTTTTTTGAAATTTCAACTCTGCCTGCTGCTCATTGTTACTGCAGAAACTTGAATTGGAATTATTTTTTTGGTGCACAAATTAAGCAAATTTTGCATCACATGGGCCACAGCTGACAGTCCCCTTTATAACTACTTTGACTATATCAGATTTATAAGTGAACAATTTGTGATGTATGTTGCTCGTGCAGTTGCACTTGACCTGGCATCCTATATCTTTAATGATGTTAGGTTGTTAGTCATTATGTATCAACTTCTTTTTTGAAATAACAATTGCTAATTTGGGTTTGTGATATTTTGCTTGTGCAGTTGCACTGGCCTGGTATCCTAAATCTCTAAGAATGTTACTTCATTATGCATCAACTTTTCGTTAAGAAATAGTCTTGGTGCCATTGAATTTTTTTGAATCTGATTTGGATTTTATTTGTCAGTGACCATTGCATTATTGCAGCACTTCCTTTTTTGGAGTTTGGGGTTGGCTTTGATGGTTTGCACTTGGTGATGGTTGTTACTCTGGATTACTTGAGAATATCTCACTTTAGGAGTTACATGATTTTTTATATTTCGATATTGGCAGAGATTTGATATTTGTTGATGATGTTGATAGAGACGGGTGGAAAGACATCACCCATTAAGGATTGTCCGACCTTAGGATATGTATTGATGCAAAATTTCTATGGTGCCCCAGAGTGGTACTGGGGCACCAGTGCCCCCGTAAATATTGACCGTTAAATTAGAAAATGGATAAATCTCAGCCATTAGATGAAAACCACCACGAGGAGGGTGGTTTTGCTCTTTTCCCGCACAATTGTACTTACTACGAACACAGGCTTTCCTTACCATAAACACAGACTTTACTTACCACAATTTATGGCCTATACGCGTGGCTGTTTTTGTAGTTTGTAGACTGAGTGTTCGTGGCAAGTAAAACTGGGGCACCGGTGCCCCAATACCACTTTGGGGCACCACAGCCGGAGCCATATTGATGTGGTGGTGCTGGTGGGAAACTTGTCCAATTAAATATTTGGGATTCTGTGACAAACGCTCATTGAGGATCTTTCTTATCACGTTTTGTGGTTTGCAAAAGGTTATTTTAGATTTGCAAAATTTTCATGGGAAAAATTAAGTTATTCTCAATTCGGATATCGCAAACATATGAACTGATGTCATAAGATGCGTCAAACTCCCTATCAGACGATATTTTGTCATAAACATAGGGATGGTGTGATGTAGTGATACATATGAAGCTTGTCGTCTGCCCAAGTTCTTAGTTATCTAAATTAAATTGTAGTCTTTGTTTGCATTGCAACTCTTTAGTATTCTAGTGTGAGGACATTTTCAATGCTTTGAACTCTGGCGATGATATGTTCATGATATACGAAGCAATGATGGGATGGATTTCAAGTTCGTCTTAGTTTATCAGTGACAATGAATTTGTAATATGCAGTATAAATCCCTTTTGAGTTTTAATGCTTTAGAAGGCGATTTCTTCAATAGTATAACCTTTCGTTAACAAAAGATATGCACCTTGGGAATCAAGGAATATAAGCAATGCTCCCTCCTGTGCTATTTACCAAGTTTCTTTTATTGATTTATTGTTTGGTGTTCTGCAGGTTTATATTATGATGGTAACAATGGAATTTGGTATTCTTTCGATCAGCAAACTCAGCAGTATGTGCCTTGCTCTGACCAGAACGACAACAAAACATCTGGAAAGCAAGCCGAATCTTCCAAGCCATCTGATGGTTCCACCAGTAGGAAAGTTGTTATTTCTGCACCAGCTGCTACCATAACTTCGTCAAGTGACAAGGCTGCATCGTCATTGCCAGACGCAGTTCAGGCAGCCGCCAATGCAGCAATAGCTGCTGAAAAGAAAGAGAAGGAGAAGTTGAAAGAGATCAGGCTTGCTTCGAAGAGCAGTATACTTGCCAACAAGAAGAAAATGAGTAATGTGTTGACGCTGTGGAAGCAGAGAAGCCATGAAGGGCAAGGGCCACGCGTGGCAATTGAGGAAAATCAACCATCAGTTTCAGCTGAAGACAGGTCTAATTCTGTTGTTGGAGTTTCCACAAAGAGTAGGTACAAACTGGAACCAGCAAGTATGAAGGAGAATGTTGTAACCAGTTCCGGGTATACTCCAACCACAGTTGCTGCCCAGGTGGTTAGTTTGGAGGCTGGGGATAGGCCAAAGCCTGTGACTAACCGCTCAGGGAGCACTTTGATGGGGGTAATTAGAGGATCTGGTAGGGGTGTGGTGAAATCAGATTCTTCATTCTCTTCATCTGCTGCTCCATACGCAGCAACAAATGCAGATGTACCACCCACAGCAACTTCGACCCCATTTAGAACAGATGCATCTGCCTTGGGTTCTTCTTACATGCCACCTGTGGTGGCGGGAGGTGGCAAGAGGAGGTTTTCTGAGATTCCGCTTCAGTCAGCTTCTCACAAGGAACAACAGGCTCAGACTGCCTATAGAGATCGTGCAGCGGAGAGGAGGAGCTTGTATGGTTCATCATCCTTAATTGGAGATGGTGCATCTGACATTAGCCTTGGGGATACAAGTAAGCTCACTTGAGAATTTTGTTTTACAGTCTGCTTTTTATTCCATGATGGTTTTCTACATTATTTTAGATCTATAGTTGTCAAAACGATGTGTGCGAAATCGTTACTACTCTTTAGGTGAATGTGTTCGAAATTGAATCGCTGATGAGATTCTAGAAATTATCGCATCTGACCAATTCAGATTCTTTCTTACCTCTTTTTTTTTTGCTTTGTGAATAGAACTAATATAACTTTGTGGAGTATGTAGTTCGAAGTTTCTAATGTTTGTGTTTAATTCCTTGACCTATTGATGATTATAGTATTTCATAGAATCGAGACTAGGTTCTTTACCCCTTTTTTCCCTCGTTTTCTTACAAACGTGAAACTAGAAAAATGTAGTCACTGCACTTGGGACTTCAGCTAGCCCTATCTGTAGCTGTGTGATATTTGCACATAAGTTGAGTCATCAAGTTCTAGTTACATGAGCTTAGTGTTCCACTGTTTGCTTCAATGTTGTATTAACTTGTGAGAAAACCCCATGTTCTACATATTCCTGAACTTTCAAGATCGAGATTCAGCATTCAAAAAGGGTTTAGTTGATTCAATGCCCTTTCCCCCTGGTGTTGGGGGAGGACGTGGGTCTGGAGAGGCTAGCACTCCAAGTTATGAAGTCATTACAGCAGAGAAAGCCATTGATGAGAGCAATGTGGGAAACCGGATGCTTCGCAACATGGGCTGGCAAGAAGGCTTGGTATCAATTTGTTCCACTCTTACACTTTGTTTACGTTTATAAATCTTTAAACATTTTCTAGAAGCTCTGGAAAATGCCTCACACATAGTTGATGGTAAAACTCTCGAAAGTGCGATCAACTTGAAAGTGCATTTGTCCGGTTGTTTCTAACCCTATTGTTTGGTCAATGAATAATATTGGGTGGGCCGGAGCATATTTATTATTTATTGTTTGTGCTTTTAGTGAAGGGTCTTGCTAACCTCTACCCAATAGGTGGAGGATAATATGTATATAATGAAAAACTAATTCGGATATCAATGCACATTTCACGGATATCAATATACTTTCACGGATTACTGCACTTTTCTCGGATATCCATGCACTTTCTACTTATTATCCTCCACCCTTTGGGCTGAGGTTAGCGAGGAATTACCTTTTCCCTTCGTAAATCACTCACCAAAAATCCATGATCCAAATTGAGCCCAAGGGTTTCGAAATTAGGAAGCCGTACGATACACACTAAACCACAGGCTTCATGACTCGGTACAATAGTTCATAACAAGCACCACACACTTTCGTAACAAGCACATAGTAAGTAACATTTTCGTGTGAATTATACATGCTTATTCATAACCAGTGATAATAATACCTATGTAACACCAAAAGTTGTAATTAAACAAGGCAGAAATATACTTGCAAACCATACCAAAAACGCGTAAGAAATGGACCACAATCTCAAAAATGCAGAAAGTGTACTCTAAAATTGGAAGGTATACTGTATAGTGGTAGCTGGTGGGTTTTTTCCTCTATTATTTACATTGGATTCTGACGTAATTTTCGGGTGGTGGTGCTTTTGGGGGGCTTCTCGTTTCCTCTTGATTCAATGTGCAGGGACTAGGGAAGGACGGGAGTGGGATGGTAGAACCAGTACAAGCGAAAGCCGTGGAACATAGGGCAGGACTTGGAAGTCAGCAAAAGAAGGCGGTGGATCCAGGGTTGGAGGTTCAGGCGGGAGACAGTTATCGAACTCTTATTCAGAAGAAGGCCATTGCTAGGTTCAGAGAGATGTCATCATAGGCTATAAGAGGATTCAGGGGCTAATTTATATTTTAATCGAATGTAGGCGAGGGCTTCATCTTTTTATGAATAACTAGTGGTCACATAGAAAAATGCCTCCAGGTTATGAAGCTGCTCCAATTATATGCTGCCTTGTTGCCCATCTTCTCCTGTACGAATTGTCTGTTTCTTTTCAGTACAATTCCGGGTTGGTTTTAGAATTTGGACTTTCGATTTTGGCAATTAGTAAATTCGAGCTGTTTCTTTTTTCAGTGTATTTGTGCTTCTAGTAGTTCAAGCAGTTGCAACTCCAGTCCATTTTTGTACTGTGATGTTATTTTTTGCAAATAAAATCATTTTGCTACTTTATTCGGGTAGTACAAAACCTATGAGCCTGTTTGTTTGGGGATAAGAGGGTAGGATAAGGGTGGGGCTAGGATAATCTAAGAAGGGAAGGTCCTTATCCGGTGTTTGGTTCGATTTTGGCACCCAGATCCATATAAGTATCTAACCCCACCCCACACCCCATCGTTAGCTTATCCTGGTGTGGAGAACTACCGGTGTACCTTCAAAGACTCTTCGATTTTTTATTTTTTTTTGTTCTCATTACGAAAATTAAAAATGGGCAACTAAGTAATTTGTCACAGGGTTCTCTATCCACCCGCTCTTATCCATTCGTATTACCCGAACAAACTCCTCCTTTAGTCCCCACACCCCATCGTTGGCTTTCGTCTTGGTGTGTTGGTTGTCAGTGGATCTGCTATTGGCGTTGAAGGAGTCACATAAGAGCAAGATCTGATCAGAGGCGGGGACAATGGCAACGAGCGGTTGCGGTGGAGGTGGCATGGCAGAGGACAGTTGTGATGCAAAAATGATGTGATGAGCGACGTAGTGACAGTGGACAACAGAACCCTGGAAATTTTGAGTAAAGCGTTGGAGATGCTCATATCAATTTGAGTTTTTTTCCACCACAAATTTGTGAGGATTCTATTACCATATTTGTGGGGACATCAACGTGTGATGGGCAACTATTCTGGTTCTCCAAGAGCACCAGATAATCTTTCCCTTTCCGCGGGATTCAAATCAATGCGCTTTACTGCAAGCAATTCCGGGAGCGGATCAAAAAAAAAAAAAAAAAAGGCTAAGATTTGGCTAAAAAAAAAAAACTGGTTTTTTTGATTTTTTTCGTTGTCTTTATTCAAAAAAAAAAAATACATTTGTTAGTTTTGCGTCAAGAATTTGTGGTTTACCAAATTTATCTCGTTTTCAACGGCTATATTCTTTTAAATGTAATGGGAAAAAAACAGATTTTCAGTTTTTTTTTTTTTAAACTTTCTTAAACCACCTTACCCTTTTTTTTTTTCAAAAGGGCAAATGATTATTTTCGCCTTTATTCACAAAACTTTAAGTTTGGTTAATAATTTTTTGGTACTTTTTTAGATTTTCCAGTCGGTGGTCAAAACTAAAAACCATAAAAAATTTATCGGTGGTTAACCTACAAATTTTTTTTTGAATAAAGACAACAAAAAAAACTAAAAAACCAATTTTTGCTTTTTAGCCACGTCAATCTAAGTGGAGACTCTCATAAACTAATTTTACTCCATCCCTTCCAAAATTTGGGTTCCTTAGTGGAAATTCAACTTTTTACGAACACACAATCATTATTACCCTCTTTCAAACACATGAATCTCCAAAACTACTCTTTAGTTATGTGGTGCTAAACTGAGATCTGATGATTTTTTCCCTTCTTTTGAATTTGAAGAAGGAAAGAAGGGCAAAATTTGAATTTTTTTGAAATGTTTCAATTTTTTAATACTCGACTGGTAAGATGGACAAATAATACTAACAAAGATGGAATGTAATCAAGAAACTATCTTGCCGCCGCCGCCACTCTTTCTTCCTCTTTCTGCCGTGAATCCCCCTACAACTGCGATCAAGCATCCCTTGTCTTCGGCATTTAGTTCTTGTGGGTTCACCAGCAAATCCCACAGGTATCAAAATTATCAATTTAGGGGTTTCTCTTTACCAAGCATAGGCTCTGGATAGACTGGATTTTAGGATGGGCTTTTCTTTATGTTTTTCCAAACATATCTTGATTTGAACACAGGCTAAAAGGGGGACAACGTCAAATGTTATACAAACGTGTGTCTCCTTAGTGGATGGTTAAGATGAGTTTCCACAATATTTTAAGAAGCCCGAACACCGCATTTGACCCATTAAATTGTGAAAAACTTTGATGGGATTGGGGAACAAATAAGAACAATACATGTCTACAAATATGAATAGTAGTATTTGATAAACAAGTCTTGTTCATAATGGAAGATCGGAGGAGCCCAACCAAACAACCAGAGCCGGCCTTGAACTAAAGTGAGCGTTGCGGCCGATTTAGGCCCTAAAAAACTACGAATTTCAAAGCCCCCATATTTTAGTACCCCCAAGGTATCTTTTGTAATATAAAAAAAATAAAATCGAAGTGTCTCAACAGAAGATGTAACGAAACCAATTGAAGTGAAATGGATGGAAAATTGTTTTACAAATACATGGATTGCTTGTAGAGTACAATTGACTATTCCCGTTACAGTTGCTACTGGAGAATGAAGCTTTTCTAAGTTGAAGTTGATTAAGTCTTACCTTCGGTCAACTATATAAGAAAGGTTGTTGAACTCTCCATTCTATCTATTGAACATGAGATGGTGGATTAGACTGATTGTTAGAACATAATTAGTACTTTTGCCGCTAAAACTGCAAGAAGATTGAATTTAGATTATGCTTTTAAAGTTTCGTAAGGTTCGGGGTTTAAAAAAAAAAAATAGAATTAGTAATATTCAAGTGACAAGTTTGAAATCTTGGAATGTTTGGTTATTGTTTTAGGTTTTTTTTATTTATTGATGCATAGTAATATTTGTTTTTGAAAGTGTAATTTACCTAGTTACATTTTGTTCATTAATCGAAAATGATCCGGGGTGGGTGTTTTGCGGTAGGTGTTGTGCGGCAAAACCACGTCCTTTTGCGGCACACCTCCAAAGCTCCCAAGGGCCATGTTTGGAGGAAGAAAAAACTACTACAAAATGCCTAAACCCTAAACCCAAAGTGCCTAAACTTGAAGTGCCTAAATCCAAGTGTCCCACTATACCCTACCCCAAAGAGCCTAAATCCCCTAAAATTGAACCCCAAAAATTAACTCTCCAAACATGGCTCTTTGAAACTTTAGAGGTGTACCAAGAAAATGAGTAAAACGATGTAGTTTTGCCGCACAACACGCCGCACAACACCTACCGCGCAACACCTCCCCTGGATTCAATTCAAAAAGGCCTCCTTTTGATTTTCGCTTTAAGTCTCAAAAAAGTTAGGACCGCCTCTGCAAACAAAAAACACAGTACTGAGTACATTGGAAAGAAAATTTAGAACAATAATCTTGTCCATTTTAAGTTGCTTTTAATCGTGAGTTTAGATTAACATGTTATAATAGTTTTGTTTGGTCTTTATGGAATTTTTACTAGATTTACCGAAAAAATCGTTATGAAAGAAATATAAATTCTATTGTGATAGAAATTGAAAAGAAAAAAAATACTAATGTGTTTGATTTGTCAAGAAATAACCTAAAAGTTCCTAATGACTAAAGACAAAATCATTAGAAATCTCTTCGGAATTAGTTTCAATTCGGGACAGATAATGAAGTGGGATTATCTAATAAACAACCCAATCCAAATCGTTTTTGGAAATTGTCTTTCTATATTGCATTTCAATTTCAATTTCAATTTCGTACCTCTAATATTAATTGTTTTAATTTTGACCTGTAGTTTACATTTCGTTTCTATTTCATCCCTTTTGCTGATGGCGTTATTAGAGCAAACGGAATTCAAGAACAGAATTGTCATTTTTCCTCCCAGAGGGATGGAATTGAGGTTTCACGCAAATTATAGGCACAATTTTAAATGTTAGTACATTTTTCTTTTGTTTTAGAAAATAAAAATAAAAAATATATACGTAACATATTTCGCACCTCAATTGTTTTTTTACTTTATAAATATGTTTAGTATATTAAAATTTTATATTATTATCTATTACAAATATATTAGGAAATTGGAAAAGCAATCCCTAAGTTAAATGTCTTTTAACAAAAGAAAAGTTGTTTACCCATTTAAGAAAAGTTGTTCACACCCATTTAGTTCGTCTTCTAATCGTTGATTATGAAGTGTAACACTATTGAATATTAGATAACGGAATGCAGTTCTGACTTTGGAATGATGTTGTGAGCCAACTTAAAGCTTCGTACTTGTAGCTTATATCCACCCGAAGAGGTTGCTTCGTATTTCATCTAGCTATTAGTCGTTAACTTGTTTGAAAACTAATGAAGAACGATCATGTAATTCTCAATACTCAATCAACATATGTATTTTTCATGAGTGATCTTATCATAGAGACTCAAATAAATATAGACTAGGGGTGTCCACGGATCGGATCCGGACGGATCGAATACGGATCCGATCCGATCCGCTCAGAGCAGATTATGGTTTTTAAGATCCGGAACCGAACATTCACGGATCGGTTCCGGATCGGATCGGATCAGGCAGATTTGACATATTAAAGAAGGATTATTGAGCGGATCGAACGGATCCGATTCGATCCGATCCGGATCCGGAACCGCCAGATTAGAAATTCTCGATCCGGAACCGAACCGAACCGAACCGAACATTCACGGATGGATCAACGGATGGTTCGGATTGGTCGGATTGGCGGATCGGATGATCCGCTGGACAGCCCTTTCAGATCAACGAAAATGGACCTAGAGTAAGCAACCTAAGCTTGCAGCACCAGTTGTGTGGTCATTCACAACACTATACTCAAGTTTTAATGCATTCGATCACTTATTAGTATTCAAGATGCTCACTTCTCATCAAAGAATAACTTCTTTTTTAATCCCTTGAAAAAGAAAAAAACGGGGATTGTACAAATTGAACAATGCTAGCCGTACCGACCAAACAGTACAGACGGCGTACCGACAGCGCCGGGACCCCCTTGTGGGTCCCAAACGGTCGATCCGAGCCGTTCATTCACTCCAGAATTGAATTCCGATGGGGTCCACGAGAAAATCACTGCAACCGGACGCTCCTAAGTGTTCGATCCAAAATCACCCCATTTCGTTCCAAAAATTTTGTGTTTCCAAAAAAAAAAAAAAAAAAAAGAAACGAAAAGAAAAGAAGCGATTTTGTGTTTTACTCAAACTCGTGCCTTAAAGCGCGAGTTTAGTGCTTTTGCCCTGGCGTTCCCAACCTGCAAAAGGAACCCAAACTCGCATCTATTAACAGACGAGATCACCTTGAGTTGCCGCAGCCCAGGCTCACCTTCCACCGTCGACCTCTGCAGAGACCGGCGTCCGACCACTGCACCCCTAAGGTCTCTCTCTCTCTCTCTCTCTCTCTCTCTCTGTATGTATATATACATACAATAATGATCACCTAAGGATCCCTTAAATGGGATTTATGCGGACTTGTGTTTCCAGCCGTTGGAAAGCAAACTCGCGGGTTAAAACAAGGGTCTCTCTCGGGTTAAATGGGAAACGTGTCAGGTCAGTCAGTCGCGGGTCATGAACCCCTTCTTCCCTCACACAGAAGATAGAGAGAAGAGAGAGAGAGAGAGAGAGAGAGAGAGAGAGAGAGAGACGACTGGCGATCATTATTGGCGAAGGAGAAGACAATGGGTAATCTCTCTCTCTCTATGTCGTTTGATTACTCTCACAAATGGGTAGTTTTCGATTTTTCTTAAAACCCTAGTTTTTTTTTCAAATTTTCAGAAAAATTTCTTTGAAAACCAAGTTCGAGAGAGACGAACAAGGCTGAGATAGAAGAAATCGACCACATCGAAGACGATTCAGGTAATGTTTTCCTTCGAACAACAATCTGGTTCAATATTTGTCGATTCTAGGGTTTTGCGATTCTGAAAACCAAGTTCGAACAACAATCTGGTATCTCATTAGGCTACGCACTGCAACTTTTCGAATAATTCTTGTTTTGCGCCAGTCTTATTGGTTGTGTTTGTTTTCCATCTTTCTTCTTCATCATTTAGTAGTGATGAATGTGTGACCAATGTTTACATTTATGCACATATTGATTAGATTTCTTAAAGGGAATGTCGGTTTATAAATCATATGGGTTTGCTAAGAGTTGATGCCTGTTTGCTAAGACTTGATGGCTGAATTCTTCATGACTATGCTGCTGCATCACTGAGTCTACGACATGTAAATGGTTAACATCATTTTGGAATAACTGCTTTTTGTAGTATGTGTACAAGTTTAAATGATGTGGGTTCTAGTGTACAATTAAAGAGAGAGATTAGGATTCTGTTTATCATTTAGTACCCCAGTTGTTCTGAGTTAATCATCTAGTTGGATTAAAATGGGATTGTTCTATCTTGATTCTTGTGTATAAACTCACTTCCCTCCAGCTGATTTTTTCTCTCCAATAACACTAGATTAGGTTCCTAAAACCATTGTTGGCACCAAATTGACAAAGAAGATTGTTGCGGTTATAAGAGGCATAGATGGGTGAACACAATGGAGGAACAACATGTTTGGTGTAGAAAATGCTTCTGCATGCTTGATTAGACTATCTTTTACCTGCCAAAATTTGATAGAACCCAGAAATTGGCTGGTTCCTATATTGTTATTGGGATTTAAATCTACGGCAAGTTTCAAGTAGCCTTTTTTAACCCGCGAGACCCCTTTTTAACCCGCCAACGGCTGGAAACAAAAGTCCGCATAACACCCATTTAAGGGATCCCTTAGGTGATCATTATTGTATTAGGTAAAACTTCTAGTCCAAACCTCCCGAAAATAAGGAAAAAATGATTTTTTTTTTGTTTTGCAAATTATTTTTGGAAAATCCAAGCCGTCCAATGTGTTTAAAAGGTGTTTTCAAGGGTCCATGCGGGAAATCTTCAAAAATAAATACCGGGAAGGGCTTGATCCAAGCGCTTTTTGCAAAACCGTAAAAATACCGGTTTGGTTGATTTATTTTTGAAGATTTCTTTGAGATAGTGTTTTTTTGAAAAAGTAATTGGATCAAGACTTCTTTGGAAAATAAATACGGAGAAATGGCTTAATGATCAAGCGCTTTTGAAATTTTTTAGAAAAACACTGCTTGGATCAAGCCCTTCCCGGTATTTATTTTTGAAGATTTCCTGCATGGACCCTTGAAAACACCTTCTGAACACATTGGACAGATCGGATCGTCAAAAAAATGCTCGGATCACGGAGGTCCGGAAGTCCGGAGTCCGGACTAGAAGTGCTCCCTATATATATATTATGTGTGTGTGTGCGTCTAATTCGGGGTTCCTCCCTTCTGAGATGCCTGCTCTAAAATTTTCATGTGAGAAGGAACCCTATGTGAAAATATTTAGTAGTATACTATTGTCTGTCTCTTGCTTTAAGCACATCTTTACTACCCATGTAACCTAACTGTTCCTTGGTTATCTTTGGATTTTTGTTCTTGCTTGTTCCTTGGTGCTTTCGAATTTTTGAGTAACAGTCATAAGAAAAGGTCTATGTTGATCTTTTTCACCTTTCGTTGGCAGTATGTTTTGAAGAGGAAATCTTTTCAAAAAGGCCTCACTAAACCCTATTAGAATGTCGGGTGAAGAGGATCTACACCCCGGAGTAGCGACTCATCTTAACTCGGTGGAACTTGGGTGACTCGGTGTGACTCAGCAATGGTAACTCGGGTTATCTCGGTTTCTTCGGTTTTTGATCAGTTCGGGGTTTTTTTTAGCTTTCTTGTTATTTTCTGGTTTGTGTTATATTGTATAGTTTAGTTTGGGTGTCTTTGTGGTGGTGCTTTCCTTGATCGTCGTCGTTGCGCGGCATGTCGGACTCGGTCGACACTGCTACCCGCTCACAGAGTCCTGAGTGTCAGTGGGGACTCTTCCTCGGAGTAAGCATCCTTTGGCTGTGAAGGCTAGCTAGTTTTCTGGTTTGCTTTCGCAGTCGGCCGGCGATTGACTGTCGGATTGTACTTCCCACCATGGTTTCATCTTGTGCTTAGTGTTAGGGATTGGACTGTTTTCCCTTGGGATCTCTACTACTGGATTGATGACTGGTTCTTGGCCCAACAATGAGGAGTTGGTCTGCCTTTGGCAGGGGTGCCACTGAGCCTACTAGTGTATGTGCTCGCATCTAGATTTGGATGGTTTTGGTTCAATTCTGTATCTTGTGATGAAATCTGTATTGCCTTCGGGCTTTTATATGAATGGAATTGCCTTGATGTTTGCAAAAAAAAACCCTATTAGAATGTCAAGTAATTTTTGCAGTCACAATTGACGCAGTAAGGTGATCAAGAACAAAAACATGGCGGCTGCTACTTCAAATTCTGCATCCCTCAAGGAATATCTGAAAAGATATGAAAATAAGGCTGAAGAGGAGAAGAAAAAGAAGAAGAAGAAGAAGAAAACTAAACCTGATTCAGTGGGAGTGGTGGTTGTTGACGAAGACCCCGTTTGGCAAAAACCAGTAAAGCTTGAGGAAGATGAAGATGATTCAGAAGGTAAGTAATCAATATGTCTTCTCTGTCATAAAGTTCTCCATTTGTTCAAATTTTACTTTGATTGGGTTAATTGAATTTTGAGGACTCATTTAGATGAAGAGAAGCCCGTTGTTGATGAAGATATCGAAGTCAAACGGATGAAGAGACTAGAGCAGCTTAGGTTGAGGCGCCCATTTGGTGCCATTTCTGAAGATGGTAGCGGTTGGGTTCCCGTCTCCGATGTTCCTAAAGAGGAGCAAAATTTGGATATATCTCCACCTCGTAGACGACAGGTTCAGACTGACGTACCTTCACCAGATCCAGATTTGTCACCACCACGACAGTTACGGAGACGTTTCCACACCCCATCGCCAGAATCTGAAACAGAAGCAATACATTCTTCCAGATCAGTTCCTAAACGTTTGAATAATGATCAAAATCTGGACATGTCTCCTCCTCGTAAGAGAAGAGACAGGTATGACACACCTTCACCGGAACCCCATCTCAGAGCATCAAAGTCTGGCAGAGAGGTTACTGATCTGTCGCCACCGCGGAAACAACAAAATCGTCGTTATACTTCATCACCAGAACTTGAAATGAAGCATCCAGATCTTGATTCTTCCCCTCCTCGCCGACCTCGTCCTCAAAAGTCAGAGATGAGTAGGCCTACATCACGTGATCTCTCTCCTCAAAGGTCAAATGGAGCCGATGCTTCAATTGTCTCTTCAGTGCGGAATACCCGGAAAGAATCTCTTTCTGTGAAAAAGCAGCCAAAAACTGGTTTAGTAACGGGCCAAGACATCAAAGAAGAGATTGTTCGAACGAAGAAAGATGACTGGAAGAGGTAACTGATTCTGATTTCAAGCTAATGTTTCTGCATTTCCATTTGGAGTTGTCTCACTTTTGATGTTAGGTTTGTGTGTTGGTCAATGAAATGGGTAAATATGTTACTTGAACTTGTTGAGAGTAGATAATTCATAGACACCTACGAAGGAGTATTGTTGAGATTAGTTGGGTGGATGCTGCTGCTTAAGCCAAAGTTGATTGGAAGTTGGGTGAAGATGGTTTATATTCCCTAAAGGCTAAACTCAATCTTTGAATTAGTGTTGGATTAATTTTGCTTTTTAATTGGTAGCAGCTGTTCCAGATGGACAATTCTAAAGCTTTGAAGACACACTTAACTGATTGTTTCTCGAAAAAAATAGCTGACTTATGGTTTTCCCTCTCTCTGTTCTTGATGTTTCTGTTGCTGTCAGATCATCTTAAAACTTTTCCTAGAAAGCGCCTTCTTTTTTACTGTCAACAAAGGATTCTTAAGTAGTTTTTGTGAGTTGGAGTCTTAAGAAATTTATTGATGCAGAAAGAATAATTTATGAGATGATTCTACAAGCTGCACTTGTTCTGTTTTAGAGGCCAAACTCAAATTATTCTGGGATAGATGGAGAAAATGATTTTGTTAAAGTTTTTTTCTTCACAATTTATGATTGAAAAGTAATTTTTGTGCATGGCATAGTAAATTTGTGTGCCATTATTTGGTGGTTCTTGACCCTGTAGTTTTTCCCCCTTGAAGTGTTCCTTTTCTTTCTTTTTTTCCCCCTTCACTTTTTTTAGGTGTTGGGGAGTCTTATACGTCCTCAACAGCTGTTCATTCAGTGCCTTTCAATCAGTGAAATTGTTGTTGCTTTTGTATTAGTGAAGGGAAGAAAAGTTATCTTAACCAAATTATATGTATTACTGCAGGTTTAAAGATATGGATCCTTCTGTAAGTGGTCGAGGTGCTGAACCTGTATACCGTGATAAAGTAACAGGTGCAAAAAGCATCCTTAGTCTTTCTTTCTTTGGCAACTCATGCTTGGTTTTATCTTGTTCTCACTCGATGCTTTTGCAGGAGAACGCATATCAAAGGACGAGTTACTGAAATCAACAAAAAAGGAGGAAAAACCGAAGGTAGTATATTAACTTACTTCTTTGTGTTTTGATTCTTCTATTTGGTACTTCTAACTGGCATCTAGTGTTATACCACCTCTGTCACAACCCAAATCCGTTCGTTAGGGATCCAATTCTTTTAGATTTTTCATCAAATTTCAGATGTCTGATTGCGGAAAGTGCACTTGTTCTGATTCTTATGAGTTTTGTTGTGTTTAATTCTTAGGGAAAGTTTCTTTGATCTATTTGTAGCTTGAGCCTTATGTACCTTGAATATGACATGGAGGATAAAGTAACAGTATCGCAGCTCTTGGAAATACTTTAGGTTGGAACTATAAGACCAAGATATGTGTTAATATATGTGTCAGATCAATTTGCATCAACCTTGTATAAGACCGCCACAGGGTGTTTGATAAGTTCTCACTGTATCACAGTTTGGTACTACTAAAGCTTGGATTGCGACCTGGCACATCAAGTATTGGGAGACTTTAATGGGTACAAAGGCTTGGAAGCATCGTGCTCTCTTGCAATGATAATTGGTTTGTTCCTCGGATGTGAGAACATGGACCTGGTTAAATGGAAAATGATATTGAAAAGAAAGTAGTGTTTAGATTCTGGTGTCTTTAGAAAGGGGAAAAAAGATAAGGAAAAGTAAAACTAACCGTGTACAGAATAAAAAAATGAGTGCTACGGATCAATGCACTATCATTTTACTATGTCGAGGTCTATTCTATTGACATGGATGAAGGACTTGATTTTGGGTTGCTCGTAGTTCTTACCTTTGCTTGTCTATCTTATTCCAAGATTGTTGAGTGTCACATTAAACACTTGGGGTAGATGATATGTGCATAAAGTTGATGACCACGTTCGCAGGCTGTGTCCTAGATGGATTTCAACTTGAAATGAAAATAGTGGAATTTGGTTTTGTCAATTAATTTTGTCACAGTCGGAGCAAACCAATAACTAACTGGCCTTTAGTTGTTGTAGCCACTTGAATTAACCACCACATCTTACTAAGCTGGCTTTCTTTTCTCTGCATTATTATATGGTGCAACTGTGGGGTCCTGTTGGGTAAATGTTTGGAGCCGCAATTATCGCTCAGAATCATTACCTAGCTTTTGCGATTCGATGCATAAATATAGTTAAAGGTCCTGTATGCTGCCATTCCGTCTAATATTTACTATTTGTGACACATAACCAAAAGAATTATTACTATGAAATGCTTTTTCTCTATGTTGTGTGATTTTTATGATTACAACTATGTCTTGATCAGGAGATAAAATTGGAATGGGGCAAGGGCTTGGCTCAAAAGCGGGAAGCTGAAACAAGGCAACTGGAACTAGAACTTGAGAAGGACAAACCCTTTGCACGTACAAGGTAAACCAATGAATCAGAGCAATGGGAATTCATTCTTTGTTTTGATAATTTTATGTTGCCCCCTCCCCTAATTCTATCTTTTTTCTGTAAACTCCCTTAAGCCAACTATTTAGTAGTTCAGCAACCCCACAATCATAAAAAGAAGGGTACTGTTGGATTTTGGTTATGTTGTATAGTTTCTGAGCGGGGATCGGATCGGATTCGAACGGATCAAACACAAAAAATATACTTTTCGACACAAAAAAAAGGCATACTAGTGGTTGGAAAGCAGCAAACTACGAAAAAAATGAGGTAGGTGTACCTTTCAAATGCAAGCTGAATTAAAAATCCTATGAGGTAGCCAGAGACATAGTAGCACAAAAGAATTGTAGGGCAATGTAGAAAGATCTGTGGATGTTGTCTCGGAAGATTCTGCAGTTTCTTTCTTGCCAGATGTAGTGCACCATGGCAGCCTAAGCAAGTCTTCTAACTGTTGTATTACTGGCTGAATTTCCCCACATGTCATCAGATCTTGTTGTCCCAATGGTGTTGAGCTTTGACACAGTGTTAGTTGTATAGAAGTGGAACGTGAGTGAAAGAAGGTAGCTGCAGAAACTAAGCTCATCTGTGATGGTTTCTACGTAGACCCATTTTTTTTTGTTGTAGACAGTTAAGCATAGTAATTTTGCTCTCGAAGAGAGTTCTAGTATGACACCCAGTTGCCGTATCCTCATTACCTTTGGTCTATATATTCTTCTCCGATCCTGTGTAAACTACTTTATATGTATATCATATAAATTTCTCTTAAATGTCACATTTTCACGAGTTAATTTCTTGCTTAGCAATTTCGGTAGTTGATTATGCATGGATATCCTATATTCCTATTCGATGTCTTCTATGTGAAGGTGCTCGATCTGATGCATTATGTATGTTTTGTGTGTCAATAAATTCACCAGTAACGATGGCTTCTTTTTTAAATACATTCTCATGTCTGTGCATCTTGTTCATTACAGAGATGATCCAGAATTGGACAGGATGTTGAAGGATAGACTTAGGTGGGGTGATCCCATGGCACACTTGGTGAAGGTACTGGGGACTTTCTTGTTAACCAATGTTGCTGAAATTGTAATTTTCACGTTTTTTTCCTCTTAAATCTGAAATTTGTTCCCTAATGTTTCAGAAAAAGCACTCTGAGCTTGTCCTACCAGATCTAGGAGATGATGACAAAATGAAAGAATCAGGGTTTGTGGTCCCCCAAGACATTCCTAGTCACAGCTGGATTAAAAGAGGACTGGATGCAGCACCAAACCGATATGGCATCAAACCTGGGAGACACTGGGATGGGGTCGATCGCAGTACCGGTTTGTTCACGCACACCCTTTTTTTTTTTATTAAGATGCATCTCCTTTTTGCTCATCTATTTTTCTTTCTCCTTGTGTCATCTATCTGTAAAATGTTGTGACTTGGGACTTCTGGAGAAAAAGAAAAGAAGAGAAAGGAAATAAAGAGTTTTTTTTTTATCAAAGGAAATAAAGAGTTGAAATCACTTTTTGTTGGGAAAATAGTTATCCTTTATTGGTTTTTGAAAAGGGGAAAGAAAATAAATACAATAACTTCGCAAATAATAAGGAGAAAGAGGCAAAACGAAAATGATAAGGAGTACTTTTCAAATGTTCTCTTTGGTTTTTCCCTTCTTATTTCCTTCCAAGTTCCACGGTTCGAAACAGAGACTGTTGTGTTTGTATTGTGTTCCTTGTAAGTAGGACCTGCCCCTGCCTTCTTTCCTTTTCTTTTCCTCGAGTAGATTGTTGGCGTTCTTAATTGAAACTGGGAAATTTGAATGAATTAAGATGATCGGTATGGAACTTAGCTAGGGTTCATATTTCCGTTATGCAAAATTAATTATTTTCTGTTTTGATGTTCTTCTTGTAGGGTTTGAGAAGACAATGTTCACCAGAATGAATGAGAAACAAGCAACAGAGAAGGAAGCATATCTCTGGTCCGTTTCTGACATGTAGAGTACCCAAGAGGGCCGCTACCAACTGGTTTTTCACTTCTTACAAATGGGAAAGAAGCCCGGAGAATCGATGACTCGAGTATGAGTGCAGCGAAGTCTCTGGTTTTGACTCACAATTGTCTTCTTTTCTTCTCGTATTTTTGGGTGCTACCAAAATACCAATTGTCTCTGTTTACCAATGATTCATCTTATAGCTTTTGCTGCTAAGTGTAACTATTTACAGTTTGTTTGGACTGTAAATATGAATTTGAGTTCGTAAAAATATGCTTTTGTCTCAGCGGATGAAAACCAAAATGTAGGCGCATTCTCAGCATTTAACTAACTGGTCTGCTAAATATCACTATTTTCTGAAAAAATGCTAATTTCAGGATGTGTTTCTCGTAGGTTTTTTGTCTTTTAAGTTATACACA
Source organism: Vaccinium myrtillus (assembly GCA_016920895.1). Taxonomy (NCBI): domain Eukaryota; kingdom Viridiplantae; phylum Streptophyta; class Magnoliopsida; order Ericales; family Ericaceae; genus Vaccinium; species Vaccinium myrtillus. The sequence continues at coordinate 16,681,454 of CM029281.1, forward strand.
AAAGATTGTTTCTCTTATTCTGGCTTTTTTAGGTTTTGAGGCTTTTTATATGAGAAGACTTTTTCGACTTCGATATGAGGAATGGGGCCTCAAAGTGATGGCCATTAGTTTTTCAGAACTTGTAGAATCTTCTCTGTATCAACTTTGGAGAACCTGATTGCTCAAATTAATTATGGAAAAATAATGCTTCCTCTGTCCCCAAAAGTTGGACATTTTCACTATTCCAATTCTATAAAAAAAATTGTCTATATCTTTTAATCCATAATATTTTTTTATCAGCAATATGTATCTCGTTTGATAAATTTCAATTAGTTCTACTAAATGAAGTTTCAAAAATCGCATAAAACATTGGAGCATATCCTACGCCCAACCACTCTCCGGGCCATGCCCATTTTTTGGCACCCCTTTCCATTTTTTGGTCTCCACATGGACCAACTCTATGAGAATGGGGAAAAGATCCTCCTGAGATCCTAAAGTTGAACATGAGATTCACTAGAACGTCCACTTGACTGACTTGAGATTCTAACACGAGATGTTGAAAGTATTACACTAAATGTACTCATGCACTACCATATTAATGCATTATTGAATACATAGATAGACTCATTCGACATTCACTAAGAGAATGCCACATGCACATTTAGCGTAATAGTTTGTACATTAGTTAGTGCGTCTAGCATTACTCAACAAAATATATAAAGACATTTTAAAAAACAGAAGATATATGCATTTTGAATTACACGCAATTTCGAAAGTATATAACACTATGGGACTAGTGGAAGACATCAAAGAACTGAGGCCCCGTTTCAGTTTGCACTAAGTGGATTCTTGGACTTTTTACACTTAACGAGACATATCATTTTTTCTTTACATACATCAATTAAAAAAGCTCAAAAAGCTAAAAAGCCAAAAAACCAAGCTTAGTGGAACGGGACCTCAGATTTTTGGTCGTTTTGAGGCAAACCGAAACTCACCGTGTTTGATCAAGACCATTAAATTAGTTGGGTCTTGCTATTGTGTGCCTAAGCCCATTAGGCACACAATTAGCGCAAAAAAAAAAAAAAAAAACTCACTCCACTACACATTTTACACTTTTCAATACATGAGCATGGGGAAGGATCGAGGATGGATAGTATTATCTCTATATCCTCGATCCCCAAACCCCTTTCCCATCTCCATCCCCGCCCCAATTCCCAACGGGGTTTTGTTTTCATCCTCCATCCCCACTCCAAATGGGGAACGGGGATTAAAAAAAAATGCATAGTGCCAGTAGTATTTTTTGAAAGGATTCTTCAAAGAGAAAACATTCTTTACACCGGCGGTGTAAAGCAAAGTTTCCTCCAAATCAATTGCGTTGCGCCATACGTCTATGTTCCACTATTTGGGACCACTGTTTGGACACATGGAGTAATGGAATCGATTTGGAGGAAACTTTGATTTTCACCGCCGGTGTAAAGAATGTTCTCTCCCTCCTTCGAATGACGCATTACACAATTAAAAGTTCTTAATTTGACATAAAAACTTCTAAAAATTGCTGACATTAATAAAGCTATGTTAGAAAAGATTAAGTAGAAATGCAATGGGAAGCATTAGAGCCGAAGATAATAGTCATAACTTATATAACCATTATATCCCCAAAAAATATATAGATTGGCTCTGTTTCAACTGATCACAAAAACTGTTGGATTGTATCTCGACTGTTAGATCTCTTGTCCTACGGGTTGAGCATTCTGTAAACAGGTCTCCAAATTGCCAATCCGTTCTGAGCGCGGATCGGATTGGATCAGAATGGATCAGATGAAATGGCCAACCCTAATTTACATTTACTTTTATACACTTTCCATATATTTCAACACACTTTTTTTAATCTTAACATGAGCTCAATCAGCACATGTTGGCATTTTTCCAAATTGGTTTAATAGAACATCGACATTTATTAAACAATGAAGAAGCATTAAACGGTTTAAGATAACAAATAGTTTGTGCCGTCCATTATGATTGGTTTCACATCTTTGCATGTGAGTTAGGAGATGAACGATTCCGATTATTATTGTAGATATCCGATTGGCTCATTATAAAACCTAACCAAACTGAAGAATGAAAACTTGACGAACTGCAAATAATGCTAAGACACAACGGTAGAACATAATACCGGACACAACTGTTTTTAACACTATTCAACACATTAATTTTTTCCCCTAAAATGAAAACAAGAGCAAAACGAGTACGGACGCAACCAATCAAGATGAGACGAATTGAGCAAATGCATGAAACTATTTGCTTGAAATTGGAATCCCTCATTGATTCAATCTAAATCTCATAATATCTTAGCGCCGATTGAACCAAAATTGCTAAAAACACAAATAACACATTTCAACAAGTTGGGTTGATTTATTTATCTAGTTACCCATTTTCTATGGTGAAATGAGTGAGAGAGAGAGCGAGAAGCCGAAATTTTATACAAGTACATACATACATACATACACACATTTATGTATATAGTGTTGCATTGCCTTCTGTTCTTTGACCAGATAAACAAGAGAGTTCGTCCTCCCAGAAGCAATCGAGTACTAATCCAGTGAGGAGATACACATAATAAAATTAGAAGATGTAAACTTGGTAGGATAATGGGATAGGGACAGAGAATGGGGACATGAAAACGCGGCAAAGGATCCCAAGCCTTTTTTTGGAAGTTAGGCTTTGTTTGGAACATAGGGGAAATGGTAGAAAAGAAAGGAAAATGAAAATTTCTCCCCTTAAGTTGTTTGGTTAAATGGGGGAAAGGAAAGAATAATGAAAAAATTTCCTCTTTAAATTGTTTGGTTCTTAGTTTAGGTTATGTTTGGAAGTTAGGGAAAGAAAGAGAAAATAAGAAAAAATAATTAAGAAGGAAATTGGAGAGAAAATGAAAGGAAAATTAGATAGGAATTGGATTATTTTCCTCTCTCTCCTTTAAGAACCAAACAAAGGAAGAGAATTTTTTTAAATTTTCCCTTCCTTTCCATTTCTTTCCCCAGCAACCAAACAGAGCTCGAGAAAGAAGAGAAAGACAAAAGGAAATTTGTTTAGAAAGTTCTAGACACATAAATTGTAAGAGAAATGAGAGAAAAAGTACCAAAACTTTGAATCTAGAAAAGAAAAGCACTTAGATTTCTATTTTGCTCTTGAAGCCAAACATTTTCCCACTATTTTCTTTTCATTTTCTTCCTATAACCAAACAAGAAAAATTAATATGTTATGAAACCAAGCAAATAATAAGAGCTGAAAAGTAAATAAACTGGACACAAATATGTAGAAAAGAAGTTAGTCTTCTGGACTACTCAAATATTATTTAGAGTGATATTTTGCTTTCTGTCTTTTCTTTCTCTCTTGCTTGTGTGTGTATTCTTCTCCGATGAACGATACATATATAGCCAAAGGCTTCAACTATCACAACCAATACATTAAAGGCTATCACACAAAACAAGAAGTCTATATGCCATATGGTCATCCATACAGAGCTACATACAGAGCTTTTATAACATAATACACTTTCTTCAAAATTCCCTCTTATTTTCTTTTCTTTCATTTCCACAAGTTGCAAACATAGCTTAGATGTTTGGACAACAGAGAAGCCACAGTCCGCAATCTCCAACGGCATTTTGAAGCCATATCCTTCCCGCCAAATGTGAAGACCAAATCCGATGGCCAATAGGTTGAAACCATCCATATCCTCCTCAACTCGCTTATCTTCACAAGCTCTAAACAAATTCATCCAAACCCAGAAAAACCTCTCCAAACCCACACCCAGACTATGGCCGGATTCAGACCCAGACGACCCACGAGTGCGCACGTTAACTCTCAACCACCCCATCCTGCGCACTTTAGAATCCTGCAACGGCACACTTAAAGAGTTCAACCAAATCCACAGCCAGCTCATTGTCTCAGGCCTATTCCAACACTCTCTCGTTTCGAGCCGAGTGGTGAAGAAACTGTGTTCTTCTTCGCCGTCCAGGGTTTCTCACGCGATTTCACTCTTTGATCGATTCGAAGAGCCAGATGCATTTTTATGTAATACGATTGTTAGAAGTTTGGTGGGATTGAATGACCCACATGGTGCTCTCAATTTTTACTATGATAAAATGGTGGGAAAGTTTGTTTTGCCGAATAACTATACTTTTCCGCTTTTGGCGAAGGTGTGTGCGGAGATTGGGTCGGTTAGAGAAGGGGGTAAGACCCATGGTAGGGTTGTGAAGTTCGGGTTTGAGTCCAATTTGTTCGTTCAGAATGCGTTGATTCACATGTACTTTGTTTTTGGAAGAATTCGGGATGCACGGGACGTGTTTGATGGAAGTCCCAAGTCAGATTTGGTCACTTGGAATTCGATGGTTTATGGGTATGTGAAGAACGGGGAAGTGGGTGTTGCGCGTGGGGTTTTCAATGCAATGTCCGAGAGAGATGCTTTTACTTGGAATTCTATGATCGCGGGGTATGTAGCTATTGGGGATGTTGAGGAGGCGAAAAGGTTGTTTGAGGAGATGCCGTTTAGAGATATTATCTCTTGGAACTCTTTGATGGATGGGTATGCCAGGATTGGAGACATTTCATGTGCTCGAGAGTTTTTTGATCGGATGCCCTTTAGGAATGTAGTTTCTTGGAATACGATGTTGGCTCTTTATGTGCGATCCAAGGATTATAGCGAGTGTTTGAATTTGTTTGATAGGATGATGGAAGAAGGTCATGCTCAGCCAAATGAGGCCACTCTTGTTAGCATCCTAACTGCATGTGCACACTTAGGAAGGCTTGATAGAGGTACATGGGTTCACACTTACATTATAAACCATAGGAAGATTGTACCTGATGTGTTACTTTCAACTGCTCTCCTGACGATGTATGCGAAATGTGGGGTCATGGATATGGCCAGAGAAGTCTTTGACGAGATGCCTGAAAGAAGTATCGTGTCGTGGAATTCTATTATTATGGGCTACGGAATGCATGGGTATGGAGAAAGGCTCTTGAAGTGTTTCTTGAGATGGAGGAGAGAGGAGTCATGCCAAATGATGCTACTTTTATATGCATTTTAAGTGGGTGTGCTCACTCAGGAATGGTTTTGGAGGGCTGGTGGTACTTTGACCTAATGCACCGAGTTTACACGATTGAGCCGAAGGTGGAGCACTATGGTTGCATGGTGGATCTTCTTGGCCGGGCTGGTTTAATGAAGGATTCTGAAGAGCTAATTAGGAATATGCCAATGGACGCAGGACCTGTTTTATGGGGAGCTTTGCTTTCGGCTTGCAGGAGCCACTCAAATCTTGAGCTTGGTGAGATTGTGGCTAATCGGCTAATTGAGTTGGAACCAGAAGATGTTGGTCCTTATGTGTTGTTATCAAACATATATGCAGAACAAGGAAGGTGGGTTGATGTAGAAAATGTGAGAAAGATGATGACGAATAAAGGGTTCCTCAAAGAGGCAGGGTCTAGCCTGGTTGAGTCTGGAGTTCTTGGCACTGAACTGTTCCAGGGAAGTGTTTCAGTACATAAGAGGAGCATGGTGTACTCCATGTTGAGGCAGATGGGTGCTCAAATAAAGTTGTCATGCAGAGGTATGACGGATTAGAGAAAGTGTGATAGTAGTAAGTACTTACTTTTGAAAACACCGAAACGGTTGATGAAAACTAGCTATTGAAGTTAAAATTTCAGAAAACTTCAAGTAAATTGTCTGTCAAGGTGGATGACATAGATTCAAGGAATTACTCTACTCGCGGAGCGAATTTATTCTTTGGACAGGATTGCAGAATAATGAGTGTATCCAAATGCAAGTATATGAGGGGGGCTCTGCTAAGTAGATCAATCGAGGAGTCCACAGCAATTGCATTTTTGTACAACATAATCCTTGGAAAGTTGTGAACAATCTCATTGAGAAACTCTGAATCAGCAGCTATGATGTTGGTATATGTCATTGGTTAAGTGAAAACACAACAATGTTGTCATTAGTCTGACAACACCTGTTGATATGTAGTCTAACATGGGCAGGGCATGCAAACAGTAGAGTAGTGATACGGGATCCGTCATCCGTGGATATACGACTTGTGCTGGAGGCGTTGCTGAATTGTGTTGAATGTAAACTAGCTGGTTTCTTGAATCCTTCCCCATTTGTTTAAGCATCCAGGTGACCATACATGATCTCTCATCATGTTGTGGGATCTTATTTTTGTGTTCATGGAAAATCACAAGTGAAAACTTATTTTTATCCTGTAGATTCTTTTTTTTTTTTGAACTGCTAAAAAGGTGCACAGTGAGGGTCGAAGACCTGACGCACGGGGCAACAAGCCCAGATGGGGGCCCTTCTCTGCACTGAGCTGAGGTAGTGCACCCCCCTGTAGATTCTTCTCTCTTGATTATATTGTCACTTGTTTCTACTTAATAGAGTTTTCTGAAAGATCTCAAACTTGAAAGTGACACTGGTTTACATAAACGTAAGTTAGGATAGTTTTTAGTCCATGCTTGATTTCTCAAGCCTCTGAATGGGAACTTATAATCAAACAAAACCCTTGCTATGCAGTGATTGCTGTGTTGATGATTCCTTGAGTTTAGTTAGCAGTTGTGTGAGAATTAGATAATGTGAAGTTGTCAAACTTATGTCTAAGAGCAGAACTGATTTCTTCTGGATCTGCCAAGGTTCATAATTCTGTCCTGTATTCAAAATTGACATGACAAGGCACTGCTTGCAATTAAATGGCAATATTCTTTTAAAATCGTGGCTTGGTGTCTAGAGACAAAGGTGTTGCCGTAAGGCTTGTAACACTCACCTCGCTTAGATCAAGGTTCTTCCAAGGCCGGTCCAACTGAGTGAGAGAGAGAGACCCCTCATACCTTTCAATAAATTGTTATAGTCCAACTGAGACAGAGACCTCTCATTCCTTTCAATAGATTGTTAGATAAGAGTAATCACATTTCCCCTGGATTTGCATGTAGGAAAATTAAATGGATATATGGTCGTAAAAGGGCTGAATGTATGCATAGAAAAGGGATGACAATGCACTGGTAGAACTGCTAGGTTTAGCCAAAACCAAAGCATTTGAGCAAAAACATACTCCCTACATCCCAAATTGTTGGTCATGTGCGGATTTCAATGTAATTCTTAAATTGTTCATATCTTTCAATCTATATTGTATTTTATGTCCAATATGGATCTTAAAGTTGATCTCAATTACTTCTATTAAGTAAAGTTTTTAAAATCTCTAAAAATATTGTAGATTGAAAGATATTAACAATTTAAAAATTGCATTGAAATCCGCACAGGACCAACAAATTGGGACGGAGGGAGTAGAAACTAAGATTAGTTGTTAAATTTACTAGGTAACATGCTTGCTTGGGCCACTACTGAGTACTAATCATAGCTGGAAAATGCCATTTACCTTGTGTAGCCCTAGACGTCTCCAGTCCACTGCTTAAGGGCAGTAGTGGGATCTTTTATTTACTGCAGAATGTCAAATAGGAAAACAGGCAGATGCTGTAGCTAAGATTTACTAGTATCTGAAATGAATGCTGTAGTAAATAACAAATTTAAATATTCGTTATTTAGTTTTTTGATACTACAGCAATACACTGACTGCAATTAAGAACTTCTCGAGACTTATCCTGATCTCGAAAGACAGTGAAAAGAGAACATATGAAAACTGAAAATCCATAGGAGTTCATTTCAGGGGTATGAATTTGTACTCAATGAGTATGAGAGACCCATTCATTTGTCTATAAGTTCACTTGTACTCCTGAGTCATATGTATTTCCAGGTTTCCAATCTTCAGGTATGTTATTGACTGGTATTAGCCACGTCTCCTCATCATCATCGCTAAATAGCATCCTTAATGAGAGGGGTCCCCTAGGGGGTGAAGTAGTTGTCCACACTGCTCCATAACTCCTATCGATTAGCTTGCACACGAAATTTTGTGTCTGCAAATGTGATATTGTGTAACAGTGTAAGTACTTTACATAATATGACATTATATGCAATGAAATTGGGTGCTTGTTATTAACACTATTGCTATGTTAGGAAATGGCTTTCTTGTTGAGTATATTAGCTTATGCTTTTTGGGAAATACCTCGCAGAGCTGCACAGCAGTGATATCCTTTTTGCCTTGTTGGTGCCATATGATAAAAGCCAGGTAATGAGGGTTGTTGCTGTTCTCATCAATCTTGATAGTTATATTTTTACCCGGATAGCTGCATGGCACACTGAGAGAGAGAGAGAGAGAGAGAGAGAGAGAGAGAGAGAGAGAGTAATTATCATCATGGAAACAAGTTCATTTTTTTTAGTAATTATCATCATGGAAACGAGTTCATTTTTTTAAGAGAGAGAGAGAGTAATTATCATCATGGAAACGAGTTCATTTTAATTTAAGGCCCTGATTTTTTGACTGGACAACTACTCAAGGGCAGACTTGGAGCAGCGGTAAAGTTGCCTCATTGTGGCCTGAAGGTCGCGGAAACTGTCTCTTTACTTGCAGAGTTAAGGCTGCATACATCAATCCTTTCCCAGACACCAAATATGATCCTTTCCCAGACCCCAAATATGCAGGAGCTTCGTGCACTAGGTGCGCCCTTATTCTACTTCTAGTGGAGATATATATAATCTCAATGGATTAGTAATTCTACCTGATCAGTAGTGGTTAAAATCCAACAATATTCAATGGATAAATTACTCAATTACCTCATCCCCAAAGGTACTATATATCCGAGGTTTTGTTTGATAGAATCCAACATATTTAATCCAAGCTGCAAAAGTTTCAACCAAATGTTGAATATTTGGTCCCTTTGCATTTGTAGTCCCATCCACTGCTTTGATGCAGACAAACAAATAGGACCTAAAGGTTCGGTTATTTCTTACAGCATAGTGATATCATCTTCTGTTACTATTATCATAAAAATTCCCGACTTGGCAGAGATTATGGTACAACTCTCCTCATACATAAATGTATATTACCGTAGACATTCTTTTTTTTTTTTGGTAAATATTACCGTAGATATTCAATATCAACCACACCAAGAGCTAGTAGAGATGCAGCTGCATCTGTAGTCTGAGCTATCCGACTAAAGGCCCGCCTGCTCAGAATGAAGTCAGTTCTATCACTAGAACCATGGTCGGTTATGACAACTGTCGCGCCTTTGTCTGAGCAATAGTTACTGTTGGTGCACCTCACCTACTGAAACAAAGAACTTCAAAAATTTGACAATATGTAGTACAAAAAAGCAGAATAAATCTTTGAAATCTCAGCCTTTCGTTCCTTTTTTCTTCAGTTCAATAATCAGATTTCAATAATCAGATTAATCACCTGGTAGCAGGCACCACAGCCTATGCCATCACGATAGAGATCAGATGCAGCTGATACATCCCCACCATTTATTGTTGCTCCAAATGTTCCATAACCACATCTCCCCGCTACAATTCAATCAATATCAATACGGTTTAGAAGTCAATAAAGGTCAAATTATACAGACATATAAATGCATTAATTTGTATATTTTTGTGGAGTTGGAACCCTCACTTTCTGTTCCTTTTTCATCCGAATTCGGGTAGTAAGCTGCTCGAGAACGTGTGAAACAGTCACTACATGTTGCTGCATCCCCCAGAGTTTGCATGAGTAGAAAACTTGCAAATAGGGACAAAAGAGACAGTTGAGAAAAGGCCATTGTAAAACAAAGAAAGCGTAAGCAAAGAAAGAAAGTGGTAGTGCATGAAGTGATCAAAGGTGCTATTTATAGTGAACTTACTGGCTGACCTCTTGAATTTGGTTTATAAGGAATGAGTGGAATTCTGTTAGAAATATTTCTCAGCAACCTTCTTTGACATAGACTAATTGTTTTACCTATTGTGAAAGTGCTTTCTGACCTTCCCTTGGATATTTTATGGTACTTGTATTCCCCCTGTTGAAGTTGTGGACTTGGTTAGTAAATTTCTATCATCAAACCATGGAGTTGCTTTGCAGTTTCGGTTATGATAATTTACTAATAAGATTCAATGTTTTTAGTGACTTAATCCATACCCCATTTTTGTCTCTTTAATAAAACGTGACGTGGAGCGGTGACAAGTGTTATTCTCTTCTGGTGTTGAGGTGCTAGTTCAAGGCATGGGAATTAGCCTCTTCGCAACGCGGTTGGGGAAAGCTGCTACCTACTACCTCTTGCAGGCCCATTCCTTAAGTGGTTGGCTTGAGCATTAGGTATGCTGATTTCTTGTTTTTTATCCTTTAATAGATTGTAGATTGTGCATTGAACTTCAATATTTCCTTGGAGAAATTCTCAGTCATAAATGCTTAAGTCAAAAGCAGATTGGATGGCCACGAGATGGGAGAAGTGTACATCTCGAGTCATTAACTGATTTAAGCATGCGTAATTGATAATCACTTGTTAATCAAAAAATTGATAATCACTTTTAGAGAGAGAGAGAGAGACCAAAGTTCTATTTTGTAGTCTGAATGTGAGATAGTACACAATGGTTTTGCTTGAGATAAAAGTGTAGTGGAGGATCAGTTAGGCACTTTTGCAACAGAGAACTGTTCATGCAACCTACCCACTTGAGGTGTATATACAGTATACACGAAAGTGTAAAGGAAACCTCCCTATATCTTTAGAAATAGAACACAGTGCTCAACTACAAGCACTGGTCCGAAAATGCTTGTCAACTGGGCAAAAGTATTTTTGGAAAGCAACTTGGCCACTGACTCTATTAAACCCATGGGCTGCTATTTCCTTGGCGTCAGCCGCATTAACCTGATACCGGGCCCCCTAACATAACCCGGAACTGTTAGTCTGAATAGGTGGGAGAGGATTCTTCTTGCCATTTCAATTGTGGAAATAATCCCTCCGAAATTTAACATGAGGAGTACATGGAGTGGATAGAACTATAAAAGATTTACTGCTTGTTTCGACATGCTATTTTTGGTGATGACATCTTGATACATTGATCGCGTCTAATCCTGGGAATTTGTAGTTGAGATGACTGGAAAATTGTCTAGAGGTATGCTACAACGCTTGTGTACGCTTGTCGGGAGTTGGTGCGGGTCTAAGTGTCGCATTCCCTTAATTTTCATGTTTAAGGACATGAAAAAGTTCTGCCTTATTTTCAATCGTGTGGTTATGCTTGGAACTCTTTTTATTAGCGAATAGTAGTAAGTAAGAAATCAAGTTTGCTTATTCTACGCTTTTTGTCAAAATCTGGATTTCATTATTGCAGTAGACACGGCGAAATGTTCATTTTCTAAGTATGTTTGTTTTGCTTTCTAGGCAGGTGTTTAGAAGGTGTCATAGAGCAGTTTCAGGCTTAATTCAATGGTAAACTTGAGCTCAATATGCTTCATAGGTGAACTTTGTTTGTTAAACTAGTACGCCAGACACATATTCTCAGTCGTCGAGTGTCTGACACGGTACTTATATACTTAAGAGAAAGAGTAAACCAGACGCCGAGGGGGACTACTTTCGTAAAGCCCATTGAACCACATCACCCATGATATGGAAACCATTTTGGAATTTTTGGACCCCATAATGACTACCATCAGATTCAAAAGAGACATCATTATTGATTATTCTTATATTGGTGTTTGGTGATTCTAATAGTATATCTTTTCATGAACAGTTTAGGTGCTGAACCTACCCACTAAAACAAAATAACACCATGCCATTTTTTGTTTGATCAGTTTTTGAATCAAAATCAAACAAGGAATGTAATGGGTTGGTTACTTGGTTTATTCTTTATATAGGCTGCTGTTTTACTTTCAAAATGTAATATAGGCTGCTGTTTTACTTTCAAAATGTTGCTTTCTGCACAAATAGTGGTAGTTTATCCATTATGTGGCCCTGACAAGGAAGAAGAGGGGAAAGCCAATAATTGAGAGCTAGATCCACTTTTTGTTAACTTAATTGGTGAACTTTATGAAGCTCTTTTCGAAAAGGAATGGGCATTACCAACATATTCATTGAAACTTAACACCAAAGTAAGCTCTCTTTTTGCAGAGAGAATGTCAAGAAATTCATTTACAATAATTAAAACATCAAAATAAACAGCATTCCCACCCTGAACTACTAAAACATCAAAATAAACAGCATTCCCACCCTGAACAAAACTATAAAACAGGACACAAACAAAATTGTTAAACATCCAATTAAAAAAATGTGAGGAATCGGATGCGAAAAAAAAAAAAGTAAATGTGAAAATAATCGCAAAGTAAAAAACATAAGATGAACTTGAAGAACAGAAAAGTAGTGGTTCTAGTTGTTCCACACCAACTGGATTTTTAAACTGATTTTTAATTTTTTTTTTTTTTTTGCGTTTGTTAGTTTTGTGTCAAAATTTTCGTGTCTTTTGATTCGTCTCAATGTGAGGAATCGGAAAAGTAAAAAAATTTATCCAAATTTTTTGGGAAATATCCAATCAAAAGCCAACTGAAGTTAGTTAGACGAATCAAAAGACGTGAAAAGTTTCACGAAAAACTAACAAAGTGAAAATAAATTACATAAAGGACATACCAAAAAATACTTAAGTCAGCTTGGGGGTGAAACAACCCCTAATGGCGTGATTTTTCCCTCAAAATCTTGTTGATGGCCAAGTGTCACATGGCTTGTTCCAATTCATGTGTTAAACTCAAAACTTACTTATTAGTTTTATGAGATAAGTCATTCTCTCACAATACATCAACTTAAAAACTGATTTTAGCCAATGCCTGACTTGGAACAACGCCCGACTGTCATCAATTATTATATGATGCCAACAATAAGCAAATGCCAAAGTAAGCTATTTTTTTTTTCTTTCCCTTTTAACCAGGAAATTTAAACATGCCAGGAAACTTAAACATGTATTAAGAAATTAATGATTACAAAGACTAGACTCAATTATTTCGTTACTTTTCTTTTGTCCTTTTTCGACCTTTGCCTTTTTGTCCTTTTCGACCTTTGCCTTTTGTCTTTTGACCCAGTGCACAACCCAAACTCTGCAAATGGTGAAGACAAATTAAGAACAAATTATTTTGATGCTTCAAGAACCCCTGGTCTTTTGTCCTTTTTCTACCTTTGCCTTTTGTCTTTTGACAAGTGTACTCTGCAAATGGTGAAGACAAATTAAGAACAAATTATTTTGAAGCTTCAAGGGTGTACTCTTTTCTTTTCTTTTTTTCAAAAGCAAAGAGATCCATTTTGAAGGATGCAGTGGACCACATAAGTTATGATTAAAACATCAGTTTTTAAGGTATATCTGAGATACTCAAAGATCTCATTTTGTTCTTGAGCCGAACTATTACATTTTTTTCCCAATTGATATGATATTATTAGAGGTGCTAAATCTCTTATTTGTCCTTGTTAAGAAACAGTAGGACTCATCCGCAAGTTGTCATATCAATTAGAGTTGCTAATAATTTGTCTGGAGCGCTCTTTCGGCTGCAGAGAAGAATATGCACTTTCATTTGGGTTATTCATCTTAGTAATTAATGATCCATATTCTAGCAAAATTCTGGGAAGACTAATTTTATATTGAGAAAGCCCTTTCTACAAGATCTAATTATAAAAAATATCTTTTAACGGCTGAGATAACACACGGACTTCTCTCTAATGAAAAACCTGTTTTTTGGTTTATTCGTTTTGTCTTTATTCAAAAATAAATTAAACTTTTTGGGTCTTGCGCCAAGTTTTCGTGGTTTATTGATTTGTCTCGACGAGATGAATCTAAAAAGTATAAAATTATGGTCAAAACTCAATTTTTTTGGAATAAAGCCAAAATTAATTTAATAAACTGGTTTATTTTCGGCTTTATTAAAATAAAAAAATTGGCCATAATTTTATACATTTTAGATTCGTTTCGTCGAAATAAATCAATAAACCACGAAAACATGACGCAAAACTAACAAATGTAATTTTTTTTTAAAATAAAGACAAAATAACTAATAAACCCAAAAAACCAGTTTGTTGTTTTTTTTTCCGCCAAAGGAGGAATTAAGCCTAATGCATGGGAAAACACTGAAACTTGAATTACTCTTTCAGAAAACTCGGAGTTCTGCTGCCCAATTTCAAGCCCAAGAAATAGGCCCAATATAAATTGGTAACGAGTTTAGCCTTCTACCGAGTCAACTCATCCGTTTTAACTGAGTCTGAAACATCGTCATTCAGCAAATGGCAATCAATTCCTTAGCCGAGAAGGCGTAACTGAAAACTTTCGTGGCCCAAACCATAGCCTCCTTTTTGTCTCTCCTCTGACTCGATCTTCCACCATCACGCTGCTACAGGTCTCTCTCTCTCTCTCGCTTTATCATCTTTTTCATTAGATAATTATATTCTCTTTTGTAGATTCATCGACTTTTCGGGAATATATTTGTCGATGAATTAGTGTTTGTCTCTCTGCATTCATGTATATATATATATTGTGATACTTGTTGAGGTTTTCTACATTATCTTTGTATAGGCCTTTCGATCGCGTAATGAGATTTAGCTTACATTTGTTCTAAAGATTGTTGAATCCAGCTCATTTTCTTCAGATTCACGAAGGTGTTCTCGACAGATTTCATTTGAACCGGCTTTTTCCAAGTTAAAATTCAAACCCTAGGCACTGAGAATATGAGTTGACGGATTTGAACTGAATTTCTTCAGTTATTGTTTGTTTCGTGTTGTGGTATTTTGAATATTTAATATGCTACTCTGATTTGATCCGGTTTTATTTGCTTTGCAGTTCAGTTGTTGAGATTTTGGCAAAGTGTAGAGCATCATATCTGAATCAACACCATGGTTTCCTTCGAAATGGATGACCGCAAAAGTATGTGAACAGAGTCAACACACATTACTTCTTATTAATATTGTTATAGACACAGTCAGATATACAAGTTTAAGTTGTACTGTGTTCGGATGTACATATGTATGTGTATGTTTATTGAGTTTTCTTCCAAATAACAATGCCTTTCCGCATTCTCCTTTATCTTCTTTAAGAATTTTGGACTGACTAAGAGTGCCTGTAAATGGCATTAACTAAGGGGCTAGTGTTCCCAAACCAAAGAGACCAGATGAGGTAGGATGTAGGAGATTAAAGATACTTAAAATTCCATTTGGTTATTTATCATGCGATAGAAGATTGTTGAGTTCTTAAAGATGTGATTAAAAAGTTGTTAAAATGATGGTGTCATTGAAATAGACCATTTGAACCAACCCGTGGTCGCTTAAAATCCTGTATTTGTTGTGGCATAAGAGTGCATGATTTGTTATAATTGACCCTATTGATAGTACCAAATGGTTCGGTCATCTTGATTGAGATGGTTCTTCTTCGCCTGATATTTATTCTAGTATCTGCAACACAAAGCATTTGAAGTAGATTAAGAAATATTTCTACTACTATTCATACTTTGGCACTTGCTTTAATTGTCAAAGAAAAAGAAAACTACTTTCGCACTTGCTCCGTCTCTGAAAGGTTTTAAGAGCGCACCTGATTTAATCATAGTTTCATAGAGTATACATATTAGCTCATGATCATTCTGTAAAAATTACTACACCTTAGGAATTTATATTTCATATTTTGTGCTATGAATTATTTCCGGATGTGGTTGCCTCTCTTAAGAATGAAGAAGATTGGTAAGTGCATCAATTAATCAAGCGAACACTTGGACCACATAATGGATCAGTTTGGACAATTTGTGCTTGTTAACAAATAGTTCATATCAATTTCCATCAGTTATACTGGAAAGTATTTTATAGGATATAGTAGTCAGAGTAGTTTATTCGCTTGTTTCTATTTGCGGATGAAGCATGTCAAGGTTTTTTGGCTCCGTGACATAGTCTTGTTAAATGTTAATATAGTTTTGTTTTCCTGAGGTCCAAATTTGCACTTTGCACAAGTTCTATTTCTGCAATAACATGCGCATAAAATGAAGCTTCTTGTCAATTGTTCTTTTTGTTTCTAAATCCATTTGAAATTCTGGTCAATGAAACAACTTGCAACTCTATGATGAAACAGAGATTGGGATCGGATTGACTGGGTTTGGCGTATTTTTCTCGTTTTTGGGAGTTATGTTCTTCTTTGACAAGGGCCTACTTGCCATGGGAAATGTAAGTAAAAGCATCTACCAGCCTTTTATTTCTGAGCTTCTTCCATTTTTGTGTCGATATTGTTGATTTGATGACTGCTTAACATTTACTATTGTGGTGATGCTGAATCAGATCCTCTTCTTATCAGGGGTGATGTTGACAATTGGACTGAAGTCCTCGCTGCAGTTCTTTATGAAACCTAGCAATTACAAGGTTTTATTTGCTCTCTCTCTCTTGCCACTCCAGCCAATGTGCATGCTCATTTTCCATTTTTATTTACCTCTCTGTTCCGTGTGATTATTATACAGGGAACAATTTCTTTTGGCGTTGGATTCTTCTTTGTTGTTGTTGGATGGCCTGTATTGGGAATGATTTTGGAAGCATATGGGTTCATCGTCCTATTCAGGTTTACTTGATTTTTTTTCCATGATTCATCTCCTTGTTTTTGTTGTCATTGTAAGCTTGATTGGAGTAGGGTTGATGTGTAATTAGGTTGAGAGACAAAGGGGAGGTAGAATTAAAAGAGTGTCTAAGGATGAAGCTGGAAATTGAGTGAGTTTATCAAGGGGGTGAAAGACTTGATAATGGTTTAGAGGTTGAGAGTTTATGATTTGTGTTTTGTTATATTATTGCGTAGTCTATTTAGTTTTTTATATGGGAATTGTTAATATGTGGTAGAGTGACAAAACAAAGTGAGAGAGGGTGAGAGGAGCAAAGAACCAGGGGTTTCCCCCTATGGCCCCATTCAGATGCACAGAAAGGAAAAGAAAGTATGGGAATGCTTACTTTTCTAGCATTTTTAATGTGTTCAGTTAGCAAGAAGGAAAGTTGTGGGACCCACGTCTCTAACTTTCCAACTAAGATTAGCTTTCCCCCAAAAAAAAAAAAAAACTAGATTTTGCAAGAATCTTGCATCTCCATTAATTTTTACCTAATTAAACTACTACTTTCCAACTTTCTCTTAAATTTCTTTTATCAAGTGAATGCACAAAGGGAAATACTTTTCATTTTCCTTTACTGCACTTCACTATAATTTTCTTGGGAATAGTTTTCTTGCACTAGTTTCTTGACAAGTGAACAGAGTCTATGGGGGTTGTGTGTGAGTTTGTGAGTGAGTTGTTGTAATTATGTTTTTTTTTCCCTGAGCAATTGAATACATAAGTTTGTGATTCTGTGAAAATACAGGGAACAATATGTGATTGTTCCGCACAAATGAGAACAACATGTGGTTATTCTGCGAAGCGCGGAGAGACGACAGCAGACGACAAGGGATGGGTTTTGGAAAGATATAATCAAGCTTAGGGGGGGAGTGTTGTCATTGTGAATTGATTGGAAGTAGGGTTGATTTGTAATTCGGTTGAGAGACAAAGGGGAGGTAGAATTAAAAGAAGGGGTCCAAGGATGAAGCTGGAATTGAGCTTATCAAGGGGTTGGAAGACTTGATAATGGTTTAGAGTTTGAGAGTTTATGATTTTTGTTTTGTTGTGTAATGGTGTAGTCTATATAGTTTTTGTACTGGAATTGTTGTTGTGTGGTAGAGTGGCAAAACAAAGTGAGAGAGGCTGAGAGGAGCAAAAAACCAGGGTTTCCCTCTATGGGGGTTGTGAGTGAGTTGTTGTAATTATGTTTTTTTTTTTTTCCTGAGCAATTTGAATACACAGGTGAGTGAAAATACGGGGAACAATACAAGATTTTTCTGCACAAATGAGAAAAACGGGTGGTGGTTCTGCAAGGCGCATAGAGACGACAACAGATGGTTGTCCAGTGATGAAGAGAAGGACAAGGGATGGGTTTTGGAAAGATATTCAAGCTTAGGGGGGAGTGTTGTTATTGCAAGCTTGATTGAGAGTAGGGTTGATGTGTAATGAGGTTGAGAGAAAAAGGGGTGGGAGAATTAAAAGAGGGGATCCAGGGATGAAGCTGGAACTGAGTGAATTTATAGAATTTGTGATTCGTGTTTTGTTGTATAGTGCATAGTGTATGTACCAGTTTTGTACTGAAATTGTAAATGTTATGAAGAGTGACAAACAAAGTGAGAGGGTGAGAGGAGCAAAACAACAGGGGGTTTCCCCTATGGGGGTTTCTGTGTCAGTTTGTGAGTGAGGAATGAGTTGTAATTTTGCTTTTTTTTTTTCCTGATAAATTAAACACATAAGTGTGTGATTGTGTTAAAATACTCTCTCCCACAATCAGTTTCGTAGTACATTAACTAAGTTGATTGTGTATTTTGTGCAGTGGCTTTTGGCCAACACTATCAGTATTTATTCAGAAGATACCTGTCCTTGGTTGGGTGTTCCAACTGCCATTTGTTCGATGGGTATGTTTTCAGTGTCTTTTAGCGAGAATTCTTATGAATTTCTTCAGGTTGTGTTCTTTTTTACCGACTTGTTTTGTCGGCTAGTTACCTGCATTCTGCAGAGTTTACGTTGGGATTTTGTTATAAACATTATGGATGCATCTTGTCTAGTGGCTCTAGTTAACTCTTTCATGTTTATGGTGCTGAACATGTAACAGTCGATGTTACAAGGCAGCCCTACTAAATATTTTGCATCATGGTGCTGCATTTGATAAGGTTCCTTTCTCATCACCTGCTTGAATGAAGTATATTCCCGAATCCCTGGTGGAAATAGTATGTCGCTTGTAATAATGGCAATAAAAGTGAAACTGGTGAATAAGTTGAGTCAAAATCTTAAATTTTGAACTTTTCCACATTCCATAATTGTTAGGATTAGAAATAGTATCATGTCTGGTTTTTGTTTTCTAACGTCGGTTGATTTCTAACATAAGATGATCAGCTCATCATTTTCTTGTGATTCTGACTCCATCATATTCCGGCAGTTTCCTTTGTTGGCAAGGTCGTGGATTTTGTTCGAACCAACAAATAATTTTTGGCCATATTTCCCAGGTTTTGGCCATATGAAGTGGAAAATAAGAAGTAAAGTGGCTTCTGAAGTACAAGCCATCATGTTGTGCTCTTTTATAAACATGACAATCGTTAATTCTTAGTTCTAATGCATCTCATGAGATTATACCTTTGTGATAATGCATACAGTCGTGTAAGGGAATGTCTCTACATATTCAACCATTTATTAAATTTTTTATCTGAAATCTTCTGGTCTCTATATGCAGTTCTTTGACCGTTCTCGTGGCAGAAGGGTGCCTGTATAACCGTAGAAGTTAGATATGGGGAAGTACAAGGAAGCTGTGCCTGCTTACGCATTTGTAGGTGTTGTGAAATGCAGAAGTTGAATGATACCGTAACCGAACCGTTTGCAGGGTGACTGTATAAAATGTTCTCAAGTAATGGCAGCAGTTATGTTGGGACAAATTCTTTTGTTGTTTATTTCTGATATTGACAAATGGACCATCATATTTCAAGGGTTATCCCTTGTTTTACTCTCTATATGCATAGATTCGCTCGTCGAAATCATTGATTGTACTAGTATATTGTGCAACTTGAGTTCTGATGTGAAGCTGATTTTGGATTTTTCACTCTCTTTGAAACATCGTTTGTCCTGCTGGCTTAAAGTTTGTAAGAGGTTTGTGAGCTTTTGCTGCTTGAAATAGAGTCGCATCCAGGAATGTCAATGGTAAGAGGGAGGGGCCGCATCCAGGAATGTCAATGGTAAGAGGGAGGGGCCGCATCTAAGAAGCAAGGTTTTAAATCTTGGTATCGGAATACGTAATATCGGCGAATACGTAAATATCGGTGAATCAAACGGTATTGGTCAATATCGGTATTGGTCAATAAAAAAAAAACGATAACCGATACGTATCCGCTGATATTTAAATCCTTGCTAAGAAGGGATCATACCATGCTTCGATCTAGGATAGCCGGGACGAACTTGAAACGGCCACTGGAGTGACTGATAAATCTTTGGATTCATAGCATGCTCCATTTAATCCAATTCAAAGAAAAGGAAAGGATTTAAGAAAAATTGCAATGTAGTTAAAGATTTCTACTGGTGTACAAAATAGCAAATCATCAGTAGAGATTAAAAGCTGATAAAAGAAACAGCAAGTTCCAAATTTATCACTTTAAAGCAACAGGCGACATCTAATGTCATTTCTAATCCAGAATTCTGTGGGGAGAGAGAGAGAGAAGAGAGAGAGAGAGAGAGAGGCATTCTCTCTCTTTCTTTCATTTGCGAACATGGTCGGTTGAATTGAGGGACTACAACAGGGATCCCAAATCCTCTTTTTCTTATTTTCACTCTTTTCTCTTTATCAGCATGATTCTACTTTGTATTGAGTGATTAGGAATCTCTGGCAAAGGACAACTAGTAGGAGGCAAACACTGTTTACGCTTTCTACATTTACTGTGTCCATACGCTTAAACTTGCCCCAAGCATCAACTTTGGAAGGGAAAGTCTAGTCACACATACTCATTTTTATTAGGGGTGTCCACGGATCGGTTCCGGATACATGAACTCGGAAAAAATAAAAAAATTCCGAGAAAAGGAAGAAGTATCCTTTATTTGAATAAATTTTGATCCGCCGTACATTTCGGAATGTCCGGTATCTAAGCATCTAGCATTGTTTTTAAAAACCGATCCGCAACCGTATTATAACCCGAACCAAACCGCATCGTTTTTTGAAATAAAAATATTAAATCCGTATCCATCCATAACGTCTGGGAGGCTAGAAAAACAAACGGAAGGAAAGGTTTGGCGTGCGGATTGAACGGAAAAGGAAAGGATTTAAGAAAAATTGCAATGTAGTTAAAGATTTCTACTGGTGTTCAAAATAGCAAATCATCAGTAGAGATTAATTTTTATAACCAAGCTTGCAAAATTTATCATTTGCCACATTAGAATATGAGTTTCATCCATCATTTTGATGATTGTAAGTGTTCACCTTATAGAGTTGCTCTTTATGATGGTCGGTTGAATAATAAGAAAATTAAAATTTAGGTTTATAAGATGTCAATAAATGTATAATCTCTGAAAACATTGCATTTAACAATACTATCTTATACTCTTCTCATTTACTGTGTCCATTTAAGTGTTTAACTTTCCATTTTTTTCTAGTCACTCATAAATTTTTAGTGTGTGGTTTGAAAAGTTAATGGGTAAAAGTTTGTACAATTATCATTTTGCCCTTTTGAAAAGTTAGTGGGTAAAAAGTTAATGGGTAAAAGTGGAGGATAATTTTGGAAAGTAGAGGTAAAAGTTGATGTGAATAGTGTAAATGGAGGAAAATTTGATTAGAATATGAGTTTCATCCATCATTTTGATGATTGTAATTGTTCACCTTATAGAGTATTGGAAAATAATAAGAAAATTAAAATTTAGGTTTATAAGATGTCAATAAATGTATAATCAGAAAACATTGCATTTAACAATACTATCTTATAACGTTAAATTTATAAATTCTTATCATTTTCTATGTGTCCTATGCTTTATAAGGTGAACGTTTTTCGGCTATTAAAAAACATAGTGGCCAACGGTTAAGTAGTTTTAGTTTAATTTAGTTTTGGAGATAGGGGTAATGAGTGAAGAGAGATAGAAAAAGAAATGAGGGTAATGATTACAAAATAAAACTAAAACAAAACTAAAACTATGAAACGAACAAAACCAATGTATATTTTTTTGATTAAGCTATATGATAATGGGACACGGGATTGCAACCCCTGCATAACCCCGCATAACACTCTTCGCTTAGGATGGACGTCCTATCCGAAACATTTCATTCTTTAGGATGGGACGTCCTATATTTCACCTCAAAGACTTTGCATCCGAACTGCTTCATTATCGCCAACCCCAAATCCAGATGAAAATCAAGTATAAGGCCCATCCGAAAAAACGACGAATTTTTTTAATAATTTGGTCGACAAGTTGTGGTTTTAAATTTGACAACATAAATAAAAGCAACCTCAAATCCACGATAATGTAGCAAATCAAGTATAAATTTGATTGTTCGAAAGTCGCATTGTCTTAATTTTATCTTTGTTGATACAAACACTTTCACATTTTCCATTTCCACATTCCCTCTTCCCCCATTCCTCGTAAGTCGTGACGTCTCTTCATTCACACGGTCGTTACGATTTTCAGTCTCTCTCTCTCTCTCTCTCTGTCTCTCGCCATCGCAGTGACACCTCGCGTCAATTTCTTCAGCAATTCACATTAAACCCTAAAGCTAACTCAGTCCTATCCTATCACTCGAAACACCCCTAAACCCTAACCCTAACCCTCAAATGGATTCTCACGGCAACAACCTCTACGACACGGCGTCCCAGCCGGACACCGGCACCGACGCCTACACCTTCCTCGAATTCAACACACAGGCTGGAGTCGGCGACGACGACGACGACGTCAACTTCTCTTACCCAGAATTTCACGAGCTCTCTCAGCCAATCCGCTCCTCCGTCTGGCCCACACCCTCCGATTCCGTGTCCGTATCCGATGCCCCCGAAAGAACAGACAGAGCCTCCTCCGCCGACGCCTCCCCGGTCTCGGTGGCTTCGGGAAGCGGCAGCGCGGGGGCGCCGAAGGGGAGGAGTAATAATAATCAGGCCGCGGCGGTGGTGGATGCGCTGGCGGCGGGGATGAGCGGGTTGAATTTCGAAGAGACTGGGGGGGATGATGAGGGGTATGACTATGGAAAGGGGGGTTTTGCGGAGCACGCGTGTAGGTACTGTGGGGTGACGAACCCGGCGTGCGTGGTGAGATGTAATGTGCCGTCGTGTCGAAAGTGGTTTTGTAACTCTCGAGGGAATACTTCGGGTTCACATATAGTGAATCATCTGGTGAGTAGGAGCATTTGTAGATGTTTAAGTTTCTGAAAATGATGCTCACAGTTTTTTTCCATTTCTTCATACATATGTGTGTAACATTGCAGTGCATTTGTAGTGGTTGATTTGGTAGGTTGAGAGTGATGAACAATTATTTACCTCGCTGAGGTAGGTTAGAGTGCAATGTACCCCTTAGGAACTTATTTGGAGCTGGGGGAAATTTTTGAAAATTACGTCGAAAGAAGCCCCATAGAAATGAAATGGAAGTTTCCAAATAAAATTTTCAACTAGTTTCCTATGATTAGTTTGTTATATTATGTCTTTCTTAGAAAGTTTTTCAGTCAAATGAACAGGGGAAATATGTTTCATTTTCCTTTGCTTTAAATGCACTTCACCGCAATATATTCTTTGATAAGTAAAAAAGTTAACATAAAAAGCATCAAGAGAATGCCACTCACGTACATAAGAAAGCGAGAATAATAAGCCCAACAATAAAAATGACCTATACACCCCTCTGAAGTCCAAAAAATCTAACATGTCAAGGATTTGATCATATGTAGCCATGTAGGGTTGCACTCACTCGACTAACCAATGTAGAAAGTAAAAGACTCTTAACTCTGAATACTTCCAGCTAAACAAAGTGGAAAGTAAAAGATTCTTAATTCTGAATATTGGCCTATCCTCGCCGTTGAATTATCTTTAAGTCTTGTATCTCCAGATTAACCACATCAAGCACAGTGGTATCAAAATCCATACCTTCCGTCTAGCCCCGTATCATTCTTGAAACTTACTTCTTATCCCAAATGAAGCCATTAAAGTAAACTATATCCAACTCCATCCAGGGGAGAAATTTTGCTTCCCAGAAGCTGCTATCACATTACCAGCCTTGATTCTTAAAGGATCAAAAACGTCGTCTTTTCCTTACATTTTTGCGTCCAACGTATCCACCTACGTGATTACAGACAGTGTCACAAGAATTTTATGTTATGGTTCCTTGATTCTTCCGTGCATGCAGCTGATATTGGACAAATAGTCAGAGAGTATAAGCCTTACAACCACTAGCCTGCCCGATCCACTATGTTACGCGGACTCTCATAATGGTATAAAGTACTCGTGTCGGACACTCGACACTCGGATAAGGGTGTGGGATATGTGTCCGATAAGTATAGTAAGACAATTCTATAGAAAACCTAATTGTAATTTGAGTTCATCATGGAAGTATGCATAAAAACCTCTCTTATTATCCATGAAATGCGCTATAGAACCTTAAAGCACCATTTTACATACGAAAATACACAAAGAATACAAAGAAATTTGAATATTTTGCCATGTCCCCGTGTCTTTGACATGAGAAATAGTTGAATCCGACACCTAGATACATACACGCACCCAACACCCATACCCGAGTCCAAGTAACATAGCCTATCCAAATAAGTTCAAGATCCGCATGGCTCCATTCAGTTGTCAATGGCGCAATAGTAGGTTGCCAAGGAGCTTTGGAATGTAGTTCTTATTTCATGGGGGATGTTGTGGATTTTCCCTGCAATAGTGGTGGAGCATTTTTGAAGTTGAGTGGAAGATCGATAGATTAAGCATTTTGTAGAAGGGGAAGAAATTAGAGCCGAAATCATTTTGTTGCTTTTGTTAAATTGCAATGTGGTTCTTTCCGATTTGAACTTCAATGGTGATTGATGGAGTTGTATATTAGCTTGACTTCGTCTCGATATGTTCCTTCTGGCTACATTAATTGCCACATTGGAAGGTCTCTTTAGGCACAAATTGAGACTGAAGTCTGCCTTGAGACATGGGAAGAAATTTCTTATGGGTTGACTTAGACCAGCCTTCATCTACCGGGATGATTTAACTCTCTTTGTGCTGCTGGACTGA
The DNA here is from genome assembly GCA_016920895.1 of Vaccinium myrtillus. Taxonomy (NCBI): domain Eukaryota; kingdom Viridiplantae; phylum Streptophyta; class Magnoliopsida; order Ericales; family Ericaceae; genus Vaccinium; species Vaccinium myrtillus. The sequence goes on from CM029281.1 coordinate 16,706,103, forward strand.
TGCTGTTTATGCCGGAGATGGCAGAACATTTCCATCTACAGCACTGCAAGGAGGTGGAGAATCTTTTGGTGCATAGCTTTGCATTATAGAACCTTGTTTGTCTTGTTTGACCATGGTGACAGCATTCTGGGGTGGTTGGAGGAGTTTATCAGTTTATTACTCTCTCTCTCTCTCTCCTTTAAGTTGGTGGCAGTATATATCATTGCTTTTTCTGTAACCTACCCTTATCAGCCCCCATCCTCTATACTGGATTTTTCTTTGCGGGACAATGGTAAAAATATTACAATGAAGAACCAAGTGCGTACCCATAATTATGCGTATGGTTGTCTGAGCTCAAGTATGGTTGCCTTTTGGTCTTGCTTAATTGATGGTGCAGCTTTGATAGGATTTCATTCTTCTTGTTTGGTTAATGTTCTTGAGGCAGGAAATTGTTTTTTTCACTCAGGGTTATATTTCAAAGATAAGTGATTATACGGTTTGCTAGTTTCGCCTGAATGCCTTTTTTGATTTGTTTATTTCTGGAACTTTATGCTATGTTGTTGTTTCTTGTAGGTTCGAGCTAAGCACAAAGAAGTCTGTCTTCATAAAGATAGTCCTCTGGGGGAAACAATCCTCGAATGTTACAATTGTGGATGCCGAAACGTTTTCCTTCTTGGATTCATATCTGCCAAGACCGAGAGTGTTGTCGTTCTTCTGTGCAGGGAACCTTGTCTTAGTGTCAACGCATTGAAGGACATGAATTGGGATCTGAGTCAGTGGTGTCCACTTATTGATGATAGGTGTTTTTTGCAGTGGCTTGTCAAGGTTGCTACTTTATTTACCCCATCTTTTCATGTCCGTCTTGTCTGTCACTATTATGCGATTCCTCAGAATTGCTAACCGTTTGCTCTCTACAGGTCCCATCTGAACAGGAGCAGTTGAGAGCGCGCCATATCAGTGCCCAGCAAATAAATAAGGTTGAGGAACTATGGAAGACCAATCCTGATGCTACCCTGGAAGATCTTGAGAAGCCTGGTGTGGATGATGAACCTCAGCCTGTTGTGCTTAAATATGACGATGCTTATCAGGTGCTTAATTTCTTTACGCTAAGTTACTGCGGGTTGGTGTCATACATGTTATGATTGTTTTTACAGCATGAAAATGCTGTGAGAGTTTTTAGACTGGTAATTATGTTTCAGTTTCTACTAGCTAATTTTTGCTTATGTACTCCCAATTGCAGTATCAAAATGTCTTCGCACCACTTATCAAGCTTGAAGCTGATTACGATAAGGTATGGGTGATGGTTATCTTTTTCTTTTGTTTTTTTCCTTTTCTGATTCCTTGCTTTGCTTTTTCTCCTCCTTTTTGGGTTTAGAAATGTCATAGCATTTGATCTTCTGACGCACTTATTGTTCCACTGCTAGTTTTTTTTTATTATTCGTTTTGAACAATGCTGGCAAACCTGTTACCAAAACTGCTCCAATCAAAATATATGGTGCCCCCTTACATGGATTTGTTTTCTGTTTTATTGTAGATGATGAAAGAATCTCAAAGCAAAGACAACCTCACAATACGGTGGGATATTGGTCTCAACAAGAAGCGTGTTGCATATTTTGTTTTTCCAAAGGTGCTTCACTCTCAAATACGGTCATCTTATATTTTGCACTTCCAATTCCCGTTGCATTTACTTTTTACTTCTTTGTAGTCCCCATTTTATAAATTGGTTATTTTCTGTTTAAAAAAAGCTATTAGAGCTAAAGGGACGCTTTATGTTATTGTAGGAAGACAATGAATTGCGTCTTGTACCTGGTGATGAGTTGCGTCTACGTTATTTAGGAGATGCAGCTCATCAAGCTTGGCAGTCAGTGGGACATGTGGTAAGTACCCTTTTTTCTCGAGTCTTAATCATTTTGTTTCTTGTTTCTTGCTTGTTATTGATTTTTACTGTTGTGGAATTTTGGATGGATGGTATGACAAGTTAATTTTGTTGTTTCAGATAAAATTAACTGCACAAGAGGAGGTTGCCCTTGAACTGCGTGTCAGTCAGGTAGCTTGGTGATTAACTTTGGTACCTTCAGGTTGCTTTGAGTGACAACTTTTGTTGGTCCTCATTATCAATATGTTCTACAGGGAGTTCCTGTTGATGTGAACCATGGTTTTAGTGTTGATTTCGTGTGGAAGAGCACAAGTTTTGATCGGATGCAGGGTGCAATGAAAACTTTTGCAGTGGATGAAACAAGTGTTAGTGGGTGGGTTGCTGATTTGTATTGCGCCAGTTCTCAAGTCACTTCTAACTATACTATCATCCTATATTTTTCTTTCCATCTTTTCTTATGTTCGTCGAAATAGTAGTTACTAGTTAGAAACTACTGACAACAGGAAATACCAATGTGAATGGCCCATGTCTTTCTTATTACGTCGTTTTCAATGAGAATTTTGCATGCGTTACCATTTGTATTAGGTGCTGGGAATCCAATGGTGGATGTGATACTTGTAACAAGTTTGATAGGCAAATATTGATTTCTAGTTTAACTGGACTAGCCAGGCCTATGCAATTTGCTTGTGTTGCATGCCACCCTTTTTCTTCTTGTATGATTGCTGATATAGTTTTAGAGAAAGTACATGCTGAAACATAAACATTTGGGATTAGAAATCCGGTCTATACGATGGTATGTATAAATTCACTAGGTTTGTGCAAGTTGGCTTTGCTTGGGGTCTGTCTACTTATTTTAAGTCAGTCTAAACCATTGCATTGCTGGTTGAACTCCCCACAAGCTGCCAAATCTGCCTCAAACCAGCTCTGGTTGCACTGGCAATGACTTGCTCTCTTCCAAGTATGGCGGACGTGATTTGTGCTGAAATTCTTTTCCTGAATTGTAACAAAGAAGGCCCAATCGCGTTGGCCTGGCCTTCCTTATGTCTAGGCAATTCTGTGTTTATAATTTGTTCTGAGCAGTCAGAATTCCTAGCAGTTGAGTTCTTTCAAATGCTTACTTCATGCAGGTACATTTATCACCACTTGTTGGGGCATGAAGTTGAGGTTCAGATGGTCCGTAATACGTTGCCTCGACGATTTGGTGCACCCGGCCTACCAGAGCTTAATGCATCTCAAGTAAGCTGTCTGACTGTTTACTCTTTTGATTTGTAATGATTGAGTACTATGACGTAAATGATATAGATACTAGTTTCGCTCTTTATACTAGGAGTCTCTCTCTCTCTCTCTCTCTCTCTCTCTGTTCTGCACCTTTTTTCCCAGTTTGTGTGGAAGATTTTGTATTCTTTTGTCCAGGATATTTGACAGGTACTTCCTAATTATGATGCAATCCAACATAAGAGCATCTACAATGCTCTAGGCAAATGAGCTCTATTAGCAAAAATGGCTAGCCCAACCCAATATCGTCACTCCAATGGCTCTCTATAGTCTATATGGCTAGGCATTTTTGCTCAGTCCAACCTCACTAGCTACATTTACCTGTTATTAGGCCCGAGTGTAGCAGTACCGAAGACTTTCTGTTTCCGATTGTGGAGTCGAAGCTGACAGGCGACGATTGAGAAGAGCAACTGATATACCCTAGGAAGCACGGGTACCGGTACGGGTACGGGTACGGGATACGGCAAAAACCTAAAAAGGTAGGGTACGGGTACGGTTGGGTACGTAAGTGTAAATTTTTTTTCCCCCTATTTTACTATGTTCCATTGCACAAAATGAATAATAAACCCATTTACCAACAAAAAGCAACATAAGTAAAAGTTATAAGTGCTTAGATCAAACAAGTGCAATGTTGTTTTAGAGTACATTAATAGATTAATAAAAGTTATCAGGAGATGAGAGTTGCTCCAAAGTCCAAACCTTCTCCTTGACTTCGTGACTTCAGATCTGTAGAGAGGAGGGGAAGAAATACATTAATAGATTCATTTACTGTGTAACCAAGAGAGAGAGAGAGAGAGAGAGAGAGAGAGAGAGAGAGAGAGAGAGAGAGAGAGAGAGAGAGAGAGAGAGAGAGAGAGAGAGAGTGCGCTGTACTGCTGTTGCTCGAAGTCGATTAGTCGAAAGGGTAGAAGATCTGAAGATGGCTGTTGTTGTTTGAAAGATGACCTAACTGATGAAGACCCACGTCTGTTAACTTAAATTGGGAGTCAAAAATACACATGAACTCCTGAAGTTTCAATAATTTTCATTCGGGCCCCTTAAAGTTTTGAAAATTTTACAAAATGGTCCAAACGTACCCAACCAAGTACCCAATCGGAGTACCCAGGAGTACCAATGCCGTACCCGAACAGTGCAAAAGTACCCGGTACGTTTTTGCCGTACCCGGTACGTATTTTGCCGTACCCAGCCGTACCCTTACCCGGTACTCGTACGGCGACATTTTCGGAGTACCCGTGCTTCATAGGATATACCACTCGAAACACAACCCCTCCGTCAGCGAGAGTAGCTTGGGGAGGCTAGCAAAACAGTACTAAGTGTCCAGCTTACACCGTCTCACTCTACTGAGTACAAACCAAACCTTGATGTATGAATGGAAGGCATAAAAGAGAGTAGAATTTGAGCATGTGAATGAAAAAGTGAATAGGAAAATAAACAGGTTTTTTTTGGTATTTTTTATTAGGAAAAATAAAAGAAGGGTTGGGGATGCTCTAAGAACGTGGGGTGAGTGAATGGATTATGTATGAAGTACAATTTTGCTGTTAAGCTATGAAGCATGGTTTTTGTTAAAAAGCGTACTCGTCCCCGTAACAAAAGTGGGTACAGTACTTTACATGGTACTTCTAAATCCATACCGGGTATGAAACACATACAGGAACTTTTTTCTTTGACTTATACTGTATCCCGGAAGTACCCCAATATACTGTACCCAACACAGATATGAAACTAAGTGGATGAGACTTCTACTGTACCCTGGAAGTGCCCCAATATGCCGTACCAAACAAAGATATGAAACTAAGTGGATGAGACTTGAGAGTTCAGTGTTCTATGCTTAGCGTGATTCTACGAAAATGATTTTGGTCTAAAGGTTCTTTAGTATAATGGCATTAAACTATGATTTACTCTTTGAGTTTAACGTCAAACTATTATTTGATGTTGAATTCCTGATTGCCCCCATTGTTAACTATTTCCTTTGTTTCAAGTATAATTTTTTGTGTGTAATACATTGTTTTATTTAAAAAAAATAAATTTGTTATGGCCATACCGTGCCCTTCATCTTTTAGGATTTACCGTACTGAAGTACCTTACTCGTGCCTCTTAGCTGTTTAGTGTAGGAGAATTAGTATTTTATTTGATTTACGTTGTGACCCAAGTATTCAAGTCATGAATGGAGGTTGGTTCCCATTTATATTTGCTCGATCATAAATTGCTGAGGCAAAGCTGAGCAGTAGACTTTGCTTGTAGTAGCTGCTTGGGACAGTTTCTGAATCGAGTCTTGATTTTTGGCTTTACAATTGCATATGCTGCAATTGATGTTAGATAATGTGCCACGCTTTCACTTGGTAGTACCTTGGTGTTAGAAGGTTATATGCGCACAAAGTGGCTGCCATCTGATTGGAACCTACAATCTCAAGGCTAATAGGCCGTGTTTTAACCACTGAACTATGAAGTAGATCGCTCTTGACGAAAATAGTTAACACGTGTCAGAAACTTACCAAGACAATGAAGAAATAATAACCAACATCTTGCTTTTAGAATGAAAGTTGAATGATGACTGCCAGTTGGCCTTTTTCTACATGAATATATATTCTCAGGAAACGTCTGTAACTTCTTTTCTAGAATCCCCAAAATTTGAGTGTAAGCACATTGGGTGGGCAATAACAATGAGATGGTTTTTAGCTGTTGCCCGGGGGAAAAAATACCTAGGAAAATTTGTCTTGGTACACACGTTCCGAAATATGGTACACCTTCGTTCTCGAAACATTACATTGCTTTATCCACAACGGTTCCCAATTGTTCCCCCCAAAAGCAACTGTATTCGGGTAAAAATGTAGAGTCTGAAATTTGGGCCAGAGACAATGTCAATATATCGATCATTATGCTCTTAGTAATGTGTTTTAATTGAATGGGTTAAAAAGTATACTTTTTTGTTAGATGTTTATTGCTTGGAAGAGTAAGTTCTAATTTTGGTATCCATAAAAAGCCTACCCTAGTGTACCACAATTTAGGCATGAAAATTTTCCTTTCAGCTAGTTTGGAATTGATGCTGGCATGCTGCACAACAGTGAATGTGCTGGAATAGATAGTACCTTGATTTAATTTCAAGATTGAGGCAGAGATCCATTTCTTCCCTGGACTACTTTTCCACTATGCATCGGAAGAAACCAAACTCCTGTTCAGAAGCTAAAATAGACAATGAAAGAACAACTTAAGAATTCGACAAACAAACCTATCTAATACAATAAAAACAACGCAGAATAATATAATGAAAGGCTTGGCCAACCCAAGCATTAAAATTCAGCGCCTGATGCTTTTTCTTTTTCTTTTTCTTTTTGGTCATGAATATAAATAATGTGGAGACCATACATCAATTAACAGCACATGTATTCCATAGAATCAGAAGTAGTTGTTTTAAATAAAAGATAAATGCACATACAACATGGGGGGAGCTGAGATTTGGATTTAGACTACTTGGATAAATATTGCCAAGGCTTTGGTATTGTCGCCAATTGCCACACCACACTTCCTCCCAAGTCAAACTCCTGGGTGCACCACTGCTATTTTTTTCTTGTTCACACTTATCTTTTCCCATGTCTTCGAGAGTTATTATTTGTGATGGTGTTAAGGGTTGACCTTTGTTGCCTATCATTAGGTTTTTGCTGTAAAAAGTGTCCTTCAGAAGCCAATTAGTTTGATTCAAGGTCCACCTGGCACTGGTAAAACTGTGACTTCTGCAGCAATCGTATATCATATGGCCAAACAAGGCCAGGGGCAGGTAAACACAATTTCATGTTTTTCATTTACGGAAATAGCATTTATGTTTACATGCCTTCGCTGATAATTTGTACCTATCAGGTTTTGGTTTGTGCTCCAAGTAACGTGGCTGTTGACCAGCTAGCTGAAAAGATCAGTGCAACAGGATTGAAGGTACATCCATTGTTTATTTTATTTTATTTTTTTATGAAGGTGGAAAGTAAAGATGTGGTGATAGTAGATTTAGATGGCTTTGGGACATGTATTTCAGGCAACCTGTTTAATGTAGTTGCCAAAATCCAATGTTCTTACAAAATTAGGCACTATAAGAAGAGAGCTCATTGGATCTTTAAGGTAAATCAATCTGACCTCCATATGTTACAAACAGAAATGAGCCCGAGCCTTTTCATGCTAAACTTGCAAATAAACCTTGGAGTCTTGGACTGGCAATCATCGTCAGTTTGATATTTTTATGACATGAACTGAAGCTGTACTGCCTGTACAAACGGGGAAGCCTTGTCTTCCCTCACTTATATATGATAAGAGGACTCCGGATAATGTTGGTAGAGGACTTAAGATGATGTTAAAGTGGAAAGACGAAGGTTATGCTTGACCTTGTAATGCAGCGTGGGTGTAAAACTTGATCTCCAATGATGAGACACGGTGTACTTTATAGATTCAGCACAATCCAAGTAAGATTCAGCATGTACATGATCTATAACAGATAACAAAACACCAGTAAATATTCACAGCCACATATTATGGAAGATATCATGATATAAACAATTCAACTGAACGTATGCTCCATTCTTTTGTCTTTTTATCTAAATGACTTTTTTCGCTTTTCGTAATTAGTTCATATAAGATTGACACTTAGACAAAAAGACAGCTGTTTGGTTTTTTTGTGGTTTTTGGTCATAATTTTTTACTTTAAGATTCCTCTCGTCTTGACTGATGATTAATTCAAAAAATATATCAGGAATCTAACAATTCAGAAAAGACGAACAAAACATGAAAAACCAAAAGAATGAAGCCTTAATAGAACCATTTCGATTGCAGAAACAAGTAGTTCAATACAGATTCATTGAATCTAAGCAAACCAATGGGACACTAAGCACTAAGGGAGGGGATTGAACAGAGCAGTTGCTGATACAGCAACAGCAACAGCAGTAGCAGAACAACATCAGGAGAGGAGGGAAAGGGAAGAAAAGTCGGAAAAAGGGTTCAACAGTTGCAGAATCTTGGTAGAAAGGGGTAGGGAAGAGAGGGCAGATGCAGCATTAGAAGATGAAACAGAGAAAGAGTAAAGAATAGCCAAGTAGAAGAAGAATTGAAGAAGGCCGAGAGTTACCCACAGAGTGAGATACAGCTGAATCCACAGCAGAGGTGCAAAAGTCTCAGCACCAGCAGAGAAACAGAGATCCAGGGAGAGAAGGGGGTAAAGAGGAAGAGAGAACCAGCGGCCAACGCTTTTTTGTTGTTGTCCATCATCGTTTCTCCAAAAAGTGAGGAGTGGGGCTAATATAGGGACAAAGAGAAACCCTACTTCCCCTTGGTGTCTCAGTCCTACTGGCTGTGGATAAAATTTGCCACTTAGAAACAAATGTTGACAATCCCCCACACATAAGTTAAAACACCAAACATTTGAAGTACTTTAACCCTGATTAAATAAAACAAACAACAAGCAAATAAAGTTATTCTAAGCTACATCGCCTTTGGGCTGTTGAAATTCCCATTTTTATTGCCTTGCTTTTTGTCTCTTAGAAGAGGGTTACCGGTTATGTTCTGATGGATGTCACCATAACGCTTTGTTTTATGAATATCTTCTGTGTAAGCTATTTTTCTTTTGGGATTTCTTTGTGTGGACTGGAATAAGTTTTGGTCTTTTGTGGGCTTCCAATCTGTTTATTGAATTTATCTTTTTATTTTGTAAGATGAAGACAAATGCTGATCAGGCCAGACTGTAAACCCACATGCATTATTATTATTTTTTTTTTTTTTTGCGTTTTTGATGTGTTATGTCAAAATCTTTTTTTGTGGTTGTTTATTCTGGTACTTGATTAATTGATGTGATTTTTGTTCTTATAAACAAAACCAGGTTGTTAGGTTAAGTGCAAAGTCAAGGGAAGCTGTAAGTTCTCCTGTTGAGCATTTAACCCTTCACTATCAGGTTTGTTAATTTGTTGATTGTTGAAATATTTTGTTGCATGCTGCTTTTAGCAACTTCTTGGATCCATGCATTTTACATTGTACATTGATTTACTGCAGGTTCGGCATCTTGACACATCTGAGAAGAGTGAACTTCACAAGTTACAGTTACTGAAAGATGAACAAGGTGAGATTTGGGTAGTTATTACGGTTCTCCAGTAAGTCAGGTGTGTTGTTATTTTGTGAACTCATTATTAGGAAGACCATTATGCTCAGCTATAGGAGTCTTAATCAGTCTGGGTTAGGCCCTTAGTCAAAAAGTGTGGACGGGGGAGCGAGATCACGTGATAGCCTTCATCAGAAGTATCTTGATATCCTATGCACACTGAGAGGCATCAATATAATTGTTGTGAAGTTTCAATTGCGAATGTATGTGATTAGTGTTTTATTTATTTATTTATTTTTTAAAACGGTATTGTAATTCTGTTACCTCTGTTTCACTACCTGTAAATTAATAAGGAATTGCCAACATAGTCCAGAGTTGTAAAGCCTTTTCCCTCCCTTTGGTAATCAATGACTGTGGCGACAATTTGCTTCTGGCGCGAGCTGCTCCTTGAGGTTAGTTCACATGGCGATGTTAATAACTTGCCTCAACCAATCCATGAATCGGTTAGCGATTCATCGGAACAGCTTTTTGAATTGTGTGATGTAGGTGGGGCTCAGGTGTGCCAGAGCTCATCCCAAAAACTCAGCCGCTAAAAAGTATGCTCCCTAGACGCAATTGAAACTTGTATGTTCTACGGGCTTCAGGCTAAGTTTAGGCTTGCCCATGCTACTCAAACATGATTCTAGTTCGCTTCTTACTTAATGTCAGCATCTCATCCCAGCAGAGAGACATATAGTATAACCTTCTCATAGTTGTTCCTGTATTCACGTTTCCGTTCACATTGTTTGCCAAACGTGTGGTGTGGCAATTCCTTTTAAGTAGAACTTTGTAAACCATCATTAGTTATTAGTGACTAGTGACTACGTACCACTTTAGAATATAAAAAGAATGTGAGTGAAGAGAGAGCCAGCGATCATACCTTTAGTATAACCTTGTCATAGTTGTTCTTGTAGTCACATATCTGTTTACATTGTTTGCCAAACTGTGTTGTGGACTTGTGGTGATTCCTTTTCAGTAGAACTTCGTAAACCATCACTAGCTATGAATGATACCTATTAAAAAAGAGAAATAGTGACTCAATGGATCGACCACTAAAATGTATCTCCTGAATTCGTTTTTCATGTTCCAATAACATGGGCAATCCAAGTCAATCTCACACTTTTTGTACCACATTTATCTGGGGTTATAGATTTGTTTGGTAGAGTTCAATAGATGCGGCTAACCTGGAGTGCTTGTGTGTTTATTGGCTGTGCATTCTTGGTATTGGTATGTTATGTTTGTCATTTTCAGGATTTACATTTATGGATGATACATTTTACGCATACAGGAGAATTATCCAGCAGCGATGAGAAGAAATATAAATCTCTGAAGCGAGCAACGGAGAGGGAGATATCTCAGAGTGCTGATGTCATTTGTTGTACTTGTGTTGGTGCTGGCGATCCTCGATTGGCTAATTTTAGATTTCGTCAGGTTGGTTTGTGGAAGATTGTCTATTAAAAATTATGCTAATCTTTTTTGCTCTGGTTTACATGTTTTGTTAATTATTTATAGGTCCTTATTGATGAATCTACCCAAGCTACTGAGCCGGAGTGTCTTATTCCCTTGGTTCTTGGAGTGAAGCAGGTAGTTGCTGAAACAGTGTTTCATGTGCTACTTTTGAGTCCGTTTTTTATCTGCTTCTTTTTCTGATAAAGATTTCTTCATTAGGTTGTCCTTGTTGGTGACCATTGCCAGCTCGGTCCAGTCATAATGTGCAAAAAAGCAGCTCGTGCGGGACTAGCACAGTCTCTATTTGAGCGCCTTGTGCTACTTGGTGTCAAACCAATTAGATTGCAGGTGGTAGATCTTTCCAGTTCAAGGTTTTCTATTATATTCTTTTGAGTACGTCTACTAACATAACATGTCGTACAACAATGTGCATAGCATGCACGCACCCCACAGAGTGACTCTTGATTGGTTGGTATGTTTTGGTGTTTGGGAAACCGGAGCCCGCTACCACAACCATGTAGCTCAAACTTTATCTTGTAGGGAGGGTGGTCCAAAGGATTTTGCTCTTAGTTGGAGTTGAACTGGAGACTTGTGCTTATAACCTTTTGGGTTATATTATCTTGTGTTTGTAAACCTATTCATTCTTTCTAATCTGTATTAATTAAAAAGGACCATTATTTCGTATGCTTGTTGCTGCATCTTTTCCTTTAACAATCGTGGTGGAATTGCTTTTGATCTTGTTAAAGAAGTCTTATGACTTCTGGTAATCCGTATGCAAGTATATTTGCCTCATATGAGGACGCTTTTAGGGCATGACTATTTGGTCAGAGGACTAAATGGTAGGGACTACAATTTATCCTGCCTTCCCTCTGTTGTCATTTTACCTCACTGGCTCTCTATTCCTAGACATATCTGCCAATACCCAAATGTGACAAACATTTAATTCTTGTTTCTGGTGCACTTGAATTCCAGGTTCAATACCGTATGCATCCAGCCCTTTCGGAATTCCCTTCCAACAGCTTTTATGAAGGTACTCTTCAAAATGGAGTGACTATAAATGAAAGACAATCATCAGGCATTGATTTTCCTTGGCCCGTGCCCAACCGTCCGATGTTCTTTTATGTTCAGGTATAACAAACTTTTTAACTTTTCGCACTATAGCCAAATTTTTGGTTATTGGGGAGTGGATTTATTTTGGGTGGCGGTGGGGTTGTATTAGTTGAGATTATTCTATCTCGTGACATAGTGTTTTTGTTTTCTTCTTTTTCTTTTATTTGGTTGTATTTAGGTTCTGTCCCCTCTACATTTTTTAATCCAATTTCCATTGTTTCTGATTGGGGGAAAAACCATTTATAAAAATGATGTTAACATAATCATTCATACGAGACAACATTTGCCCTCTTCGCAAGAGATGTGGGTCCAAATCCCTCCAGCCATAAGATTTGCATAGTGAATACTCCATTGTATACCTGTTAAAAGTTTGACTTGGAAATCTTAAAGAGCATAAGAATAAGAGCATTGTTGGAAAACTTCAATTTGAGTATACAACACATCGGTGGAGAAGTAAAAACTGGAATGACATGGAACCATTGAGTTCATTGGATCCCCCAAAAACGATGACTACAGTTATTTTAATGTCAGAAAAGTAACAATATAATTATGGTTAGTATTCGGTGCATATGGGTGGCTCATTTCAACCACTTACCACGAGAACTGTTATAGTCTGTTTGCAGACATCAGGGATCTGATTGATTCCGCAAAAAACAAGTTTAATATGTCTTGGAGAAGTGCACCAGACTTTGCTCTGATTCTTTGTGCTCTCACTCTCTTGTTTAAGTGTATCATTTAACGGGCTTTTGTTGGTTTTGTAGATGGGACAAGAGGAGATAAGTGCTAGTGGAACATCCTACCTTAACCGGACAGAGGCTGCAAATGTTGAGAAACTTGTGACTACGTTTTTAAGGAGCGGTGTGATTCCTAGTCAGGTTCGCCTACTGATCTGGTTTGGTTTGGTTTTCAGTATGTATTCAGTCTATGATGTTTTTTAATACTATTTTGCAGATTGGTGTTATAACACCTTACGAAGGACAACGAGCATATATTGTAAACTATATGTCCAGAAATGGTGCTCTCAGACAGCAACTTTACAAGGAAATTGAGGTATTATATGCATATGACTTATTTGATGGAGGTGCAATTGCATCCTTAGATGAAAATCCTATATATAACGGTTTCTTTTTCCAGGTTGCCAGTGTAGATTCATTCCAAGGAAGGGAGAAAGATTACATTATTTTGTCTTGTGTAAGAAGCAATGAACATCAGGTTGGTGGATATGTCTTTGGTTTGCCTGTCTCGTTGTTTGGAGTCTTCTTGTAGTTAAGAGGTTCTGCCATTGTGGTACTGGGGCGTTGAAACTTGAAACTTTCCTCTGCAGAGCTTCTGCAGTGCATTTATGTGAGTTTGTTGGTTTGATAATTTGATTTGTGTTTCTGCCTAACTGAGAGAACTTACGGATTGAAGAACTATCCTCCAAGTGTAAGAGGTGATTTCAGAATATAAGAACTTGTCAAACATGCCCATTTTAACCAGTTCTATCAGTTTGGTTGAATATTTTTTAACAGGCTTTGGATGAAAAATGTTGCGTTGGGGGGAGTTCATCTTGGAAACCATCTTTCAAAGTCATTTGGGAATAGTAAAAATTTAGTCCATTATCAAACAATTAATAAAACGTCCCTGTAGCTCTTCGGTTCTTGGAGGTTTAGGGGGGCCACTGTTTCAGTGGTATTCTGTGAGCAGCCATTTTGTGCACATTGCCAAAGGTTAGGTTTGTCTCCAATCATCCTCCGACCATACCCCCAATGATTGGGAACTAGATGGGTTCTGTTATTGTTGTTGTTGTATCAAACAGTTCATAAAAATTCGGAACATTCACAACCTTGAAATTTATGCATATACACTACCCCACATCGTCCACAAGTGACTCCTGTTTTCATGTTGATTGTTTTTTCTGTCCCATATGCCTTCTAGACAGTTGTTTTGTTTGTTGAATCTCAAATATGCGTTGATTGATTCACATAAAAAATGAGATTATGTTTCCTTGTTTTGTCATACACGACTAGAATCTGATGCTTGTAGGTGGCTCCTTTTTACCCAGGGTATTGGATTCCTTAATGATCCTCGAAGGCTTAATGTTGCACTCACTCGAGCCCGTTATGGTATTGTCATCTTGGGGAACCCCAAAGTTCTAAGCAAACAGCCACTGTGGAATGGTTTATTGACGCACTATAAGGTATCCACATCGCTTGATATCTGTAATGTCGATGTTGAATTTCATATTTAGAGAGTGTGAGTTTCCCTGGCCTGCGGTGGATTTTAGTTAACTTCTAGTTGGCCATCTGATGTTGGTGTTGGTCCACATCACTTGATATATGTAATGTCGATGTCGAATTTCATATTTAGAGTGTGAGTTTCCCTGGCCTGAGGTGGATTTTAGTTAACGTCTAGTTGGCCATCTGATGTTGGTGTTGGTCCACATCACTTGATATATGTAATGTCGATGTCGAATTTCATATTTAGAGTGTGAGTTTCCCTGGCCTGAGGTGGATTTTAGTTAACTTTTAGTTGGCCATCTGATGTTGGTGTTGGGTGGCCTTCTGCGCAAATAGTAATTTCTGGTACTGATGTTAGGGCCTTAAATAGTTCACTAAACTCATTCTGGATGTTGACCTTCCTACTTTAAGAGACCAAGAGCAGGAAATGATCAAGTTGTGTTTGAGTTGGTTTTTTGGTTCCAGGCTCACAGATCTCTCAGTAATGGATATTAATTGTGCTCCCCTTCCCCTTTATTTCCCATAATTCTGGATCTTCAGGAACACGAGTGCTTGGTGGAAGGGCCTCTGAATAACTTAAAGCAGAGTATGGTTCAGTTCCAAAAGCCCAAAAAGGTATGAAACCAAGGGTTGATTGTGAAGTGTTGATCGTGATGTATTATTGTTGTCTCAATTTACTCCATCAACCCTGTTGAGGGTGTGGTTCACGTTGTTTTATTGTTGGTATGATGCAGATCTACAACGACCGCAGATTTTTCTTTGGTGGTGGGCCTGGAATCGTTCCTGATGCTCTTGGGTCTGTTGCCTCGTCAAGTCCAAATTCGGATAGGAGAAACAGCCATTCTAGGGGTATGCTACGCTGGTTTATTGTTTATTTAAGTTGTTTTCCCTTCCAATTACAGTTTTTTTTCCCTACCTATAAAGTTGGCAATTGATAATGTTCCACGCCTTATTTTTCTCTCAAGACTACCAATATTGTAACCACTATTTCCACACCCCCACCCCCCTCCGAGAACCTGAGCCCTACTGTCTGCATGATGTGAATAACACTATAAAATACCTTCTCTGCTCTTTATCAGTGATTATTTATTTTATAGATGGTTTTAGCATACAAATTGTGCCCATAACAAGGGTATATTCTTTTTTGAAAAGCAGGTTCTTACATGGCGCCTGGCCCACCCAACGGTACCCATAAGCCTGGGTTACATCCTGCTGGTTATCCAATGCCTCGGGTGCCTATTCCACCATATCACGGTGCCCCACCTTCTCAACCGTATGCTATTCCAACTCGTGGGGCTGTTCATGGGCCTGTTGGAGGTCCGCATGCCCCTCAACCCGGACAACGTGGTTTTGGTGCAGGCCGTGGCAATGCTGGTGCTCCTATTGGCAGTCATCTTCCGCACCAACAAGGCTCCCAGCAACCTATAGGAAGCCTTGGGTCCTCTTTCAACTTTCCTCTGGAGAATCCTAATAGCCAGCCATCTGTTGGCACACCATTGTCTCAGCCTGGATTTCTTTCCAATGTTTGTTAATTTTAACTATTGTTTTTGTCCTATACCTATTACCCCTAGGTTCTACTTGGATCAAGGATTTGGGTAAGGAAGAGAAAAAAGAGATGGAAAAGTTTAAGGATCCAGCTGTTGTGTGAAATTAGATCCTTTTAACTTTTCCATTTATTTTTCCTTTTCTTCCAAATTCTTGATCCAAAGCAGCTTTATACTTCATTAACAGGCTCGAGTAATAGGGTTATCGTTGTCTGTGCCACAGATGTCACTTCATGGACAAGGCCAAACATTTCGTGACAATTTCTCTATGGGGGGCATGTCTCAGGTTGATTCTGTAAATGCCAACTTTGCTTTTGTTTGATTATGTTTTTTGGGAGCTCATCTTTGAACCAAAACAGGACTTCTTGAGTGATGATTTCAAAAGCCAGGGATCACATGTTCCATATAATGTTGCGGACTTCTCCACACAGGTAATGCTTTCATTCAACCCATAGCTTCATCTCATGTATTTAAGATCTTAGGTGTGTAGATAATGGATTTGGGTGACCTGCAATGGGAATTGTTGGGCTGTTTTTTTTTTTTTCCTGCATGAAAGATATTTCTAAAATGACCCATTTGGCGTGTGTATGACATTGTTATCGAATGTTGAGTACATCTGATGATATCGTGCTGCCTCGCAATGCAGGCTTCTCAAAATGGATATGCAATTGATTATGTAAATACACAGGGAGCGCAAGCTGGTTTCCCAGGAAGCTTTTTGAACCAGAATTCTCAGGCTGGGTATTCTCGCTTTGGTACAGGAAATGAATTCATGTCTCAGGTTTGTCCATTTATTTGGTCATTCATGTACACTCTGTATTGGGGAATTTTTTCTTCTTCTTTTGGAGGAGTGTGGTGTTTGGCAAGCTTCATTGACTTGCATTAAAAATTGGAAATGAAGTCTAAGGCGATGCAAAACTAAAAAGAGGACACCATTTAAAGGACGAGAAAAGCGGAAGAGTAGAAATGCAATAAAACTCTCATCTTGCATATTTGTTTGATATCACAAGTTGTCTTTATCTTGTTTGCTGCTGCTTTCTTCATTTTTCCCTTTGGTATTTAATCTTATTGTCTCTCACTCTATTGAACTGTTGTAACAGGATTACATGGCTCATGGGTCTCAAGGTCTCTTTACACAGGTTGCTTTCGGTGATCCATCCCAAGATGATGCTTCCCAGCGCCACTTTGGCCTGCCCAATGCCAACCAACTCCAGTCGCAGGTTTTCATCCCTTTCCGATTGCTTTGTTTGGAAGATCTTACATAGAGATCGTAGTGCTCGACACAATACACATTATGTAGGAAGCATGCATCATATAATGTGTGCCGTGCGTCTTATTAATATGGATCATTGCTATTTTCCACCCAGAATTTTGTAAGGCTGGGAGGGTTTTACTTGTCGCACATCTTTTCAGCATCCTTTCTAGATGTTAATTTGTAGTTTGTTTTGCTTTGCTTGTTGACTTTATCCAGGTTCCAGAATCTGTTATAACATTCTTGCTTGTTTGCAGGGTTTGATGAATCCTCTGTATTCCCAACCCTTTGCCCACTACAATACTCAGCCAATGAACTTGCAAGCTACACAGCAGCAGTCACAGCAGGGCCAGAGCTCCCAAAATCAGAAACTTCACTACAACGGTTGAAGGATCATAGTGGGGCTTTGAACATAGAATGGGTTATAGTCTTTTGCCTCCAGCAACTTGATTTGTGCTGTCACGTGTGCCCACTATTCTGCCTTTAGATACTGATGAAGAGAGTGCCAATAATAGAGACCTATGATTCTGAATGATTGGAATCTGAGTTTCGAGGTGGTGAGAAGGATTTGGGCACAGGAGCAGACACAGTTGGCACATTTCAGGCTCTGAGAAAGAAAGGATAGCCCCTTATCTTTTCCAGAGTATATAATACTTCAAGATGGTAAAATAATTTGCGGGAGAGAGTTACATGGAACGGGTCTTCTTGGGTTGTGAAGAAGCAGAGTCGGTTGCTTTTACGTAAATGGGGGAAAACCCTTTACTTATACCAGGAGCTACAAAGTATAACTTTTGTACAGCAAGCCGGGGAAATTCAGCTTACCCTTTCAGCCCTTGCTTACATGTAATTATACTCTTTGATGGCATGTTAATAGGTGTTCTTGAGTTGCATGCATTGCAAGTTTAGTACCAGCCTTAAGACTCTTGCGTGGCATGTATATAGGCGATACTGGTTTAATTGAAGCTGGGTTGCTTTGAAATCCTTTGGTGGGGTCCATACGCTCAAGCTTTACCGGTGGGATATGATGTTGAAACTGACGAGATTGGATTGCTTGCTTCCATTTTTTTTTTTTTTTTTTTTATTTTATTCTGGTTTGGAATCGAGCTGTCACAGGCTCAACTCCAATTATTTATCTGATTTTTTTGTAAGTTTGATAGTTTATGAAAAATTAATTTGATCCGACAACAAAAGATTTCTGTTCCTTTTGTGGTTGAGAAATGGATTGACGAGTGCGATTTTACTCCTGTGGTTTAATTCACATTCTACTTGCAGGTCCTGTTCTTTGCTTTTGAATTTCGATTTCCTGAGATAATAAGAATCATGGTTTTGAAATGTACATAACAGATTTTCCTTCATTCTCTAGTTTTCATGCCAATTAGCCATTTAGCAATGGCATCAGCCACTCTTTTTCAGACACAGATCCTTGTGCAAGTGGGACAAGGCGAAAAACAGAAAAATTGCCAAAATCGTCACTGAGGTGGCTTAGCAACTCAACGAGCTCGAAACCCTGACTCACCAACTGATTCAAGCAATAGCCAGTCCACGGCCGAACCTCGCATGCTGCCCACACCACTGTCTCCTCCCCGCAAACCCTCTTCAGAGTCTTACCCAATGCAGCCGTCTCCACCGCGTCGAAAAACACGTCTGACATCAGCACCAAGTCCACCACCCTGCCCAACTCCTGAACTCGACTCGGTAACTCGTCCGATCCCCAAACGAGTCGACTCACTTCAGCACGGTTACCCAGCCTGTTGGCTTCAACGTTCTTTTCCAGCCCGGGAAGAAGAGGCTCGATGTCGGTGAGAATGACTCGGCTTGCGCCTAGCCGAGCCGCCATCAAGCCAGGAAGCCCGGTTCCGGCGCCGAGCTCGATTACGATTTTTCCCGCGAAGTCGAACTCGACTCGGCCCTGAGTGGCCATCCAGTGGGACAGGAGTAATGCCGAGTCCCACAGCCATGACCCGGTGAGTGCTCGGCCTGTGACCGAGTCGTACACGTCGTCGAACTCGTGAATCACCAGTTTCTCGCCGGCGACTTCAATTTCTCTCACGCCCATATATATACGAACACTGGAACACACTGAAACAGTGCTTTTATCTTCTCTGTTCTCTCATAAGTTTGTCACTATATATATAGATACGTGTATATATCAGTTTCTTCTGTATGCCACCGCCACACCGTCGACACCGAATTATTCTTCCACCACTTCGTTAGTAGCTTTTTTTTATGCCACCGCCACATCTTCGACACCGAATCATTCTTCCACCACTTCGTTATAGTTTTTTTTTTTATAGGTTTGTGGTTTTTTTCCACAAGATTCGAACAAAGCCTGTGGTTCTCCTCTCTCTCTCTCTCTCTCTCTCTCTCTCTCGTACATGAGCAGTAGTCCAGTAGTCCCTCAAAATGTGGGGTGGTGCATTTGGTAGTTATCTTCTCACTACAATAGACACACTCTTTGGGTAAGTATACACACCCTAAAAATGTAACGAATCGATTACTTATTGTGAATAAAAAATTACGATTTTTTTGTATAAAAATTAAGATATGCACCAAAAAGTTATGAATCATAGAGAAAATGTTGTGAATCATATTTCTCTAAAGTTCTTAATTTTTAATATAAAGGTTATAAAACACTAAAAAATGTTACGATTTCTATAAGGTGGCACAATATGAATCATACAATAAGTTCATACGGTACACATTCTCAATGGGTGTATCTTGTAACCATTCCCTCGGATATTAACTTCACCTCAATATGTACTCCAATTTTTTTTTTTGAGATTTCACAAGCAGCATCACAGTTAGCACTAGGAGGGTCTTTGCTCACTCTTTGAAACTCTCTCAATGTATTTTTTTATTGTACTGATTTTAAATTTTTATCTTCGCGATTGCTGATTAAAAAGAAATACTAATAGCAATTCGAAAGACGATGCTTATAAAAGTATGAAATATTGCACTTTAGCACTAATAGATGCCTTTGTTCATCCCCTTATTAAAAGCAGTAAATGCTTTCCTCCAGGCACTTCCAAAAGGAAGCTGCTACGCGTAAAGAGAAAAAGGTAAAGATCAGCTCAGGGATCCACTTTTGGATCCCACACGAATGATCCGAGTCATTCATTCATTTGAGAATAATTTTTTGAGGGGCCCCGTGAAAAATCACCTCAATCGGACGTGCGTAAAGGCTCGATCTAAAGCCCAACCCATTTCATTCATATAAATTTGAAATCCAAGGATGATAATGTCAGGTGAGTCGCATGATGTCCCAATTTTGTTAGTCATTCTGTTGTTATTAGTTATTACTCAGTTAGTCCCTGTCATATAGGTCTTGAAGAAGATCAAAGGTCTATTACCATCTTGTTATTCCTTTTT